>CAJHNH020003391.1:357500-555006 GCA_905116865.2 Candidula unifasciata
TACTCACTCACGGTAAGCCTGGGGAAATTACGCTCTCTCCTAGCCTTGCCTCATCTCCCATCATGCCTGCCCGCCTGCCTACCTACCTACGTGTATCCTATCTTATCGTTAGTTTATGTTGTCTTCAGAAAGTTGGAGCAGCAAACGAAACACAGGCTTCTCTGTGAAATTCTAAGCCTGGCATTTGCTACCTGGCACAGCTAAGCTTGCCAAGTTCCAACTGCATACAATCAGCATTGCTGTAGTTTCAAATTTGTGTTCACACATTTTATATTTTTGTTGTAGGAGTATTTTTTTAAATCTTGTGAAATACTTATTATTATTTTTTCTTCTTCTTCAAAAGCTATAAAACAGTAGGTGTAGCGGCTACACGCTCGCCTCTCGCATGAAAGTCTTAGATTCACACCCAGCTCTCTCAGTGTAGGTTCCGGGCATCCACTTTGGAGAAGAAGAATGGACCCATTGCATCTCACAAGCATGTCGTAAGAGGTGACTAGTTATCCGTGTTTTCTTCAAAGTCGGAGTGCCTCTGCCTGAGAGATAAGGAACCTACAGTCTGCAAACAAATAAACCAGATCAGTAAAACGGATGCGCAAGCTAAGCTCAAGTTCTATATCAAGACCAAAGCCCAAGAGTGGACAAACAACCAGAACATTCCGCAGGAGTTTACAGATAGTGAAGGCTGAGGAAAAAAAAAGAAATCTGTCTCGGGAGGGAAGGAGAGCGGAGGAGATAATCGGGATTTCTCTTTTTTTTTTTTTTTTTTTATACTGAGCCTTAAATTGGCACCAGGTAATGTGGTGGGAAGTAAAGACGATCGGCATGATGTTGACCACATTAACCACCGAGTGCCTATTGGTCTATAAAACATTGGTCTTCTTCTCTTCTTCTTTGTTCATCGGCTGTGAGCTGCCGTGGAAAGTCCAAGCTGTTCGTCCATTTGGCCTGAGTTTTGAGTGTACATCTGTTTTACTGGTATATTTGTGTGCAGCTGGTAGTTTCTTGTGGCTCGGACAGATGCACTCCGAAATCGAGGCAAGTCCTCATTTAGTCGACACCTACGACATGCTTGTAGGGGAAGCAGGTCTGTTCTTGTTTTCTGGATCTGAAGGTCGTGGGTTCGGTACCTGACGGGGGCCGGACGTCTTTCAAAAATGACTTTAACTCCCAGGTCGACCCAGCTTTGAGTGGGTACCAGGTACAGTCTTGGGATGTAAAGGCGGTCTACGTGAGGCTGACCACATCACCAATCAAGCACCGTTTGATCTATAAATTATAGATCTAGCCCTATACACCCAATACGCCTGAAAGGCGCGCAAATGTGTCCTTTCCTTTAGTAGTGAGTGAGAGAGTGAGTAATGAGTGATTGGGTAAGTGAGTGAGTGAGTGAGTGAGTGAGTGAGTGAGTGAGTGAGTGAGTGAGTGAGTGAGTGAGTGAGTGAGTGAGTGAGTGAGTGAGTGAGTGAGTGAGTGAGTGAGTGAGTGAGTGAGTGAGTGAGTGAGTGAGTGAGTGAGTAAATAAGTAGGTGAGTGAGTAGGTGAGTGAGTGAATGAGTGATAAAGAAAGAAAGAAAGAAAGAAAGAAAGAAAGAAAGAAAGAAAGAAAGAAAGAAAAAGAAAGAAAGAAAGAGAAAGAAAGAAAGAAAGAAAGAAAAGAAGAAAGAAAGAAAGAAAGAAAGAAAGAAAGAAAGAAAGAAAGAAAGAAAGAAAGAAAGAAAGAAAGAAGAAAGAAAGAAAGAAAGAAAGAAAAAAAAAAGAAAGAAAGAAAGAAAGAAAGAAAGAAAGAAAGAAAGAAAAGAAAGAAAGAAAGAAAGAAAGAAAGAAAGAAAGAAAGAAAGAAAAAAAGAAAGAAAGAAAGAAAGAAAGAAAGAAAGAAAGAAAGAAAGAAAGAAAGAAAGAAAGAAAGAAAGAAAGAAAGAAAGAAAGAAAGAAAGAAAGAAAGAAAGAAAGAAAGAAAGAAAGAAAGAAAGAAAGAAAGAAAGAAAGAAAGAAAGAAAGAAAATAAGAAAGAAAGATCAGAATACTCTGTTTAAAAGAAGACTAAAGTCAGTGTTAGAAATAGGTCTATTTTCAGACGGCGGGAACTCGGTGGCTCCCAAAATATAGAATATATTTATGTGCGACCGTTCTCCTCCAAGGCTGTAATAATTCTTCAGACAGCAAAACTTTTATCTAGTAACAATGATTTGTAAGGGAGTAAGAGAGAGGGAGGAGGGGGGAGGAGTAGGGAGAGAAAGAGAATTGAAACGTTAGATGTGCATTGTAGGCGTGTGTGTGTGTGTTCATTTTATTCTAGCATAAAGCATGAAAAAGCATGATTTATTTTGTCATTAATATTATTTTTATTATTATTATTATTATTATTATTATTATTATTATTATTATATTACGTTGTTTACAACTACTGATGCTGCTGCTACTAATATAGCTACTACTACTCTATTGCTATTATTATTATGATTATTAATATTATTATTAATATAACTGATATTACTGATGTTACTGTACTGTTACTACTACTACTACAACAACTACTGCTACTACAACTACTACTTCTACCACTACAACAACTACTACTACTACCACAACTACTACTAATACTACAACAACTACTACTACTACTACAATTACTACTGCTACTACTATTACTACTACTTATACTAATACAATTACTAAAACAATAACTACTACTACTACTGCTACTACTGCTAGAACTACTACTACTAATTCTACTGCTACTACTTCTACTAATTCTACTGCAACTACTTCTACTAATAATACTACTACTACAACAACTGCTACTACTACAACAACTGCAACTACTACTACCACAACAGCTACTGCTATTGCTGCTACTATTACTACTACTGCTACTATAACTACTACTATTGCTGCAACTACGACTACTACTACTACTACTACTACAATCACTACTACTACAACTACTACAACTATTACAACTATTACTACTACTACAACAACTACTACTACTTAAACAACTACTACTACAACAACTACTACTGATGCTGCTGCTGCTACTACTACTACTACTACTACTACTACTATACTACTACTACTACTACTACAACTACTACTACTACAACTACTACTACTACTACTACTACTACTACTACTACTACTACTACTACTACTACAACTACTACTACTACTACTACTACTACTACTACTACTACTACTACTACTACTACTACTACTACTACTATACTACTACTACTACTACAACTACTACTGATGCTGCTGCTACTACTACTACTACTACTACTACTACTACTACTACTACTACTACTATTACAACAACAACAACTACTACTACTACTACTACTACTACTACTACTACTACTACTACACTACTACTACTACTACTACTACTACTACTACTACTACTACTACCACTACAACTACTACTACTACTACTACTACCACTACAACTACTACTACTACTACTACTACTACTACTACTACTATTACAACAACAACAACTACTACTACTACTACTACTACTACTACTACTACTACCACTACAACTACTACTACTACTATACTACTACTACTACTATACTATACTACTACTACTACTACTACTACTACTGCTACTACTACTATAACTACTACAACTACTACCACTAATACAACTACTACTACTACAACTACTACTACTACAACTACTACTGCTACTACTACTACTACTACTTTAACAACAACAACTACTACTACTACCACCGCCACCACTACTTCTACAACTACTATTACTACAATTACTACTACTATACTACAACTACTACAAATACTACTACTACTACAACTACTACTACTGCTGCTGCTACTACTACAACTACCACTACTACTATTGTTATTATTATAATAAGCAATGTGCTTAATGGCAAATACGTGTTACAATATACTTGCTATGAGACACAAATATAATCTCTACACCTGATATCATGTAAATCAGGCAATCAGGCAAACAGCAGATAGAAACGTGGTTTTTCTTAATGGCAGCCCACTCGAAGACTTACAGTCGTTCACCTGTTTGGGCAGTAATGGAGATAAAGATGGAGGAATTGATAGAGATGTAAAAATAAGAATGCAAAAGGCAGGAGGAACTTTCATAGCACTACGCAATTTGTGGTGGGCAAAGGAAATTAAAAGAAATACTAAACTTAAAATGTTTAATTTTAATGTCAAATCAGTACTTTTGTAAGGGGTGGAAACTTGGAGAACAACTAAGGCAATTATTAATAAATTACGGACATTCATTAACTGGTGCCTGCGCAAAATAGAGGGAATTAAATGGTGTGATAGAATAACTAATGTAGAACTTTGGAAGAGAACTAAACAGGCTCCAGTGGGCCAAGAGGTGAGGATAAGGTGCTGGCGTTGGATAGGTCACACATTGAGAAAACAGGAGAACAGCATAACTAGAATGTCTTTGCATTGGCACCCACATGGGCATAGGGGGCCTATGCTCTATTGGGGGATAGAAAGGCAGAAGAAGAAGACACATGGTTAACAGGGCCAGTCTTAGTCCCCTTACAAAACTATAAGGGGGGAGGGAGCTGAACACCCCCCCCCCTCACCAATGTGGTGCCTAAGGAAACCTGCCCCCTCCCACTCCCATGTTCCGGCGCCTAAGCTATTTAAGTTAGTTGCGTATCCTTTACAGGACGTTGCAGAACCAACCCCAGAATTTTTTTGATGTTGTGGTTTTTCTAGGCAAGTTTACGTCCAGTAGTTTGCCATTGTTTACTGGACGGTCGGCTTCTCGATACCACTGTCGAAACCAACGCAAGGCGCAAGGCCCGCAGCTGGGATTGAAGCCGGCAGCCCGGCATTGCGAAGCGTGTTTGTAACGCTTAAGCCACAAACACCGACCTAAGCTTTTTACCATCCTTTCAACAGTTCTCATGGTGGCTCAAGGCGCTGTTGTAGAACCGCTGCTCCAGACATGTCTATGTTCCAGATGTTGTCTGAAAGAGGTTAGGTCGTTAGACTCTCTCTCTCTCTCTCTCTCTCTCTCTCTCTCTCTCTCTCTCTCTCTCTCTCTCTCTCTCTCTCTCTCTCCTGCCAACTCCTCTCACCTGCCCCCGCTTTCACTTCGTCTTCTGCCACACAAACAAGGGTAATTCTAAATTTTACGCTCCATGAAGGTAGTAGCTTGGTATCGAGGTGATCAGAAATTTACTAATCGAGTACTCAGGATGTACGGTGCTTCTTCTTATAATCCAAGCCGTGTGGGTTTGGTAGTCATGTCTATCCACAACCTTTTGCCTCGTGAACTTTCAATCAACTCTGACACAGATGGTGTTCCATAGTCCAAGCCTTTGGTAGTCATGTCAATCCACAACCTTTTGCCTCGTGTACTTTCAATCAGCTTTGACACAAATGACTTTCCATACCATGATGTCAAACTGTCCAGCATCTTCTCTCTTGGTCTGCCTCTGCCTCTCTTTCCCTCCAACTCTCCCACCGTCATAATGAACTCTAGTTGTCTCCTCGTGACGGGGACAACAGAATGTAGATTGTCTCTTTCTGACGTGCGTGAACCAGTTTCTTTCAAGACATGTTCGTTGCTGTCTTTATCAGTCTATGATATTCTTATCATTCGTCTATAAAATTACATTCCCGCAGCTTGCAAATATTTTTCACTAATCTACCAACTGTCCATGTCTCACTTCCGTACATCAGGATAGGATTTATACAGCTTTTATGAACACTCTTTCTCGTCTCAGTTAAAAAAGAACGACTGCATTGAATATTCTTTACTTGAAGTGAAAGGTTAAAGTAGACAGGATCGACTTTATTGCACCGGCTTTTATCTTATGTCTTGGTCTCTCTCTGCAGAACGGCTAGCCGCCTGGGAAGAGCGTCGCACAAAGCTGGAACTCTGTAGCTCAGGCGACGCTCCTCAGGAATCTCCGTAAAAACTGCACTTGTGACATGGACGGGGTATCAGAATCTGCCTTGCTGGTCTCCCATCCTGATTCTCAATTTTTAAACTCACAGTGGCAAACCTTGAGGTTTTATCTCACAGTGGCAAACCTTTAGGCATTATCTCACAGTGGCAAACCTTGAGGTTTTATCTCACAGTGGCAAACCTTTAGGCATTATCTCACAGTGACAAACCTTGAGGTTTTTTCTCACAGTGGCAAAACTTGAGGTAGTACCTCACAGCGGACAAACCTACCGGTTGATTAACTCTTCCTATTATTCTGTAACTACTCCATCTAAAATGTGAGAATCGTATGTGTGCTCTTTCGAATGTATTCTACGAAGTTGATCTTCACTTCTTGAATCTGTCGCCTGTAAATTCAAATCAAAATACTCATTTTATTGAAATAAATAAAACGTCAATGTACTTAGAGTATGAGTTAACAACTGGCATCGTAGTAATCTGGACATTTTCATAAACGTGCTGTCCTCATCTTCAGCAGCAAGCGTACAGTTCTAATTCTGATGGTGCCAGTAACAGTCTGATTGCAAATCCGTCTTGCCCCGTCCCTCAGTGTTGAGGGTCGGCCAAACTCCCTTGATCGCTGCACCATTCTCTTCAGACGATGACAATCTGTTTGTGACTCCCTGGTCAATTCATCATCAAATGTCGCAAAACCAACCAATTCATCTGCCTGTTCATTTCCCGCAACACCAGAATAACCCAGAGAAAATATTCAAAGGACGCTAACTATCATATTCAAGTGAAAGCACAATTTAAATGTTGAGGTAAATCATGAAGCGGCATCCCAGTATTCTCCATATTCCTATACCAGCTCGGTCCTCATATTGAGAAGCCAGCAAATAGTTGCAGTTCCTATTGCATCGAAATCAAAACAATATTATAGGAGTCGATACTATATGGGATCGGAACCGACTAAGTCTGACTCCGCACCTTGAAATGTGCTGCCGGCATGCTCACAGTAAAATAACCGAGAGGGGAGAGACAGGTAACGCTCCTCTTTGTTTTCTTTGGTTATCTAAGGCAATGTTTTTCAACCCCTGGGTTTCGACCCAGTTGTAGACGAAAATGTTTGTCTAATCTTGTAACGTAAATTTTGCCCACGGTCTTCTCTATTTCTAGAGAAGGCGGTGATTTTGTCTAGAAAAAATGCCGGGTTGGTTCTGCAACGTCCTGTAAAGGGTTGGCAACTAACATTTTAATTTTGAGACAGAGTATCGTATTAGTCCTTCTCTCCCAGGATTGCAGTGTATAAATCCCGGAAACTGTTCAACCGTACAGATTTACTAACCTCTAAGGTGTAACCGATGTCATCTTAGCTGAAAATTCAAATAGTGTGATATCGAATTTAAAAAACTTACTGCTGCCCACATTAGCTTTTGTTTCTGTGTCTCGTCAGCAGTCAAATTTAGCGTGACATAAATCTCCCTGTTCTAGTGGGCTGTGGGTACACACTGGTAGAGGAACACTGAACTTAGGCAGTCCGTTCAAATGTCGGTCATGTATTTGAATCTGAGACAAAGAAGAGCGTTTTCTTCTTTTACCATTACTGTTCTGTTTTCTTCTTAAAATGATGATATAACTGCTGCTTCTTCTTCTTCTTCTTCTTCTTCTTCTCCTCCTTCTTCTTTTTCTTCTTCTTCTTCTTCTTCTTCTTCTTCTTCTTCTTCTTCTTCTTCTTCTTCTTCTTCTTCTTCTTCTTCTTCTTCTTCTTCTTCTTCTTCTTCTTCTTCTTCTTCTTCTTCTTCTTCTGCTTCTTTTTCTTCTTCTTCTTCGTTTCCTTTTTCTTCTTCTTTTTCGTTATCTTCTTCTTCTTCTTATTTTTCTTCTTCTTCTTCTTCTTCTTCTTCTTCTTCTTCTTCTTCTTCTTCTTCTTCTTCTTTTTCTTCTTCTTCTTCTTCTTCTTCTTCTTCTTCTTTTTTTTTTTTTTCTTCTTCTTCTTCTTCTTCTTCTTCTTCTTCTTCTTCTTCTTCTTCTTCTTCTTCTTCTTCTTCTTCTTCTTCGTCGTCGTCGTCGTCTTCTTTTTCTTCTTTTCCTCTTCCTTTTCCTCCTTCTTTTTCTTCTCTTCCTTCTTTTGCTTCTCTTTTTTCTTTTTCTTCTTTCTTTTTCTTCTTCCTTTTATTTTGATTTGTTCGTCTGAAAACGTAATGCACTGTTTCTTTACAGCACAACAGCACAACAGCGATTTCTATGTCTTTAAGGGGAAACTTTCGACCTCTTCAGAAACAGGTGCGCCGTCGTGAGCTTAACACTGAACAGGAGGGGGTGGGGGGGGGGTCAACCCAATTCTCAAAGCTTACCCCTTTCCATCTTATAAATTTTTTAGTTACAATAATTTGTAGGGCGCCCCCCTTCCCCCTCCCGACACCATTTATTTTATGTCCAGGACATTAAAGTGTGCGATATAACGAGCAGTCTGATAGATTCTCTGCTGCTGTCTCTCTGGATGGGGAGCTACTATATGATAAAGCTGATGTTGTGAAGGATGATATTTCTCTTCGGTCCCACTCACGGAATCAGATGCAAGATTTATTAAATATACTTGATGCGAGATCACATTAGCTAGGAAAATCCATTAAGGAAAGAAAGATAATGAGAATTAAAATACGAATACAAAAGGCAAGAGGAGCTTTCATAACACCAGGGAATTTGTTGATTTCAAAAGAAGTTAAAACTAATACTAAACTAAAAATTTTTAATTTTAATTTCAAATCAGTACTGCTGTATGAAGCGGAAACATGGAGAATAACTAAGGCAATTACTGATAAACTACAAATATTCATTAACTGGTGCCTGCGCAGAACAGAGGGAATTAAATGGTATGATAGAATCACTAATGTACAGCTTTGGAAAAGAACTAAGCAAGTTCTAGTGAACCAAGAGGTAAAGAAAAGATGCTGGGGTTGGATAGGACACGCCGTGAGAAATCCGGAGAACAATGCAACTAAATTATCTTTGAACTGGAACCCTCAGGGGCATAGAAATAAAGGAAGACCAAAAAACACATAGGGAAGGGAGCTAGAGATGAAGTTAAAAAGATAGGGATGACAAAGGGGGGGGGCGGCTGCATGCGGTAGCTACGGATAGAACGACTTGGCGTGAGTTGGGTGAGAGCCTATGCTCTCTGTTGGGAGTTAGAAACGCAGAAGAAGAAGAGGCGAAAGTGGAGGTTCTGTGGGATCAAATGGACAGTGCAAAAGAATATGGAATATATACACTGAAAGTCTAGAGGTTCTAGAAGATATTCAAAATTGAAGGGGAAACAGACACAGACTTTGGTGCGCAATTCACACGTGACTGTGGCCCTGTTAGGGTATATTTTCCGCCTCAATAATTTGGGACCGTTATTCGGAGGATAGCCCGGACTTTTAATCAGGTCGCAACTGTTACTATTACCACTACGCTGGTTACTGAAGAGGGGGACGGAGCACGTGTGGGTATGTCCCGAATGCAGTGATGTCAATAGTTCATTCATTCATTCATTCATTCATTCATTCATTCGCTCTCTACATAGACCTCAGAAATAAAGAAGTCAAGTCTTTCAGAGAATTACAAACAAAGAAACAAGCAAAAGCAACTCCTGATATCTCACTTTCATAATCATTTAGTGAACACTTCAGAGTAACAACTGCATGGCATGTGAGTTAATGTACAAACTATATGCATGTCTAAAATATTGCTTCCACAAATATTGTTTCAACAAATATTGCTTTAACGAATATTGCTTCAACAAATATTGCTTCAACAGAGTAGCCTACCACAAACAAAATGGCTGGCCAAGAGTTAACTTTTTCAAAAATGTTAATGTTTAGTTCATAAACTAGCAATATACTTACAGGAATGGCCAGCTGGCAATACACTTACAGGAATGGCCAGCCAGTCACTGGCTTTGTCTAGCTAAACGATTGTCAGTTAAATTAAATGTTTTTTTTTTTTTTTAAGACTAAACCCTTGTGTCTACACCTTTGTAGATAAGAGTCAATTGTTATTTTTGTTGTTAAAATTATTTCCCCTATATCTACTAACTTATAAATTAGGTGGAAAGTGTTATTTTTTTCTTTTTCTTTTTTTTTTTTCTTTTCTTTTAAAGACATTATATTCATACCTATATTGTCATCAATAAGTAGACATTGTAATTATCGACAAATACGTTACATTTGTATCTGTGTGTTTGTAAATAAGAGTAAAGTGTTTGATTTTGTTGACAATACGTTACATTCAGATCTTTATTTTTGTCAGGAAGGAGACGTGATTATTTTATTGATACAGACGTTATACTCTTAACGACTTCTGATAGCAAGGCTTTTCAACAGGCGGTCCATGGACCGAATCAGGCACACAGAGGCCTAGCAAGTGGGCCATGAGCCGAATCAGGCACACGGAGGCATAGCAATTGGGCCATGAGCCGAATCAGGCACAGGGAGGCCTAGCAAGTGGGCCATGGGCTGAATCAGGCACACAGAGGTCTAGCAAGTGGGCCGTGTATCTTTGCCATGTAAATTGTACTAATGCTGATTTCTACACTTCGCTTCAGGTCTCTGGCCTGTGATGATCCCCGTTTTCAAAATGTTGACCCCTGAGTAAGCTTAGTTGAACAGCTCTAGTATAAAGCATGTAGGGGTCACCGGACAGAGCTGATATAATTACCTCTGTACGGACTAGGTTCGTGGTTGGGAAGGGGTGGGGGGGGGGGGGATAATGTTGAATCTCTGACTCTAACACGATTGTAGGACCGGGGAGTTAGCCTGGTAAAGCACGTCTATGCCGTCTTTGAGGTAAAGATAGGAGATACTATAACCAACTCCTCGTGGGAACAATCAGTAGAGGTACGTTGAAGTGGCTGCAGCATCAGAGGACTAAGTCTGTACGCGGATGCCCAATGTGCAAAGACGTCGATTGTGATACCATAATATATAGGGATCACATTCTTGGTAAATATTTTATTGTCAAATCTACATGATTCTGAAAAAGAGTAAGTACATTGTGATTACTTGCTTGAGAAAACTCTACGTTCATGTCTTCTTGTTGTTGTAAGTAAGAAAGAGTATACGGTGTTTACTTTGTTGATGAAAAACTGCAATCGTATCTGTTTGTTGCAAAAATGAGTACATGATGATTTCTTGTTTGACGAAAACTCTGCAAGCGTATCTGTGTGTTGCAAATATGTAATACATGGTAAGTACTTTGTAAATGAAAACTCTTATATTATATTTATATATTGCAAATAGGAATGCATGATGATTACTTTATGGACGTAAACTCTTCTATCATATCAATTTGTTGCAAATAAGAGTAAATAATGATTACTTGTTTGGCGAAAACTGTACCATCACATCCTAATGTTACAAATATGAGCAAATGGTAATTACTTGGTTTATAGAAACTTTACCATCACATCTTTATGTTGCAAATATGAGTACATTGTAATAACTTGGTTGGTAAAACCTTTACCATCACAACTTTATGTTGCAAATATGAGTACATGGTGATTAGTTGGTTGACGAAAACTTCACCATCACATCTTTGTGTTGCTAATAAGAGTACCCTTGGCGATTACTTGGCTGGTGAAAACTTTAGTCATATCTGCTTGATCAATTTGTTGACAAAGCAGTTGCACTAAGAGCGGTTGATGTTCTAGTCGTAGCATTGTGATGATGGCCGCGATGCCGGTTTGACTTTTGCTTCCCTAAAGAAGCACTTTTCTCAGCCTGCTTGTTGGCGCCTTTACTTTCCTCTGCCTCTCTTAGCGGATCGCCCCCATCACTTTTTCGTTTTGGGCTGCTGGGAGTCGATTTGCTTTTCCTCTTCTTTTTCTTCTTTTTTCTCCGGTTGTGTCCCGATAACGCCAGCTTGGGCATAATTTCGGTGTCGCTGAGTGCGCATTTGAAGTTCAAAAACTGTGTGCTGTTCTCGCTAGATTCGCTTCGTTTGAGCGGAGCCAGTCCCATTTGTTGGTAAGTCTTTGGAGTGGCTTGTGGCTTGGTGTCCGACTTTTTACCTTCCAGGTAGGCGATGACTTCAATGTGGGACGCCTTGATGAAGCCTTTTCCCTGGCATTTTTTCATCCTGTTTCTGAAATCTTCCAACAAGGCAACGGGGTCATTTGGATTTCTTGGGCTGTAAGGAGACCCTGAGCTCACAGCTGATGATGTCTTTTCTTCTGCTGACATGCTGTTTGCCTCAGAGGTACGGTTCTTCTCGATCAAGTTGACGGATCCAGTGGACTTCTTCATCATCTTCCGGCGCCTGGACGACCTTCTGTTTGGGGTCGTCGCTTTATCCTCGCCAATTTTGACAGCCTCGATGTGTGTTGTCACCTGAGTATTGATGGTCATCCCTTCTTGTGTTTCCCTGCTGGCTGAGCTGGTTCGAGCCGAGAAATTTCTGGCCCGCTTCTTGGTGCGGATGCGATGTCTTTTCTTGATTGATTCCGTTCTGGAAGATGACATAATCGCACTCATCATGCTTTCGCCACCAAGAGACCACAAACTTCCCGCGCTCGGTAACGTCTTTCCAGCTTTGGAGACCACGGATTCCTTCCCGCTTAATGTTTCAGTGACGTCGAGTCTGGGCGAGGCAACCGAGTTTGTTCTGGAAGCATCAGTGCTTTTCGCGATCGAACCTTTCCGTTTCATTGATTTAGATTTCCTTCTCAGTCGCCTTTTCCTTCGCCCACTGGGATTACCAGATTTGTGTTTGAGTTGAGTTTTGTCATTTTCTGAAAAAAAGGAGCCGTTAGTTTGGACTAAGGCACCATTTCGTAGCCGTTTTGTCCACTGCTCTAGCTGGCTTTGGGATATTGATTGACACAGGTTGCTCCTCGAGAAACAAGTGCTGTGTGATGCAGTCATGTTTACAGATTTACACTGGGTCAAACTGCGTACAATCGACCTCTGTATCTTCGGCGACTGTGGCCTCGATGACCCAACGGATTTCTGTGCTGGCGGCATTACCTTCGTTGTATTTTCCGTTTTTGAAATCGTCATTTTCTCGGATACCGTCTTTGTTACGTTGGTGCTTGACGATACGGATCTCTGGATGACGAAGTGTTTGTGAGGCGATACATAGCGTCGAAGGAGATCTACCATATTGGCTAAATCAGAACGGGTGTTGTTCGTATTACTAGAGCTTTGGCCGTTGCTGGGAATAATAACTTGGTTAATGAGCTGTTTTTGACGCATTTTATTACGGGTTGGACTTTTCCGAAGAAACCCCGTAGTGGGGATAATAACATTATGTCTCCTGTGTGAGTTCCTGGGGTGGAGTTTGGCACTGCTCGCGTGAAAAATCCGACAAATGTTGTAAGTGCCCTCCATACAGTCAACCGAACTGGAATCTCCAACTTGCGGAGAAGAAAACGTTGGTGGCGCTGGAGGAGGGGTTGGCCACAACCTGGTAACGCCGTAGAGAATGAACTGATCCCGGTCGTCCATGAAGTTTCTGAATCGGTGGCATTTTGGACACTCATACCAAAACCGCTTAGGAGTGGACTGTACCGGACAACTTAGATATTTCACTCTCTTGCCCGTTAGGGTCTTTGGAAGCTTCGCATTGGGTCTATGAACGGGGGAAGTGTTGCTGATCGGCAGGTAGGTGTCCTTGACAAATTTTCCAGTTGCAGACTTGGGATGATTCAGTACAAACCTAGGCAGGCTGTCCTTAAATGACGTAACTTCAGACATATTTGTCGCCACACATAGCACCTGCTGCAAGTGTGAAATATTTCTTAGCGCCGACACATGCGCCCATAATTACAAAATTGACCATTTATACGCTGAATTACATTTGTTCTTTTGGTAGATCTGTCTTATTTAAGGTGTAAACGACTCGCTTCTCCGAAGTATTGTTGGACAATCGATGTCGTTAATTTATTGCTGAAATAAAAAAAAATCGATTTGTTATTTAATTTTTTTTTTTTTTAAGAAAAGAACTGAGCACATTAAAAACTTATGTCTGAAGTCGAGAAGATCGATTTCTACAGTGCGGGTTCCGGGGCCCCATTTAAGGGTGGGGGGGGGTGCGAAAATAGACTTAATGTTGTCTAACAAGCGGTCACACCTACGATAATCGTTTCAAACTCTGTGAACATGCTTCAGAGAATCGTTACGGGTTGTCAATGCTTCGAGTGGATAGACAACATTCGAAATCGCAGTTAACCTCCATCATCTGGATCTACACAGCTAGGCACGCAGGAGTAAATGGCAAAGAAAGAGCTGACCAGCTGATAAGTAATCCACCAATGTAAAACGGGAAGATATCATCAACGCTGTACGGACTAGTCTGGGGATAATGACGAATCTCTGACGCTAACACGACTGCGTGCTTGACGAGTCAGTCTTAGCCAAGCACATCTATGCCATCTTCGAGATAAAGATGGGAGAAACTATAACCAACTCTTTATGGGAACAATCAGTAGATGTATCTTAGAGTGGCTGCTGCATGGTAGGACTGGGCACGTATGGGGATGCCCAACAAAATGTGGACTGTGATTACATAACTACCGCCTAGCAAGCATGTCGAAGGGGTCGGTTAATTAGGATTGTTTCCTTCGAAGTCAGAGTGCATCTGCATGAGAGACGAGGAACCAACAGTCTGCATAAAAATAACAAAATCTGTAAGACGGATAATCATCGTTGTCCTCGCGTATAACACTGCGCGTCGTTGGGTCACCAGTTTATGTTGACTGTCTGATTAGCTCCCTCCACCTTTGACGATCAGATGCGATGGACTTCATGGTTGCATGCCTGAGGCCTGTCCAGTCAGTCAAGTTCTGTATCCAGGGCTTTCTCTGCATGCCTCTTTTTCTTTTTCCCTCTAGTGGGCCCTGTAACATTGTTTTTGAGAGGCCGTTAGATCTTATTACATACCCGTACCATTATTATTTCTATTAGAAGAGGTTCGTTCTTGCCAGTAAAACGGACGTGCATGCAAAAGTCAAGTTTTCGAACTAGACCAAAGACCGGAAGTGGATGAACAACCAAAACATTCCGCCTGTGAACGCAATGAAGAAGAACTACACTGGGTTTTTCTTATATGGTTCGGTCTCTCTCTACCCCTCTCTATCTGTCTCTCCCGCCCACTATCTGCATATCTACTAGTCGCCTTATGATAGCATCGCACAAAGCACAAACTCTGGGCTACAGCGACGATCCAGTAATTTCTATACAATTTACATCCCCGACCCGACCATCTCAGTCCGTTGACGAAATTGACATTCTAATTCCTTCAACCTCGGTTGATAAAGTAGCTGCTGAACTGAAAGAAGAAGTAGAAGTAGTAGTAGTAGTAGTAGTAGTAGTAGTAGTAGTAGTAGTAGTAGTGGTGGTGGTGGTGGTGGTGGTGGTGGTGGTGGTGGTGGTGGTGGTGGTGGTGGTGGTGGTGGTGGTAGTAGTAGTAGTAGTAGTAGTAGTAGTAGTAGTAGTAGTAGTAGTAGTAGTAGTAGTAGTAGTAGTAGTAGTAGTAGTAGTTGTTGTTGTTGTTGTTGTTGTTGTTGTTGTTGTTGTTGTTGTTCTTTTTGTTATAATAATATATTATTGTTAGCAGCAGCAGCGGCAGCAGCAGCAGTAGTAGTAGAACCTCGTCTCCCCGAAAATAATACCGGCTCTTTATCAATTTTGGTTTTAAAATATGCACAGGGGGTAAAAAAAAATTTCTTCAGATACACAAAAATTTTTAAAAATTCTACATTAATTCGAATTCAGTCACAACATCTTCTTCTAGAATATCGTCATAACTCTCAAAGCCCAAAATTCCGGCCTGAATTTCGTGCCATTGTTTCATAAAGAAACGCTGGCCTCAGTCCCTCATATCCAGCTAAAAAGCTTTCCTAAGAGGAGTTTTTCTTATCGTTGTAGCCTGCTCGTTGCGCATTGCTAACACAGCTGTCAGTGATTTCATCCCATGAATTTCTCACCCAAGTCACGACCTCATGCAAACTAAACGTCAAAAAATGCCCAAGCTGATTTATCTCCTTTCTGTTTTCACTCTAGTCGTGGCCTTTCTGGCAACAAGTCCTTGTAGCTGAAGATCTAACCATCGATTACTTCTGGGGTTGGGCTGGTAATATAAACATTCTCAAAAATTGCGCTACGGGATTTCGGGAGAATCTTCAAATTGTGGGGGGAAACACCTAGGTGCAGAAACAATAGAAGCAGTAGTAGCAGTAGAGGCAATAATAAATAGAAGAATAAGAGAGAGAGAGAGAGAGAGAGAGAGAGAGAGAGAGAGAGAGAGAGAGAGAGACAGACAGACAGACAGACAGACAGACAGACAGACAGACAGACAGACAGACAGACAGACAGACAGACAGACAGACAGACAGACAGACAGACAGACAGACAGACAGACAGACAGAGGGACGGACTGACAGACAGACAGAAGGAAAAACAAAATTTTAAAAATAACAATAGGAGAAGAAGCAGAAGTGAAAAGCGAGAAAAAAGTAACTAATGTCGACCCACACACACCCACACACACACACACACTCTCTCTCTCTCTCTCTCTCTCTCTCTCTCTCTCTCTCTCTCTCTCTCTCTCTCTCTCTGAACAAATGATACTGACACACCTATTACAACTTGGAATGTCCATGACAGGCATTTTCTTTTCCACAAGTCCTTGAACACGATGAGGAGGCCAGTTTACCAACATTTTGTTGCTAAATGGTTTAATCCCTGTTGTTCCAGGTTTCGTGTGAAGTTTTCATCGTATGTACAATCACTTGCTTGTGTGAACTTCTCATCTTCCATTTTACAATCTAGCGATTCTTATCCGTCGAAATTAACTTTAACTGCTCCTTTAAACTGAACACGACAGAGGATTGACCCGAAGTGACCTGGAATTATCCTACCGTCGCGGTTGTTCTAACGTGATGCTCGGTCCACAGATAAACTTGTAATTGATGAGAGCAAATACGGGGAAATATGATGTTTGCTTCTCTCAAAGAGGGAGACCAAAGATTGTTATTTTTACGTTGGTCCTCCAATTGCGAGATCTGACATCATCATTCCTTGTGTAGAGATGTGCTGATGTTGAAATGTGTGGTAAAATCTACGAAACAATCCAGTCAGTCAGTCAGTCGACAGATTATCCTCATTGCACACCGAACCATTCAGTCAGATAGATCATTACGGTCTGAGGAGAATGGCGCTGCGAGGAGTTACCAGGGGATCTGGCCGACGCTCAGTCCTCAGGGGAAGGGTGAGACGGATATACAATCAGACGGTTACTGGTACCATCGGAATTGGAACTCTTTGTTTGCTGCTGAAGATGGGGACTGAGTACTTGTGAGAGTGTCTCGAGTACTGTGATGTCGATTCCTAGTTCAACGTTCACATTCAAACCATTCAGTCTTCAAGTGCTCGGATGCCTTTCTCAGTAAATCCCGCAGCGTGTAGCGACTGACGACACCAGTTCTGCGTTGGTTTCTTATTCTTCTTTGGCTTCCTGCATATTGCTATTGTCTGGCCACACCACTTTTAACATGTTGTTCTTGCAGTCTGGTCATGGTTGCAGATTCAGTCATCACTTGGTTCTCGCAAACGTCTCACTTCTCGTCAAGAATGCAGTCTTTTCATGTAAAAAAAAAAAAAAAATTGTTTCAGTAGATCGTCGGCTCTGTGGCAAATTGGATGCGAACGATTCGTAATGCCGGGATGCCGGCTTCGATCCCAGCTGCGGGTCATGCGCCTTGCGTTGGTTTCGACAGTGGTACCAAGAAAGCCGACCGTTCAGTAAAGCGATGGCAAACTACTGGACGTAAATTTGCCTAGAAAAGCCACACAACAGCCAGGGGCTGTTGGGATTGGTTCTGCAACGTCCTGTAAAGGATACGCAACTAACCTTCAGTAGATAAATGCTGAAGAAGTTGTTGGTTACGTTGTTGTTGGGTTGCCCAGTTAGCCAGTTGCATCAGGTCTCAGGTTGGGCTTGAGGCCCGGCGCACCGTCCACTGAGGAAATCATACTTGCACAACTGATCCCTAGACTTGGTCATTGCTTCCTTACGTTGATGTTCCAGTTTTTATGATGCGGCGGCCTTTGATTATAAAGTTGTACACCTCGTTGTTTGCTTTTAGTCATACACTTGTCCTACGTCACAATGAGTGCCATCCAGTTTTCTTCATCATATAGCCATCAAATCATATTCATCAATCCTTTACCCACTTCAGTGAAGGCTCAAGCTTTGTTAGATTATCATTCATTTGGCCCAATAGGCCACAAGTACATCGTCACAGTATGAAAGCTGGGGGAGAGAGAAGGCAAAGGGAGACAGTGAGAACAGATGCTGGACAGTCTGACAACATGGCATGGAAGATCATCTGTGTCAGAGATGATTGAAAGTACACGAGACAGAAGGTTGTGGATAGAAAATGACTACCAACACCAAACGGCATAGACTCTAAGAACAAGAAACTGGATTTTGTAGACTGCAAAATTACCACACAAAAAAAACTATTTTTTACTTTTTTTTGTTTCTAGTCACGTGGGAACCATGATGACGCAACAGCTAGCAAGCTTGCCTGTCTGCTAAGTGGTCAGAGGTTCCAACCCCTTGGATTTTTATAAAAACTTACCAAGACTATTTATTCTGCTCCTTCTCTTTCTCGAGTTTCTGAGGGTAGAATGTCAAATATTCTTAGAGGGTAAACAGCTTAGGGAACATCTCAGCAGCTCCAACACAATTTTTCCCAGAGATCCTGAGGTGTTTTTTTTTTTTTTTTTTTTGCTCATGACATCCACCCTCCCCTAAATATCTAAATAAATAAATAAAAAAAACAGCAGTGCTGATCTGAAAAATACATTGCTCATTTTATTTGCCAGCCTGTTTGTAATAAATGCATGTTTGTTTCCCAATGTATAATGAGAACATATAAATATCATAATCAATCACATACGATTCAAGTGTTTACCCCATCGCTGGGATCTCAAAGAAAGTGCTTGGGGATTCTGAAAAAGGCTTCTCCATCTTCTGCTATCATGAATGATTAGCTAAGTTTTTATTCTTATCTCCAACAGATTAAATATGGTTTCTTCAGAATTAGAATCCACATCTCCAGATTAAAGGCTTGCATTCTAACCACCATGCCTCACAAATGATACTATAATATCATGTTTTCCCCATGGGGGTTCCTCTGTTTCACCCTGAAGGACACAAAAATAGAACCACCACTTGCCTAACATGTCGTAAAAGTCGGGGTGTTTCTCCAAATTCTGAGTGTATCTACCTGAGAGATGAGGAACCAATAGACTGCATTCAAATAAGCCAGATCTGTAAAACTATTGTGCATGCAAAACTCAAGTTCTGACTCACACAAAGCGTCCAGGTAGCCTGTCTTGAAGACCATTGCTTGCTCTACTCAGATTCAGTTATACTCCGCTATGACGTGTTTTTTTGTAACCAATCAGCTGTGGCACTAGGTATGGCCAGAGTATTTCAGTTTCTGAGACTGGATGCTGTTTACTAGCGAATCTTCCTTCGGTATTTATTTTTATTTTTATTCTGTGTCTATGGTATCTCTACTTCACTTATTTGCTGACCATTTCACAAACTGGTCCATTTAAAAAACTGTTATTTATTTATTTAAACTTTTAAGAATGGCTGCAAGATACCTACCTCTATGCTCTAGAAAAAGGAGGAAAAATTATAAATCAAGTGCAAAGGGGTAATATCAATGCTTGTTAAAAATTCGCCTTGACTATATGTGATACAATCGCTAAATTTTCAACATACTTAGGGTACAACTCTACCATATTGTCTAGTTCGAACATATGACTATCTGTCAGTTATCCCACTCTTGAATATGTCAACATATGACTGACTGTCAGTTATATAATCTTTGACTCTTGCAGTGAATAAAAAGCATAGGTAAAAAAATAAAATAAAAACTGGCAAGATATCAGAAACATCAATCAGACAAGGTCTTCACAGTGATTTCTAATTTTTAAAAACTGGTAATTAAACAACAAAATTAAAAAATACAAGATGTGACAAACTGATATGAATTTAAAAACTGTCTTAAACTGCACTTTTTACCTCTTTCCACTGACATGGTGTACATTTCTGAACTCAATATGACCAATAGTTTTCACACTCACTCTCTCTGTCCCAATTCTTACTTTAACTTCTCCTCTTCCATAATATTAACTCCCCAGTCCCCATAATTACTTAAGGTAACAAGCTCTTAGAATCGATTGAGTCAATGTTAAACCTGCTTGGCTCCAAAAGAGTTAAAATGGTGCAGAGCCTGCAACCGGTCATTTTTAGCTTGAGGATTTACAGAGGCATCCCCAAATGTGGATGTTGGGAATTTATTTTTTAACGGTGGATACAAGCAGATTTGGCTCATCAAAAACCATAAACTTCTGATGATGCCATGCTTTGGTTAGCAGGGTCAAGAATATCAAATAATCCGTGAAATAATGTTTCCACTTTCTTGAAATAACACTACAGTGTCCCAGTCATTTTTTTTTTAAAAACATCCCCCAAAAAACTGGGTAATGATTTGATGTAAATTCTCAAAAAAAATCCTTTAAAAACAAATTTTACACTGGTCACTAACAAATTTTGTTATAACTTTTTATGCATTTTTTAAATATATATATATTTTTTTCAAAATATATAAAGTTATATAACAAGAGTAATCGATAAAAAATGAACAGAGTGAATCATTAAATGGAATAGATTTCCCGCGGCCTAAAAAATATGTCCTTGGTTATTCATCCCATGATCCCTTGACAAATACACTGAGGCTTACTGGCAAATTTGACGACAATCATTTTGTTTTTAAACCACTTGGTTTGAAGGAAACAACCCCCCCCCCCCCCCCCCCCCTCCAATTCCCAATGCTTTTTTTAAGTGAATAAATTCTCTGACCCCATAAATATTTTTGTAGGCATGAACATAGCCAATAGCATTACCTATACTTCTCATAGTCACGTCACTTTAGACAAGTCGGAAAAATGACATTTATGGGGCTTTGGCCCCAAATCGGAAGTGTCCGTTTTGTGGCTTCTTGGGGCGACAGAGTTAATAAACTACAGCAGATATGATAGTCACAATTGTGGTATAATCATGAACACACAGTAAAGGACCCTTTAAACGGCACCAGCATAGTGGATATATGATGCTAGAGCCATTTTTGGGTAGACCTGGCGGCACTCAATGGGGAGGTGGTGTGGTCAACATCATGCCACCTAACTTTACTACCCAGGATATTTCCTTGTAACTCCTTCTTCTTTGTTCACCGGCTGTCAGCTCCAGCAGAAAGTCCTGGTAGCTCGTCCATTTGGACTCTGGTTTTGTGCCGCGGCCTGAGTTTCGCCTCTGCATCCATTTTACTGGTTTATTTGTGTGCCGTTGGTTGTTCCTTGCCCCAAACTCCGACTACGAAGCAAGCTCCCCCAATCAGTCGACTCTCATGGCGTGCTTGTTGGGGAGGCAGTGAGTCTATTCTTGTTTTCCCCACAATGGGACCCCGGAACCCACACTGGGCTGTAACGTTTTATCTCAAGATAGTCTGGAAGTTGAGGTCAATTTTTTTTCCCTTCCAGTCGTGTGTAGAGAAATGTTTTGGGGAACAAACCGTGGGCAAGCTTAATACTGACCACCCAGCACATGCTGATTTGTCAATAAAAGTTGAGGTCTAGCACCATCTATCTGATGTGACAATGGCATGAAAGGCTTATTTTATTTTTAGGGACACCTGGTAGGGTTTTAGCAGATCAGTGCACTAATCATACAGCACCAAACTGCCAATATTATACCACTTTTGCAGTGTAGACAGAGGGAGGGGGTCTTTGAGCCAAAGGATTCTTCGCTTGCTGTTGAAGATGGCGACTGAGCACTTATGTGAGTGTCCCGAGTGCTGTGATGTCCATTCTTAATTCAACATGAGCCAAACGATTTAGGGCCGCATGGCTAATGCTGGCTGTCGCCACAAACTGTGCAGGTGAAGATTTTATTTTTGCTCCCCCCCCCCCCCCCCCCCCAACATTTTCCCCATTCAGCAGCACAGCTCCAATAACCCAGCAATAACCCCATACTTGTGTACATAAAACTCAAAATTCACATACAACAATGTGTTTATAAAAGCCTGTACAAGACTCTAAAGTGTGTACATGAATATAAAATTAAATACACAGGTAAAAATAGCTGTAAAATAGGGAGTATTTCATACGCTGTACGCAATCTTTACAGTGATAGTCATGATGATGAAATCTTTTTTTGGCAGAAGCTTTGTGAGAAACAAAATATTTACTGTGTGCAGCTCAATCCAAGCTCATACAGAAGGTAACTGTTATGTTAACGGTGTATCTCTATGTGCATGAACTAGTTACATCTCATACAGAAGGTAACTGTAATGTTAATGGTGTATCTATGTGTATGAACTAGCTACATCTCATACAGAAGGTAACTGTAATGTTAACGGTGTATCAATGTGCATGAACTAGCTACATCTCATACAGAAGGTAACTGTAATGTTAACGGTGTATCTCTATGTGCATGAACTAGTTACATCTCATACAGAAGGTAACTGTAATGTTAACGGTGTTTCTATGTACATGAACTAGCTACATCTCATACAGAAGGTAACTGTAATGTTAACGGTGTATCAATGTGCATGAACTAGCTACATCTCATACAGAAGGTAACTGTAATGTTAACGGTGGATCTCTATGTGCATGAACTAGCTACATCTCATACAGAAGGTAACTGTAATGTTTACAGTGAGTGTATCTATGTGCATGAACTAGCTACATCTCATACAGAAGGTAACTGTAATGTTAATGGTGTATCTATGTGTATGAACTAGCTACATCTCATACAGAAGGTAACTGTAATGTTAACGGTGTATCAATGTGCATGAACTAGCTACATCTCATACAGAAGGTAACTGTAATGTTAACGGTGTATCTCTATGTGCATGAACTAGTTACATCTCATACAGAAGGTAACTGTAATGTTAACGGTGTTTCTATGTACATGAACTAGCTACATCTCATACAGAAGGTAACTGTAATGTTAACGGTGTATCAATGTGCATGAACTAGCTACATCTCATACAGAAGGTAACTGTAATGTTAACGGTGTATCTATGTGCATGAACTAGCTACATCTCATACAGAAGGTAACTGTAATGTTAACGGTGTATCAATGTGCATGAACTAGCTACATCTCATACAGAAGGTAACTGTAATGTTAACGGTGTATCAATGTGCATGAACTAGCTACATCTCATACAGAAGGTAACTGTAATGTTAACGGTGTATCAATGTGCATGAACCAGCTACTTCTCATTCAGAAGGTAACTGTAATAACACTGAAAACTGGTAGGATTAATGAAACTGAAACAGAAACAGGGGATGTCAGAGAGAACAGAAACTGCAGGCTCTATCTATGTTACAATATGAAAGGCAATAAGTGCATGTAATGACAAATATTTTAAAGATGAACTGTGCAGAGATCTATTGGTGTATCAAAAAAAATAACATCAAAGCTCATATTCAAAAGCAATTTTTTGTTAGCAAAAACATTACCAAAGTCTGGAAAGAATGGGCTGCAGCAGGGAGTTAGCAGGGCATCTGGCCGACACTCGATACCCAGAGAAATGACAAGAGTGACATAAAATCAGGCAGTTACTGGTATAATTGGAATTGGAATTCTGCCTTACTGGTACCACTGGAATTGGAACTCTGCCTTACTGGTATCATTGGAACTGGAACTCTGCCTTACTCGTACCATTGGAATTGGAACTCTGCTTTAACTCATGGGAATGTCCTGAAGGGTGTAATGTTGGTCAGTAACTCAACTCAACCAGTTTTCAGTCTAAGAAAGCATATAAGTAGTCATAAGATCTCTCACATAGTACTCTTATAGTCCATGCCATATGGCGGTGGTGGTTATGTTTATCCACAACCTTCTGTCTAGTGTAGTTTCTATCAATTCTGACATACATAATCTTCCATAGTCCATGACGTGTGGTGCTGCGTGCTAATGTCCACCCACAACCTTCTGTTTCGAATACTTTCAATCAGTTCTGACACAGATGATCTTCCAGGCCATGATGTCAAACTGCCCAGCATCTTCTTTCTAGTCTCACCTCTCCCTTTTATCGATTCCAACTTTCCCACCATCATGACACAATGCAGTTTCCTTTTCATTACATAACCACAGAATCTAGATTGTCTTCTTTGCACACAAATCAACACATATTGTACAAGTGACATTAAATGTTGTGGAAAGGGGTGGTTGCTCATGCCAGTCATCAAGGCACTTGCAGAAGAACAATAATCTATGTCTTCCTCGCTACAGGACAGTAGGGGTCTCGAGTCTGAGGATTTAGGGCTCCCATGGTTGGTGCAGTCGCCACAAACAGCTCAGGTTCATTTTTTTTGCCCCCTACAGAAAAAAATCCCCAACCTTACTAACAATTGAAACTTAGGTCCCCATTCTCAGCTTTCACCAGCTGGCCACAAATTCTGGTTCTTTGTACATTTCTGGACAGTCCTGTTCCAGAACCTGAGATGTGCGTGCACATCCATTTTATTAGTACACTGATGCAGATGCACTCAGACTTCGAAGCAAAAACCCCTAGTTAGTTGCCTTGTATAACATGCCTGTTGGGAGGAGAGGGAGAGAGCGTCTGTGGGACTATTTTATTCTGCAATCAATGGAGGAGAAAAAAAGGTCCATCGCCTTAGCGAGGAATTAAACCCAGGTCTCCCACATTAATCCCCAGTGCTCTAACTCGCCGGTCAGCGACTCCTTTCTTTTCTTCATTACAGAAATACAAATAAATATTTTTTCAACACAAAAATATAAAATAAAACAGTAAAATAATAGTCTACAATAACTTAAATATTTCTGTACACAAATAAAACAGTGTCAATATGAAAAATAAAAGCAAACATAAATTTTGATCAGTTAAAGCCAGTCAGCCAGCAGGGAGGCAACCTCACCGAACCATTCAATGTTTCCAATGAGCAATTTTGATTTCTATACAATACAGATGTTTAAAAAAATACATGTGATTACAATAGCAGAAATGGTTCTTTCCCAATATCTTACCCCAAACAGACAGTCAAATATTATATGGGGTGGTAGATAGGCTGTATGCAGTCATGGGACCTAGGCTGCACTCTCTCGTGGGACGTAGGTGGGTTGGGGTTAGGCCCAGTTATTGATGTTTTGGAGTAGTTAAAAGCATCAGAAAGCCGGGAAATCGGCTCTTACCACCCTCGAAAATACTGGACTGTCCTCTGACGCCATCCTGGGGCGAGATATTGGGAAAGCACCACAGAAAGTCTCAAGCACACATTACATGCACTCAAGTACACACACATTGAACTCCGAATATTAAGCCTACCACCTGAAGTGGTATGCAATCTGGATTGAAAAATATCAAACGCCACAATTCCATTGTGCACACAGGGATCATATGCAAGTTTTGGGTTGTGAATAAATATGTAGTTCATAATTCTACAAGTCTGCGCCTGACATGAAACCAACACTCTGCATACAAAAAAGCCAGATCTGTAAAATGAAAATGCAACAAACCTCAAGTTCTGGAACAAGACTTAAGTCCAGACGTGGATGAACAACCAGAAATTTCTGCTGGAGTTTACAGCTGGTGATATTACAATCTTATAATGAGTTGACAAGCAATAAACTGTGAAACTGGTCAGTTTGACAAAAACACATTTACAAGTAACAGAATAAACATTGCAGCTAGAAAGCCTCGTCAGTACACTTAACCAAAACAACAATAGTATAGTTGTATTACAAAAATGACCCCCTTCCTTCTCCCCAAAAATAGGTTGCATGATTTGTCATCTTCTTCTTTGTTCAGCAACTGTAAGCTCTAGCAGAAAGTCCTGGATGTTCATCTCCAGCAGAAAGAACTGGTTGTCCATCCATTTTGACTCTAGCTTTGTGCCAGGGCCTGAGTTCTGCATGTACATCCATTTTAATGGGTTATTTGTGTGCAGCTGTTTGTTCCTTGCCGCTCGGGCAGATGCACTCTGACTTCTAAGGAAGCTCCTAATGAGTCGACTCAGACGACATGCATGTCGGGGAGGCAGTGAGTCTACTTGAAAGGCCACTGATTAGAAGTTTAATGAAATCTGATGTGTTGAGTCGAAAAGTACAGATACCGCAGCCTAACTGTAAACCACAGCAAAATATGCCACCCGACCTTGTAAGGATGAATGCAGAGAAAGAAGAAGACAAAGAAGAAGACATCCTTAGAAACAATGGTGATTTCAAGCTTTTAACACTTTTCCTTCAACTCCTTCAGTCCCAGGGGGTGTAGCATCACAGTCCCAGGGGTGGTAAAGAGAGGGGAAAGATCAGCACATCTTATGTTCATTGGGCTTCTAAAAAGGAACCTATGAATCTGTGATGCATTCCTTTTGACTGAAAGAGTTAACCTGTAATCTGTGTTTCACTAAGGAAAGAACTCGTGTCTACAGGCCTAAGAGGCCAATAAACTAACCATTCAATTCTAATAATTTCCCCTGGTCTCTTGGTAGTGAGATCAGATGCCCGTGTGCATTGTTGCGTACGTCAAAAGTCTCTTTTGGGGAAGTTAATGTTATAGATGAGAAGAAGTTTAAGAATTGGGATAAAATACTGGAATTCACAGGGTAAGGGGAAATATAGAAACCAAAAGGGCTTTTAAGGAGGGGCATGGGCCGACCAACACGAAGATGGGCACAGGATATAAGTGACTCTTTGAGTATGAAAGTATGAAAGAGTGTGAAAACTATGGGTCATATTGAGTTCAGAAATGCACACCATGGCAGATGGAGTTTAAAATCTACTCAAACTATTTTAGGATCTTTGCCGGTGTTACAGAACCTGTGCACTGTGCTGAACTTCTGACTCAGACTTGAGTTAGAATAAAAAGAGAGCATGTATGGATTACTACCCGTGTACTATGACGTTGATCCATTGTTTAAAAACCCCCCAAAAAAAACTCAATTAAACAAGGCATCATGTAATGACTAGGCCTGGTACAAACTTGCAGGAATGACATGAGGGCATAATTGCATACATACATACAAGCTAAGCACACAGAATTTGCTCCTACAATATAACATTTCTTTCTTCTTCTTCTTCTTCTTCTTATGGCCAACAGGGTGTCATGTTGGCAGTCATGTCTGTCTACAACCCTCTCACTGGTGTACTTTCAAGCAGTTCTGACACAGATGGTCTTCCATAAAACAATGTTAAACTATCCAACATATCATCTTTCTCGGTCTCCCTCTCACTGGTGTACTTTCAACCAGTTCTGACACAGATGGTCTACCATAAAACAATGTTAAACTATCCAACATATCATCTTTCTCTGTCTCCCTCTCACTGGTGTACTTTCAACCAGTTTTGACACAGATGGTCTTCCATAAAACAATGTTAAACTATCCAGCATATCATCTCTCTCAGTCTCCCTCTCACTGGTGTACTTTCAACCAGTTCTGACACAGATGGTCTTCCATAAAACAATGTTAAACTATCCAACATATCATCTTTCTCGGTCTCCCTCTGCCCATTTTCCCCTCTAAACTTCCAACTATCACTATGTATTTCAGTTATCCCTTTCTCACAACGTGATTAAATAATACAGATTGTCTCCTTCCAATGTGGTCAATCAGTTTTCTTCATGGGTTAATATCTTTCAAGATATCTTCATTACTCTTTTTTTTAAAATCCGTCCAGGGTGTTTGTGTCATTAATTTCAAACCCCCACTGTCCATAATTTGCATTCACGTGTTAAGCCTGGAATTATATAGCTTTTATATAAATAGCTCCTTTCTACCTCTGAGTTTACTTTAAGATGTACCCAAATACCCAATACCCTATGCTACTCATCATCTTTTTTTTTTAATTCCTTTATCTGCAGGTATTTCAGTTTCCTTATTTCCCCTTACCCTGTGAATTCCTGAATAAATGCTGTACTGTTAGGCTAATAACAAGCTTTCTTAGCCCCTTCACCCCGGCAACCCTTGGGAGAAAGCCATGAACTGGGGAATTTTACACAGGATCCTTAAATTTTTTTTAAACCGTACTTATAGAAATTTTTAAAATATATGAAATATAAAAAAGGGAGTAATTAAATCAATATAAATGCAGCAGAGAATTTAATAGAATACATTTTCGTGGGCTTGAACAAATGTATATGGTGACGTACACTGTGTTCCTGTCACTATGTGACCGATAAAGGTCACTTAAATTGTCATAATGACTTTTAAAAACTGTTTTCTTCATAATAAAAACTCCTGAATGGCTATTTTGAGTAAATATAATCCTACCTAGCGCTTCCAAACACTGCACAGATGCAAACAGACCCAGTGTTATTAACCAGGCTTATCAGCAAATGGTAAATACAGCAATGTCAGTTTAGGGCAGCAGATCTCAACCTTTCTAATGCCGCGACCCTTTAATACAGTTCCTCATGTTGTAGTGACCCCCCCCCCCCCCCCCCCCCCCATCATATCATTATTTTCGTTGCTGCTTCATAACTTCAGTGAATCTGTGTTTTCTGATGGTCTCAGGCGACCCCTGTGAAAGGGTCGTTTGACCCAAACATGGGTTGCGACCCACAGGTTGAGAACTGCTGGTCTAAGGTCTTCTCTGGGATTTGTAACGGACAGCAATGGTGGAACAGCCGCATCTCAGAGGAAAAAAAAAGGTCCAACACTTGTAACTTTCTTTACTCCAGAGTCAGTGAACATTTTTCTAAGAACTCATGTTTAGAAATATGACAAAGCAACTGTTCATAGTTTCTAGTCTAAAACCAGCTCAGCTGTTACCTAAAAATCTAAAATACCTGAGTTATTATCTTTAACTGCCACATTCTTAGTAACAGCAATGAAGATTTCAGCCGGTAGGAATTCATTCATCATTTACTTGGCTACTTCTTGGACTGCTCTGGTAGAAAGATCTCCACTTCCTGCTCCTGGCTGTTTGCAGCGACTGAGGCCTGTTTCATGGCTGCCCGTTTCTCTAACAACAGCTTCTTTCTAGCTTCATCTCTGGCCTTGGCTGCTTGACGAGCCGCCTGGGTTCTCTCCGGAGAAGATTCTGGGGTGTCTTTACTGAGGGTTGGGGTGAGGTTCTTTCTTCTGGAACCTGGGGCAAACAAGCATGATTATAGTCACTGACATTGTATCATATCATTGCAAACAAAGTGACTGGCATGATAGAATCCCAACTGTGGAACTCAGAAAGAGAACTAAATAAACTTTAGCAAATTTGAAAGTGAGTGGCTGGTTGGGTGGCTATACACCCCGGCTCTCATGCAGAAGAGGCTTAGATTCAAATCCTCTGTAAGGTTATAGATATTTTTAAGGATGGTGGGGTGGGGGGGGGGGGGTTTCACTGGAAACCACAAGGCAAAAGAAAATACAGTCAAGGATTTGTTATCCTTTTTAGAAGACTCAGCTACATCTATTCATCTCTTTCTAGGTCTTTCTCTCAGCTTCAGCCTAGATGCTCTTCTGTAGGTTTCATTTATGGTTTGGTCTGACTGCTTTCTTTTGACTGCCAAACCACTTAATCTTGTCTCTTGTAATTCACGCATAGTTCTTGTTTCTACATCAAAGTTTATTAAGAATGCTGCCGAATATACACATAATCTATGATTCAGGGATGGTCAAAATAGATGACAGGCACAGTCACTGTTTTTTCCGTGGCAAATTTTGCTTCTTACAGACCTCAATGTGCAGACTGAAAGGATATAGTTTTGTCCCCAAGCAACTGAGCTGAGTGCATGGCGAGGCACCATGAGCTGCGGATTTAATTTGGAATGGTGTTTTTTTTACTGTGACCAACATGGTGTTGTGAACTGTAGATTCAGTAAATGGCAAGTGGCCTGTTGCCATAGTATTGGTGGTGCCTTGTGTGATTGAAAACTGATTGCATGTGCAAATGCTGATCTGTG
The DNA here is from genome assembly GCA_905116865.2 of Candidula unifasciata. Taxonomy (NCBI): domain Eukaryota; kingdom Metazoa; phylum Mollusca; class Gastropoda; order Stylommatophora; family Geomitridae; genus Candidula; species Candidula unifasciata. The sequence goes on from CAJHNH020003391.1 coordinate 387,410, forward strand.
TGTAATGGCTGCTTCCATGTCTCTCTACAATCCGCAACTGCATATATTAGTTTTTGTGTTGGCACCCGTCCACGCCATGACAAACAAGTTGTCAAGAATCTTCTCTCACTGTCTTCTTGTCTCTCTTTCCACAAGTCTTTCCTTCCAGTGGTCACAACAGGTTCTGTTTCCCTCTTCTCAAAAAATGAAGAAAATGATGACTGTCTCTCTCTGATTTTAGACTGAAAGGAAATAGTTTTGTCCCCAAGCTACTGAGCTTGGTGCATGGCGAGGCACCATGAGCTGCGTATTTCATTTGGAATGTTTTTTAACTGTGACCAACGTGGTGTTGTGAACTGAAGATTCAGTAAATGGCAAGTGGCCTGTTGCCATAGTATTGGTGATGCCTTGTGTGATTAAAAACTTATTGCATGTGCAAATGGTGATCTGTTTGTAATGGTTGCTTCCATGTCTCTCTACAAGCCGCAACTGCATATATTAGTTTTTGTGTTGGCACCCGTCCACGCCATGACAAATAGGTTGTCAAGAATCTTCTCCCACTGTCTTTCTGTCTCTCTTTCCACAAGTCTTTCCTTCCAGTGGTCACAACAGGTTCTGTTTCCCTCTTTTCATAAAATGACATAAGAAAATGATGACTGTCTCTCTCTGATTTTTGTGCACAGTTGTCTTCCCTTAAACTACATTTGAAAAAGTTTTACCTTTCGGGACTTCTGGCCTAAATTAGCAGAGGCATGGCAGAATGTTACACTCCGAGGTTGTTTCTACCCCTGACAGCGCTTTGCTTTTCACATGTGGACGGTAGTCAATGGTTTCGCTGCCTGAGCTACTAAGTTTAGCGCTTGGTGCAGCACTGTGAGCTGTGTTTTTCCTATGGAATGCCTTTCATTTGTGCAGCGGTTGTGTTCAACATAGCTGGTACCTGGTTTATGTATGAGCTGGTAGTAGTAATTCTACATGTGTATGGCCAACTTGCCGCCCCCGACTACTTCCATCAACGACAGACTGCATTTCTGGTGGCGACTGTTAGCTTTTGGCACCTCTGGTAACGGAAATCATTACAGAAGTCCACTGTTCGTGGAGTCACCTTTATTTTTGTTCCGGGACACGCAGGCGTCTATGGAAATGAAAGAGCTGACAGGTTGGCTGGATCCGCTATCACTACCGACGGTCAGCCTATGGATCATGCTGATATTATCAATGCCCTCAGAGAAATGGGAAGAATAGAGGACTTTGGTGGCAGTGAATCCACATCACTCGCCAGAATGGCAGACTTGGGAATTAAGATCGGCACAGCAAAAAACGAGACGCACACCAGCTACGCCAGAAGACTTGTTAATCAACATAGAACTGGTACTATTAGCCATCGGACGTTGGGGTTCATACTGAGGGGAGGATCTGAGCACCTATGGACATGTCCGGAGTGCAATGAGGATAACCCAACTAACTAACTAACTAACTAACTAACTGGTAACGGAAATATGTATTTGCTGCTTGCGCATATTTCTGGATTGTTCCGGGGCTAATTGATGTTCACCAGTTTTTCAAAGGTGACAGTGAGGGACATTTCCTTTGATTTTCACTGGCATAGGAATAAAGCATGTATGGGGAAACTCGAATGCAGTGAAGCTGAAACCTCGACTTAGACTAAGTTTTACCTTTACAAGTGCCAGTCACATCCACTGGAGAAAACGCCACATAGGAAATGACACAAATGTGGACAACTCACCTGGAGTGTGTGATGGTGTCGCTGCCGGAGTACTACTCTGTGAAATATTGCCAGACTGGGGGCTAGAACTTGTGGAACTTCTTCTGGATGGCTGTAAGTAGATGTGTAAAAATATTACCCATACTCACGAATAAAGTATGACACATAACAAGGACAAGGTAATAATGGTTGTTAGGGTATCAGTCTCTCACATGAAGACACAGAGGATCCCAACCCTAGTAATATAATAGAATTTAGCGGCTGCTGCATTTTCTTCATCTTCCGCTTCTCCCTCTTCTTTAAAATTCTGAAAAAGAGGTTCATCAAATTGTCTCCACTTACCTAAAGGCTTCAATATTTGTATCTTTCAATCAAATCATTCAATATCCAAACAGTAATTTCAGGGTCATGTTTACTGTGTTCATCTGAGAACAATGCAACTGGAATTTCTTCACACAAGAATTCACGGGAGCAGTGGAAAAAACGCAGACCAAAAATAAATGGAGAATGAATATAATGTTTTCACAATCGACGTCACTGCACACTGGGCATTCCCATGCGTGCTCAGTCCTCCAATGCAGCAGCCACTCCAAGGTACTTTCACTAATTGTTTCCATGAGAAGTTGGTTATAATGTCTCCGATCTCAGCCTCGACTCGAAGGCAGCATAGGCCTGCTTCATCCTGCTTGACTCCTATGTTACGCAATCATGGATTCATCATTATCCACTAGCCTAGTCCCGACAGCACTGATGATGTGTGCTCTGTGCAAGCTTCTTCCCACATGCATTAATATATTGCTTGCCTGTTGGTCCATTTGCTCATTACCCTTTACACTGGCACGATCAGTTGTGTGGATCCAGGTGAGAGAGGTTAAGTGCGATTTTCAAATGCTTCCTATTTATTCATGGAGAAGGAAACTACATGTGGTTTATAAAAAAAATAAAAAAATAAATTAGATAGAACACAGGGTAAGCTGCCTGCGATAGTAAAGGATAGGACAAATCGGTTTAAGTTGGTCGAAAGCCTGACTGGGGGGTGAAGGGAAGAAGAAGTTTTATTTTTATTTTTTTTGTAGTATTCCTTGTTGCCAGCTATATTACTGTCCTGAACAATGTTTAACTGCTATATTACTGTCCTGAACAATGTTTAACTCCCCTATGTGGGTTCCGGGGCCCCATTGTGGGGAAAAAAAGAATAGACCCACTGCCTCCTCAAAAGCATGTCCTAAGAGTCGACTCATTGGGGAGCTTCCTTTGAAGTCGAAGTGCATCTGCCAGAGAGGCAAGGAACCAACAGTGTGTATTCAAGCGAATGAGATTTGTAAAACTGATGCACACCTAACACTCAGGTTCTGGAGCAGGACTGCAGTTCAGTAGTGGACGAGCAACCAGAACCTTCCGCCAGAGTTTACAGCTGGTGAACGCGAAGAAGAATGTTTAACTGCTATATTACTGTCCTGAACAATGTTTAACTGCTATATTACTGCACTGATCAATGTTTAACTGCTATATTACTGCACTGAACAATGTTTAACTGCTATATTACTGCACTGATCAATGTTTAACTGCCCCCTACAGCAAAACCTGCTCGACAACAATATGGGGGGGGGGGGGGGGGGGGGGGGGGGAGAGACAGACCAACTGCTCCTAACAAGAATCTCCTTAAAGTTGATAATTAAGAGTTTGCTGAAGTCAGGTGTGTTGGGCCGAAAGGTGAAGATATCACAGTTGAGATAAAATCCAAACCGCAATTTGCTAGCGGCTGTTGTAAGGGCCAATACAGAACATGTTCAGCTTACCAGTTTAGGTACCTCTGTCCAGCCACTCTGCTTCATGAGGTCAATTTCTAGGAACATGTCATCTACATTGTCAATCTGAATCTTCACTATATCCCAGAAGCCTTGAAGATCCTCCCACTTGGTCTCTCTCTCGTCGGGATTTGGTTGCTGCAAGAACACATTATTGTGGTGGTTTATCGGACATTTCTGTTTGTTTATTAAAAACAATGCCAGACTACCAATCATACAGACAATGACAGACTACCAGTCATACAAACAGTAAGTGACAAACTTAAAATCAATGCCAGACTACCAGTCATACAAACAGTGACTGACAAACTACCAGTCATACAAACAGTGAGTGACTAACTACCAGCCATACAAATAATGCTACCAGACTACCTACCAGTCATACATACAAAAAAATTACAGACTACTGGTCATTCAAACTGCCAGCCATTTAAAGAATGCCACCAGACTACCAGTAATCCAAACAATGCCACCAGACTACCAGTCATACAAACAAGGCCACCAGACTACCAGTCATATACCAGTGACAGACTACCAGTCATACAAACAAGGCCACTAGAATACCAGTCATACACACAGTGACAGACTACCAGTCATAAAAACAATACCACCAGACTACCAGCCATACAAACAGTGACAAACTACCAGTCACACAAACAGTGACAGACTACCAGTCATACAAACAGTGACAAACCACGAGGCATACAAGCAGTGTCAAACTACCAGTCATACAAACAATGCTACAAGACTACCAGTCATACAAACAATGCTACCAGACTACCAGCCATATAAATAATGCCACACTACCAGCCAAACAATGCTACCAGACTACCAGTCATACAAACAATGCCGGACTACCAGTCATACAATGTCAACAAGTGTGGTGTCCCAGTGCCCTACTTTAGTTGAAAATAGAAAAATAGACCAATTTCCCCCTCCCTCCCCCCCCCCCTTTTTTTTGCAAGTTGTAAATTTAGAGGTTTGCTGAAACTGTATGTGTTGGGCCAAAAGGCACAGCCTAGCTGTATACCACAACACAACATGGTGACCCCCCCCCCCCCACCCTTTTTTCAGGGTGAATGTACCAAAGAGAATCAAATAAAAGGTCATCACCACCTAACTCACCATGTGGTTCTGACAAAGCTCACTAAACTGCACAAACTTCTGGCTGACTAACAAGTTCGCCTTGCCTATGGCCGTCCTGAGTCGACCAGCAGCTGTAAAACAAATCAACAATCAGTTAAACTTGGGTCACCTAACAATGTCATTACTTCCAATGTCAGTTCTGATTACAGATCTGTCAGCTTAATCCTGCACAGTAATTAACCCAGTTGGAGCACAGGCGAGCATAATTAGGGCAGACCAGTACAACTGGGGGCAGGTAAATACAGCTGGAGACAGGTAAGACAGTTAGGGGCAGGTAAATTTATGTGGGGGTAGGTAACTACAGCTGGAGACGGGTAAGACAGTTGGGAGCAGGTAAGTTTATGTGGGGGCAGGTAACTTTATGTGGGGGGCAGGTACGCATATTTGGGGGTGGGTACATATATTTTGGGGTAGGTAAATGCAGTTGGGGAGAGGTAAGTGAAGCTGGGGGGAGAGGTAAATACATCTGTGGGCAGGTAAGTATATCCATGTGCACATAAATATATCTGGGTGCACGTAAATATATATGAGGGCAGGTACGTATATTTGGGTGCATGTACATATATTTTGGGGTAGGTAAATGCAGTTGGGGAGAGGTAAGTGAAGCTGGCGGGGGAGGTAAATACATCTGTGGGCAGGTAAGTTTATGTGGGGGCAGGTACGCATATTTTGGGGTAGGTAAATGCAGTTGGGGAGAGGTGAGTGAAGCTGGGGGGAGAGGTAAATACTTCTGTGGGCAGGTAAATAAATCTATGTGCACATAAATATATCTGGGTGCACGTAAATATATATGAGAGCAGGTAAGTATGGGGTGGAAACATGGAGAACAACTAAGGCAAATTACTAATAAATTACAGACATTCATTAACTGGTGCCCGCGCAGAATAGAGGGAATTAAATGGTATGATAAAATAACTAAAGTAGAGCTTTGGGAGAGAACTAAACAGGCTCCAGTGGACCAAGAGATGAGGAAAAGTCGTGGCGTTGGATAGGACACACACAGAAAAAAGGAGAACAGCATAACTAGAATGTCTTTGCATTGGAACCCAGAGGGGCATAGGAATAAAGGAAGGCCAAAAAACAAATGGAGAAGAGAGCTGGAGAATGAAGTTAGAAAGATGGGAAGGACATGGGGAGAGCTCCATGTAATGGTGAAGGATAGAACAACTTGGAGTGAGTTGGTTGAGGGCCTATGCTCCATTGGGAGATAGAAAGGCAGAAGAAGAAGAAGAAGTATACCTGGAGTTAGGTAAGTATATTTGAAGAGCAGGTGAGTACATTTGGGGACAGGTAAGTATATCTGATGGGCAGGTAAGTATATCTGGGGGCAGGTAAGTATATCTGGGGGCAGGTAATTATATTTCAGGACAGGTAAGTATATTTCGGGACAGGTAAGTATATTTCAGGACAGGTAAATATATCTAGGGTGAGTGAATACGGGTGGGGCAAATAAGCACTGCTGGTTTAAACAAATTCAGTTAAGCCAAACAAGTACAGGTAGGACAGGCAAAAGATGTCAAAGAAATAGTGAATTAAATTTTTTTTAGAGCGATTATATGCATTCTGTGGACAGCCAAAATTAGTAATCCGGGTGTTTTAAAAGGTGCTAAGACCAGAAGATAATTGATTACAAACATTATAAAGAAGCAGTAATCATCTATTTTCCCATAAGCGCTCCGTCCCCATCTTCAGGAGCCAGCGCAAATCCACAACTATGGAATACTGACAGAATTCATCTCAAACCACTGAAATGTCACCATAGGTTACTGAAATTTATATTAACAAAACATAGGTCGAATAACAAACACCTTCATTTTGGGGGTGCCTAGTTGACCATGTTCTTAGTGCATTTGTTTCCATAGCGAGGCACACGCGCCATTTTGAGGTGGCAGGTTCGTTCCCAGCACAGTTAACGATAGCTTTTGATTTTTATGTTGTCTAGTGTGTTCTATCTTTCTGCTTCTTTCTAAGAGTGCCGATCAATTCATCATCATATATTCATACGGCCCCAAGAGTTCCCCCTCTATTTATGTGAATGACGTACACACAATGGAACTACCAATCAAATGCTTTTCATAAATGTTTGTGTATCATTTCAATCTACTGTGTTTGTAAATTGTTGCTGTGAATAAAGGTACATCTCCAGTATGTCTCACTGGTTTAAGTATATAGTGAAGAATTAAACATGAGAGATGAGATGTATAAGAATAAAGACATCTTCTCCAGCATGTCTCACTGGTTAAGTAACATGTGTGATGGGATATATAAGAAATGCAGTGGGGGGGGGGGGGGGGGGGGGGGGGGACTAAAGTCAATGATAGATACAGTATCAGTACATTATTTCACAGAACCCAAAAAAATCAAGTGGTTTGGTCAGAATAAAACAAAATCAGACAGCAGCTAGAGCATGCTACATAAGAACAGCAGGCTACAAGGCAAGAGATGGGTGGAGGAAGTAAAAGAGACACTACACTACAGAAGAGCAATTTGACATTAACACAAGCTACGCAGCCGGCAAAAGATAGAAAACTACATTTAACTTCTCTCTACAACACTTTATGTCATAAGCCCTAGAGAAAATACAGAAATAGATGTTGATGATAAGGATGCACATACAGGACATCATACAGATACACTAATCCCCCCATTGTGTATTGCAGGATCTCATTTTGGGGGACAAGAAACTAGACCCAGGGTCCCATTTTGGGGGACAAGAAACTAGACCCAGGGGCGAATTTTGGGGGACAAGAAACTAGACTCGGAGAGCCCATTTAGGGGGACAAGAAAATAGACTTGGGGGGCCAATTTTGGGGGCAAGAAACTAGACCCAGGGGCCCATTTGGGGAGGGGGGACAAGAAAAGATACCCAGGGCCCCATTGGAGGGGGGGGGAGGTCAAGGAACTAAAACCAGGGCCCCATTTTGGGGGACAGGAAAACAGACCCAGAGCTCCTCAACGTGCATGTTGAAAAATGTGAAAATCAAAGGTTTGCTGAAATCAGAAATGTTGGATCCCGAAAGACAGATAACACAGCCTAGCTGCAAATGAAAAAACAATCACTCTTTTAAAAGTAAAGACTGAAGAAACAAAAAAAAAAAAGAAAGCAGCACACTCACTCAGTGAACTCACCTTCTTCAGGCAGATCCTGCGACCGTAGATCTGTCTCCGTCTGTAGGCACAGCCCTTTTATCCTGCATTCCTCTAACTGCATGCGCCGTAGCAGATAGTCCACATCCTGCAGACAAACAGCTATCATTGCATTTCTCCACAGAAGTAACGTATTTACCTGTGTACAGGCCGCAGTATTTTAACAGAAACTCGCGGGTGAAAAAACAATTTGTGGCCTATATTTGAGATATTAATTCATGAATAAACAGGAGTTTCATCTGCATTTCCACCTGCCTCCATGATGCTGTGTCTTCTGTAACTTTAGAACATATCTTGGAAACATAAATTTCTGCTGGTAGGTGTCGGACCCACCAAAGATGCAAACAGCGGTGAATGGAGAGAAGGAAGCAACAAGAAATGCATAATCTGTTTAAATCACCACTGACCACTGGCATCCTGAAAGCCAAATAGACTGAAATGGTTGGGGCATAATGAAAGAATGTCAGATGACAGAGAAGTAAAACCATACACCAGGGAGATGAATGGTCGTAGACCATGAGGGAGACCAAAAAGAACATGGAGAGATAATATCCAGACAGACCTGCAAACACTTGGTGTTACCAACTGGAAAGAGAAGGCCAACCAGAGAGATGAATGGAGGTGGGTGATATCTGCAGCAATGAACCTCAAGGGCTCGGAATGCTGAAGAATAAGAAGAAGAACTTGCTCTTACACAGCCCATCTTTCACTGCTTATAGGTACTACTAATTATTTTCTCCTACAATTATCATCTCAGAAACTGAGTGTGGCCTATACATGCGTGCAGGATATACCTGCATAAATATAATAAAATATGCTTAAAATACCCATTAAATTCTCGAATGTGTTGTAATGACAGTTGTACAAGCTGTCAGTAACTCAATTATTCACCGCAAAGAGTTTTAAACAAGCAATTCACTGACTGTGAAACTGGTTAGAAAACTAAGTTGTGAAATGGTGAAAACCATGAACAGACCCACAGCTTTGAAAAGAACCACATCACAAAAGACGGCTAATTAACTATATTACTGTATACCAGGCTGTATATATTCATGGCTATACCAGGATTTATACATTCATGGTTGTAGACCAGGCTTTTATACATTCATGGCTATACCAGGCTTTATACTTTTATGGTTGTATACCAGGCTTTATACTTTTATGGTTGTATACCAGGCTTTATGCATTCAGGGCTATATACCAGGCTTTATGCATTCATGGCTGTATACCAGGCTTTATGCATTCAGGGTTGTATACCAGGCTTTATGCATTCAGGACTGTATACCAGGCTTTATGCATTCAGGGCTGTATACCAGGCTTTATGCATTCAGGGCTGTATTCCAGGCTTTATGCATTCAGGGCTGTATACCAGGCTTTATACATTCAGGGCTGTATACCAGGCTTTATGCATTCAGGGCTGTATACCAGGCTTTATGCATTCAGGGCTGTATACCAGGCTTTATACATTCAGGGCTGTATACCAGGCTTTATGCATTCAGGGCTGTATACCAGGCTTTATACATTCAGGGCTGTATACCAGGCTTTATGCATTCAGGGCTGTATACCAGGCTTTATACATTCAGGGCTGTATACCAGGCTTTATGCATTCAGGGCTGTATACCAGGCTTTATGCATTCAGGGCTGTATACCAGGCTTTATACATTCAGGGCTGTATACCAGGCTTTATGCATTCATGGCTGTATATCAGGCTTTATGCATTCAGGGCTGTATACCAGGCTTTATACATTGAGGGCTGAATACCAGGTTTTATACATTCAGGGCTGTATACTAGGCTGTATACATTTAGAGCTGTACACCAGGCTGTATATATTTAGGGCTATATACCAGGCTGTATATATTCATGGCTGTATATATTTAGGGCTGTATACGAGGGCTATACAACTTGTGGCCCGAGGGCCAAATCCCGCCAGCGAGGCCTAATAGTGGCCCATGAATCACTGCCAACTGTACTGAATTAATGATCTTTCTATGCTGGGGCTCGGGTCTGATGATTCCCACTGTCACCATTTAGTTCGTGAGTGAACTTCTTTAAAAATGTGGCTATGAAACTACTCAAAAGCATAAACATATAACTGGTACCAGACAAGAGGTTGACCAAGACAGAGCTGGGCGGAGGGAGTAAAAGAGACACCACAGAAACACAAAATGACATCAACACAAGGCAATTCAGAAAACTTGCAGACTGACCTTTTCCGTGTTGCCTGTTGGAAAATTTGCAACGTGCCCATTAACAATGATGGTGGGAGAGTTGACCTGGCTGCGACTTCTGATACTGGAGACATTTGATTCTGCTAGTCGAGCCCTGGTCACGTAATCCGAGCTGGATATGCTTCTTGGTATATGTGCTGTCAGTATGCTGGGTGTGGATGAGCTCAGATCCGACCTGGCACAGATCAGGGACACAGCAACGTCAGAGGTACAGCGGGAATTACACATAAACTTGACTTTTTAACAAAATAAATGTTTTAGGAGAATTCTACGAATATTTTGGCCAAACAAGATCGCAAATGAACTGAGGAGGAAAACAGAATACGTATCACTGGCAAATGTTATCAAAGTAAGATGATGGAGATGGCTTGGACATGTTTGCAGAATGCTTTGTGACACTCTGGTAAAAACAGCTCTCTGGTGGACAGCAGATGGGAAAAGGAGACGTGGACGACCTAAGGAAGCCTGGAGAAGGACAATAGAACGGAAAATGAAGGAATGTAAATTGACATGGGATACCATAGGCAGAAAAGCAGCAGACCAACAATGACACGAAGAGGACATAAAATATAACATCAGAGGTAGAAGGTTTAAATGTCTTTATTTCCCCAAAAATTTAAAGTAATAAATTAAATAAACCTCCTCAGACACAGAAAAGAAACTAGTTTATAGTGACCAATGAAAAAAAAAAATATTTACAGCACCTGAGACCAAATTGGTATAATTAGTTAGTCAACAAAATTATCATCATCGCACATCAAACCATCCAGTCCATAAGTGCTCAGATCCCTTCTTCAGTATCTCCAAGTTGGTATATAGCAGTGCTATTTAACTGGCAGCCTGTGGGCTAAATGTGGCCAGTGGATCACTGCAAACTGTACTGTATTAGCTAACTTTCTACGCTGGGGATCGGGTCTCTGGTCAATGACAATCAAAATTTTCGAGAATTTGGACCCTAAGTAAACTTTGCTGAATAGCCCTGGTACGGAGCTAGTGCCCTGACTTACCAAGACAGCAGAATAGCCCTGGTATGGAGCTAGTGCCCTGACTTACCAAGACAGAAGAATAGCCCTGGTACGGAGCTAGTGCTCTGGCTTACCAAGACAGCAGAGAATGACAAAGAAAGAGAGAACAGACGAGAATGACAAAGAAAGAGAGAACAGACGAGAATGACAAAGAAAGAGAGAACAGACTAGAATGACAAAGAAAGAGAGAACAGATGAGAATGACAAAGAAAGAGAGAACAATTGAGAATGACAAAGAAAGAGAGAACAGATGAGAATGACAAAGAAAGAGAGAACAGACGAGAATGACAAAGAAAGAGAGAACAGATGAGAATGACAAAGAAAGAGAGAACAGACGAGAATGACAAAGAAAGATAGAACAGATGAGAATGACAAAGAAAGAGAGAACAGATGAGAATGACAAAGAAAGAGAGAACAGACGAGAATGACAAAGAAAGAGAGAACAGATGAGAATGACAAAGAAAGAGAGAACAGACGAGAATGACAAAGAAAGAGAGAACAGATGAGAATGACAAAGAAAGAGAGAACAGACGAGAATGACAAAGAAAGAGAGAACAGATGAGAATGACAAAGAAAGAGAGAACAGACGAGAATGACAAAGAAAGAGAGAACAGACGAGAATGACAAAGAAAGAGAGAACAGACTAGAATGACAAAGAAAGAGAGAACAGACAAGAATGACAAAGAAAGAGAGAACAGACGAGAATGACAAAGAAAGAGGAACAGATGAGAGTGACAAAGAAAGAGAGAACAAGTGAGAATGACAAAGAAAGAGAGAACAGACGAGAATGACAAAGAAAGAGAGAACAGATGAGAGTGACAAAGAAAGAGAGAACAGGTGAGAATGACAAAGAAAGAGAGAACAGACGAGAATGACAAAGAAAGAGAGAACAGATGAGAATGACAAAGAAAGAGAGAACAATTGAGAATGACAAAGAAAGAGAGAACAGATGAGGATGACAAAGAAAGAGAGAACAGATGAGAATGACAAAGAAAGAGAGAACAGACGAGAATGACAAAGAAAGATAGAACAGATGAGAATGACAAAGAAAGAGAGAACAGACGAGAATGACAAAGAAAGAGAGAACAGATGAGAATGACAAAGAAAGAGAGAACAATTGAGAATGACAAAGAAAGAGAGAACAGATGAGAATGACAAAGAAAGAGAGAACAATTGAGAATGACAAAGAAAGAGAGAACAATTGAGAATGACAAAGAAAGAGAGAACAATTGAGAATGACAAAGAAAGAGAGAACAATTGAGAATGACAAAGAAAGAGAGAACAATTGAGAATGACAAAGAAAGAGAGAACAATTGAGAATGACAAAGAAATAGAGAACAGGTGAGAATGACAAAGACAGAGAGAACAGGTGAGAATGACAAAGAAAGAGAGAACTGTGGAGCATGACAAAGAAAGAGAGAACAATTGAGAATGACAAAGAAAGAGAGAACAGATGAGAATGACAAAGAAAGAGAGAAACAGAAAGGCTGGAAAAAGAAATGGAGGGTGGAAGGAAGGAGGGAAGTTAGGGAAAGAGTCAAGAGGAAGGAAGGGAGTCGAGAGGAAGGAAGGGAAGAAAAAAAAACAAAGGAATGGAGAGGGTAGGAAGGAAGCTATACACTAAAAATATGAGATCCATTAAAACAGACTAGAAAGCAGAACTGTGGATTGAGTGATAAGAAAAGCAAACACATAAACAAACAGTCAACAGTGACATTTGATAATGATTCCCTAACCGTCTGTTATCTGTCTGCTAGACAAGCTAGGCTAGCAACAATACACAATCTAAACTACAGTTACACAGCTATGTGGGTACACACGCACACCTACACAAATGCAGTATTCCCCACAAGCCAAGAGCCAAAGCCTAATTAGCTTTTCAAACCTCATGGTGAAATATTTTAGCCCTCTGGGTTGGTTGTTAAACTTCTTCACCATCAAATATTTTTCTCCTTTGGCCATCTTGGAGCTGCGGTGGTGAAGCGGCTAGATGCTCACCTGCAGATCCTAAGGTCGTGGGTTCGAATCACTCAAATCAAATGGTGCTGGGCTTGTTTCTGGGTTTTTTTTAACTGGCTTCCACATCAACATAGTCTTAAATGGGTATCAGGTTAAAATTCTGGAAAATAAAGGTGGCTAATGTGATGCTGACCACATCAACCAACAAGTGTTGAGTGGTCTTTAAAATACAGGACTAGCCCTATATGCCTAGAACGCCTTAACGTGCGGAAAAGGGTCCTTTACTTTACTAGTGCATTAGGTTTTCACATGCACTTTCTAGTATCAATCATTACTTTCACAGGGGTCGCCTAAGACCATTGGAAAACACATATTCATTGAAGTTATGAAGAAAAATAACTGTATGGTGGTTGCCACAACATGAGGGAACTTTAAGAAAGGGTCACGGCATTAGAAAGGATGAGAGCCACTGATGTAGCAGATCCTTTGGAGAATGTCGCTCTTATCACCGTCTGCCTGAAGGAAACTCGGTCCCTCGCCAGCTCTCCCTCCTCATGCACTCTTCCACCCAAAGTGTCAATTACATCCTGTGCCCATCTTCGCGCTATTGGGCCTCTGTGCCTCTTTTGTGGTACCACGCCATGTGTTATCATTTGTGTGTATCAAGACTACAGTAAGTACAATTACCTTAGTGTGATCTGGCCGAGGCTGGGCGAGCGTTTGGTGATATCCTTATATGTGCTGTAGTAACTGTACTTGCCGTAGCCACTGACTGAGCAGCTGAGCTTCAGATATGAGGGCTTGTGAGACGAGTCTACCGGCGAGGAAGGATTTGTCCTGAGAAGAAACAAAGAAAGTCTGCACATCCTATTTAAAAGTTATTTTTTAAAAAAAAAGGTAAAGACATTGTCAGTTGGATTATTCTCTCCTCATGCGGACACGGGAGTCTTGTTTTTGGGAGAATAAGGAATAGAGCCACTGTTCCCCTAACAAGCATGTCCTAAGATGTGACTAAGTAAAGGTGTTTCGTTCAAAGTCAGAGTGTATCTGTTTAAGAGTTAAGGAACCAACAGTCCGCTACAAATAAGCCAGATGTGTAAAGCGGACCTTCATGCAAAACTCAAGTTCTGGAATAAGACAAGGAGTGGACAAACAACCAGAACTTTCCATCAGAATTACAGCTGGTGAACGCTAAGAAGAAGAATACCGGCCACCTTTAATTGTTACATTTTCTGGTACCTAGTTTGAGCTAGTTTTTCTGGTACCTAGTTTTGAAAATAAATGCCTTAGAAGAATACTAAATTTCAAATGGTCAGATTTCCGAACCAATACACAAATAAGGCAAGAATCCAGGCAAGAGTATGTGTCTAATTTTATACGAAAACGCCGCTGGAACTATGTCGGCCACGTCCTTAGAATGGATAAATCAAGACTTCCTTACCAAGCCCTCATTTGGACACCACAGGGGAAAAGATCTCGTGGAAGACCAAGGGAAACCCTACGTAGAACTATCATCAGGGAAGGCTCGCTCATGGGCCACTCAAACATCCAAGACCTACAACGGATTGCAACGGACCGCCGTGCATGGAGAGTCACGACCTCTGCCCTATGTGCCGCACTCGACACAAGAGGAAAGACTATAGTTTGAGCTGGGTCAATCTGTCAATCCACAGCAAGAACAAAACCCCGGGTGGGTGAAAAAATATGGCTGCAAGTTAAATTTGACAGTAAGAATAGATAGATGTCTTAAAGCTCATAACAACTTCATCTATCCTCTAGGTGACACTTCACAAGCAGCTGTGTGTGTGTGTGGAGGGGGGAGGGGGAGAGATACAAAGACAAAGAGTGTTCTTATGTGTTTGCCCTTACAAGCTGGCACAATGTATTTGGGTTTACAGCAAGGCTGCGATTTTTGTGTCTTTTGGCCCAAATTATCTGATTTCAGTAAAACCTCTAGTAACTCGCTTTGTACGACATGCTTGTTAGGGAGGCAGTGAAGCTATTCTTTTCTTCTCCAAATATAGGTCCCGGAGTCCACATTAGGAAAACAAAAGATGAATACAGTTGAATCTTGGGTCTCATTGTGGGGTAAAAAAGGGTAGACCCACTGCCTCTTAAACAAACATGTTTTAGGAGTGGATGAACTGGGGTCATCCTTTGAAGCAAGAATGCCTCAGCTTGAGAGGCAAGAAATCAAGAGACTGCATATCTTCTTCTTCTTCGCGTTCACCAGCTGTACACTGGCAGAAAGTTCTGGTTGCTCGTCCACTACTGAATTGCAGTCCTGCTCCAGAACCTGAGTGTTGCGTGTGCATCAGTTTTACAGATCTCATTCTCTTGAATACAGACTGTTGGTTCCTTGCCTCTCTGGCAGATGCCCTCCGACTTCAAAGGAAGCTCCCCAATTAGTCGACTCTTACGACATGCTTTTAGTGAAGCAGTGGGTCTATTCTTGTTTTCCCCACAATGGGGCCCCAGAACCCACACGGGGGGACTGCATATAAATAAGCCAGATCTGTAAACTGGATGTGCATGTAACACTCAGGTTCTGGAACAATGTCTAAAGTCTGGAGGTGAGCAAAATTCAGAACTTTCTGCCGCAGTTTGAAGCTGGTGAACGCAAAGAAGAAGAAGAAGAAGAAGAAACAAATAGTAAAATCATTTTTTACCCTGACTTAAAGGGAACTTTTCCATGTGGTTTGTTGTTCTCTAATTTGCCCTGTTCATCCTGGAATACACTGCCATTCTCCTGTGCTGGATCACTGTCAGCCGAGTTGATAAACATGTCTGGCACGACTACCTGTTCGGAATCTCCTGCCTGGCCACTTCCATTCAATTTGGCGGATTCATGAGCTGTTTAAAAACAAAATGATATCAGAATAACTCTGCTTCAAGGAACCTAACAAGAAGAAGATGGTAACGCTGTTAAATGCTGATCTACTACAATCTAAGGAATAGGTTACAATTCTTAGTTTTTAAAAAAATATATATATATATATATATGTGTGTGTGTATTATGTATGTGTGTGTGTGTATATATATATATATATATATATATATATATATATATGTGTGTGTGTGTGTGTGTTTAATATAAATGTGTGAGCAGAGTAAATTACCCAGTCCTATCTTATCACAGTATAGCTAAAATGGGTTATCCTCTGAATAAACGCCCCAAATTATCGAGGCCGAAAATATACCCTAACAGGGCCTCAGTCACGTGTCAATTGTGCACTTCCGGTGACTTAAATTGCGCACTTCCGGTGACTTAAATTGCGCACTTCCGCCACAAGTATCCCCACGCCGCTCGCGCGGCATGGATTGGGGCTAAACTAGATGGCTGGGACTCACGAGCAGCAGCTACCGCATCTCCTGCAGCTTCCTTCATTTTTTGCTTGTGAGTCCCAGCCATCTAGTTTAGCCCCAATCCACACTGCGTAAGCGGCGTGGGGGATACTCTCGATAGTCCCTAGAAGTTCAAAACTCGGCGGTGGCGGTATAGTCCCCGGAAGTCCACAATTGACACGTGACTGAGGCCCTGTTATGGTATATTTTCAGCCTCGATAATTTGAGACCGTTATTTGGAGGATAGCCCTAGAATGTCTTTGCACCGGAATCCCCAGGGGCATAGAAATAAAGGTAGCCCCAACACACACAGAAAGCAGCTATAGAGTAATGTTTACAAGACCAAGATAACCTGTATTATTATTCAAATTACATGAAACGGCGAAGGATAAAATGACCTGGTGTGAGTTTGTTGAGAGCATATGTTTCTTTGGTGGATAGAAGGCACAAGACCCAATGATGTTGTTTCTGTTAAAGCATTTTATTTTTCTGCCAGTAAGCAATAACAGCCTCTATTTTTTAATTTTTAAGTCATCATTATTTCAACACTATTATAATATGCATCATTTCAGGAGTACCTGCATCCCGTGTGCATTAGCACCTTTAATCTAGGGGGGAAAGCCCTGTGTTAAGATATATCACAGCTCTACATCGGACTCTGCTTTGGTCTGTGGTAGCATATTTATTTACTGGGGACCTGATCTGGACCGGACCGCTTAACCTATCCTTCATTCCACTTGGCCCCTCCCAGGTCAGTCAGATCTGTGTTTGTTTTGTACAATCTCTGCAAGCACACACACAAACAAGGCCATTGTGTCTTGCCAGTCTTAATTACTTTCACTTAACAAACCATGTTTTTCGTTTTCTAAGATAAACTCAGTTTACTCAGCATATATTCCTATAAATTATCATTAACATTTACAATAAAAACGACGGAAGCCGGTAAAATAATGAAATATAAAAGACCAAGCCGAGAATTATTCGTTTTTTTTTTTTTTTTATTTACAAATCTACTGTCGAGTTTCCGTTTTCAGAAGCCAGAATGAAAACGTAAAGCTTGGCCCTAACATCGTCCGGACATTTTATCATACTTGTAATTAATAATCAATTGAAAATTCTAATCTAGAACATATCCTGAGGTGGAATATAATGTCAGAAGACGACTACCTCCATCGCGCCTCTTATTGTCAGCAGCCATCTCTTTTGTGAACGTCTGCTGAAGTTGGCCGGCCAGGTTTTTCTAGTTTGGTCGACTAACTTTGTTATTTTTTCCTTTCATGCTGGAACAGGGAAAAGATCAAATCAGAGGATGTGTTGAATAATGAATAACAAAGATATGAATTCAAGGTGTGCATGTATATGGTTTTTGTTAATGGAAAAAGAAAGACGAAGAAGAAGAAAAATAGGTTATAGGGCTCAAGTCTTATAAATTTGGAGGACCCGAAGGATCCCAAGCCTCGTTTACGTGCATAATTATGATATAATAATAAGTAAAATACCCGTTCCCATGCCTTCAGGGGTATTGGGCATACAATATTGTGTTATTCGTCCATCACTAGTGATGGAGACCACTTTCGTCCACAGTAGCAATTATCAATGATTATGAGTACGAAGGTGGCTGATTAGTCCAGTATGAGCCTGGAAAGTTCTTGAGCATTGCGTACAACAGATGGAAGCCGCAGTGAGTGTGGGATTAGCAGTACGATTCTTTCTAGTCTGCCTCCGTTTCTCTGCCTGTGCAACCTCCGCTGCCTGGCAGGCTGATGCACTGTGCCTGAGGGATGTACGCCATCCAAAATGGTCTTGTGTAGCAGCCTACCACGTCGCTGTGTTGATGCCAAAAGAATTGAGATCAGTTGAGAGTGTCCTTATAGCGCTTTTTTCTGTCCTCCCTGTGACCTCTTCCCTTGCTGGAGCTCGCCATAAAATATTCTCTTTGGGTGGCGATATTCTGACATGCGGGTTAGGTGACCAATCCAACGCAGCTGATAATTCTTCAGTATCGTTTGGATGCTAGGCAGGTTTGCCCTATCAAGAACCACAGTATTTGGGATCTTATCTTGCGATTTGATTTTGAACAGCTTTCTGAGACAGGTTATATGAAACTAATTCAGCTTTTTAGCATAGCGCTGATCCAGAATCCCGTTTTTCAGTATTATAACTATTTTTTACACACCAATCGGTACTTGGTGGGTGAAGAGGTCAAAATTTGCTTCCCAATACTTTACTTGGTACCCATTTAAGACTAAGTCGACCTGGGAGCCAAGGTAAATTTTTTTTTTTTTTTTTTTGATCCGGCTTCGTCAGAACCAGAACCCAGGACCTTCGCATCCGCAGGTGTGAGCGTCTAGCCGCTTCACCACGGGAAGCTCGCGATCATATTAGAGAATGTGTAATATATCAAAAATATGGATTCCAAAACCAAAATTGTTTTTGTTACGGGAAATAGAAAGAAGAAAGAAAAACCAAGTTCTAGGGCAGTGGTTTTCAACATTGCCGCGACCCTTTAATACAGTTCCTCATGTTGTGGCGACCCTTTAATACAGTTCCTCTTGTTGTGGTGACCTTTAATACAGTTCCTCGTGTTGTGGCGACCCTTTAATACAGTTCCTCGTGTTGTGGCGACCCTTTAATACAGTTCCTCGTGTTGTGGCGACCCTTTAATACAGTTCCTCGTGTTGTGGCGACCCTTTAATACAGTTCCTCAAGTTGTGGTGAACCTTTAATACAGTTCCTCGTGTTGTGGCGACCATTTAATACAGTTCCCTCATGTTGTGACGACCCTTTAATACAGTTCCTCGTGTTGTGGCGACCCTTTAATACAGTTACTCGTGTTGTGGCGACTCTTTAATACAGTTCCTCATGTTGTGGCGACCCTTTAATACAGTTCCTCGTGTTGTGGCGACCCTTCAATACAGCTCCTCGTGTTGTGGCGACCTTTTAATACAGTTCCTCATGTTGTGGCGACCCTTCAATACAGCTCCTCGTGTTGTGGCGACCTTTTAATACAGTTCCTCATGTTATGGCGACCCTTTAATACAGTTCCTAGTGTTGTGGCGACCTTTTAATAGTTCCTCATGTTGTGGTGACTCCCAGCCATACAATTATTTTCGTCGCTAGTTGAATATATAATGAATATTTGTTTTGCGACGGTCTTTGGCGACCCCTGTGGAAGGGGTCGCTCGACCCATAAAAAAGGGTTGCTCGACCTATAAAAAAGGGTTGAGACACATAGGCTGAGAACCTCTGTTCTAGGGCGCCGTAACGAAGAAAAGAAAACATTGAGTATGCATGACGACCTCAAATCCCTTAACATTTGTTTTTGGAGGGGGGGGGGGGCGTGCGGCGCCCTTAAAAACCAAAGCCTAATTTAGTTCATAATAATTATTTTATATACATTACTTAAAATAAATATTTAAAAAAAAAGAAGATTTATATTTTAGTGTTAGTCGAGGTACAGCTTCACCGCAATCGGGTGTCACCATTCTTCAATTACATGGTTTGGCGAGGGCTGCTGAAGATGAGGAAAGAACATGCATGGGAATGCCCCGAGTACTGTGATGTCAATTCTTGACTCAACTCAACCCAACTCTGTCTTTCAGTTACACAGATACTCCAACATTCTCTCTCACCTACACATACACTTTTTCCATCTCTTTTTCTATCATAGTTTCCCTCCTATCTCTCTGCCTCTATTTCTCTCTCTCTCTCTCTCTCTCTCTCTCTCTCTCTCTCTCTCTCTCCCTCTCTCTCTCTCTCCCTCATGCACTTGATTTCGTTGTCTCACACAATCTGTCTGCCTGTCTGTTTGTCTGTCTTTTTGTCTGTCTGTCTTTCTCTCTCTCACTCTCACGCATTTACTTTTTGTTCTCTCACCCAATTTCTTAATTTCTTTAATACATACACTCTGACATACGTAGAGTTTCTCCCCTCTCTTTCCCTACTTGTACACAGGAGACACATATACGTAAGCCAGAATATATATGTATATTTTTGTGTGCTACAGTGGAGCCTATGAGAGTTAGTACAAATCTGAATTCCCACACCGTTTACTTCAGAGTCCCAGGCAATACAATTTTAACAACAGCACTCGTAGAAGAAATGACACAACAGACCCGATTTGTTTTTAACCAGGACTGTGGGATGGGGGAGCCTACTATATCTTATCAGTCTTTCAGGCATTTGTTACCCGGTGACGGATAAAGAAAATCAGCCGTGTTGTAAAAATCACTGCGTGCGCATACGAGAAGGTAGAGAAACAGACTGAGGACAATCAGAATAAGAGATGTTGTCGGTCCGATTATGAGCGGGAGGAGGAGGAGATTTTAGGAGGTGGAGGGGGTGGGGGAGAGAAGAAGATAAGACAGAATCAGATAATGACGAACCAGCGAACTGAACTAAAAAGGGACAGTGGAGACGGAGGCGGGAAATGATAATTAAGAAAGAGGGGAGTAACGAATATGGAAAAGAAGTCAACAATGACATATTTATGCAGTTAATAAAGAACACAAGGTATATAGCTGGGCACCAAATAGCTAACAGTTATTGTCGAACCAAATACTTACGTAGATGGGAGGGGATGCTAGAGGGTGCAAACATACAAGGTCGCGGCCTTGTGTTTTGTTTTGGCTGAGGTGTCTCGGCGGTGCTTTGCCTTTTTTCTTTCTTTCAACAAGCCAAGAGCAGCATTAAACGTTAAGTTCATTCACGTCACCTTGTGTCGAAGTGATGCTGCAGGTTAGGTGAAGACTGGTTGTCCTGGTCACATGTTCAAAAGTCAAAAGACAAACAATAGGAAACATCGACAGACAGACAGATAAACAAGTAGATAAACAGGCAAGCAGATAAACAGGCTGGTAGATAAACAGACCGACGTATTATTGGTGGATTGTTGGGAGGGTAAGCGGTTTAATATAGTCACAAGGACAGACAGACCAATCGACACACAGAGACAGAATGACAGACAGACAGGCAGGCAGACGGGCTGGCGGACAGACAGACAGACAGACAGACAGACAGACAGACAGACAGACAGACAGACAGACAGACAGACAGACAGACAGACAGACAGACAGACAGACAGACAGACAGACAGACAGACAGACAGACAGACAGACAGACAGACAGACAGACAGACAGACAGACAGACAGACAGACAGACAGACAGACAGACAGACAGACAGACAGACAGACAGACAGACAGACAGACAGACAGACAGACAGACAGACAGACAGACAGACAGACAGACAGACAGACAGACAGACAGACAGACAGATAGATAGATAGATAGATAGATAGATAGATAGATAGATAGATAGATAGATAGATAGATAGATAGATAGATAGATAGATAGATAGATAGATAGATAGATAGATAGATAGATAGATAGATAGATAGATAGATAAACTTCGGTTGACACACACTAAACTTAACCACACACACTACAACTTTCCACTCTCAGTTCTGCTGCTGCATACTGCGGGGAAAAGATACACAGGGAGAAGATACACAGGGAGAGCGAGAGAGAAGATGCTGGACAGTTTGACATTACGGCATGGGAGGTATCTGTGTCAGAAGTGATTGAAAGTACACGAGGCAGAAGCCTGCGGAAAGACATGACTACAACGATATGAGTCAAAAGATAAGCCATATGTTTTGTAGGGGTGCTGTAAACAAAGATAGAAGAGTCATAGGGGCCGGAACCTAGAGGATGAGGGTCCCTGAGCGCCCCCCCCCCCCTTTCCCCATCTTCCCCATCCCCAAATAATAAGCGTAAGTTCGTTTACTGAAGCCAGTGGCATTTTAAACATCAATTCCGCCATTGACTCACAGGGCATGTTCAGAAAGGTGGAGACAGGCATGCTCCGTGCAGAGTGGCAAGCATCATTTTAGAGGTCCCGCGCAGTTAGCATCCTTTGGATATATTCTCCAGGTGATGTCGGTGTTGTGGGAAATGAGCAGGCAGATAGATTGGTCGGTTCTTCACCGCTTGGTAGTGAATTAATTTATGACAAGCTAGGTGCTGTAAGGGCCTTTTAAGAGCGAATGAGCAATGCTGAGGCACAGATAAATAATTACGGTCTGAATAGAATGGCGCTGCAGGAGTTACCAGGGGATCTGGCGGACGCTCAACACTCAAGGGAAGGACGAGACGAATATATAATGAGACAGTCACTGGTACCGTGGGAACTGGAAGTAGCTTGCTGCTGAAGATGGGGACGGAACGCTTATGGGAGTGTCCCGGGTGCTATGATGTCGATTCTTAGTTCAACAATTCCGCCACTTCAGGTAACTTAAAAAAATGGAGCGCTTGTGGAAATCAGGAGTGCTGTCATGTCAGTTCTCAGATCAACACTGAACGCAGATAATACACAACTTGTGATTCATTATTCTTTCCTGTCCACGTTTATCCTAGCCTAGAACAACACTGGGTTCTTTCGTGATATCCTACCCCCCAGATGACGTCACAGGACAGTGCAACATTTTAGAGGGTGGTAAGACTGGGTTTCCCGGCTTTCTGATGCTTTTAACGACCCCAAAACATCTAGAACTGGTCCAAACCTCAACCCACTTAGTCCCACGAGAGAGTGCAGCCTAGGTCCCACGACTGCATGCAGCCTATGAAATATTAGACTGTCCGTGACCTGTGGATTTCCCCTGTTTGGGGTAAGATATTATTAATGCACCGTATGTTGGCAGTATTTGTTGTTAGAGGTTATCATTGAATGCATTTTGACAGGCATCTTCGACAATGGCGGGAATTGAATGGAAGCTGTTCACGTAGGCGCTAGAACATGGGGTCTTAGGTCCCTTGACGCACCCCCCCCTCCCCACCTAATTATTGTGTAAGAGACTTCACATAAACATATACATAGATTTTCTTTTAAAGTTATTGCTTACATCGTCTGTGTCTTAAGCATTGCGAACACTCTTCGTTATGAGGGGGTGCCGGCGTTTGATCACAGCTGTAGCGTTATTTTCGGCAATGAACGACCGGAAAGATCACTGGAAGAAGAGGCAGAGGAAGACCAAGAGAAATGATAGTGGATGGCTTAAGGCAGTATCATGGAGGAATATCATCAGTAGAATTGATCAAGAACACCAAAGACCGAGATATGTGGCGACGCATGAACGCCTACACCAGGTGGCAAGGCACTTGATGATGATGATTTTCGACGCGTTGAGGGCCGATAGTTCAGGTCCAAATGGCAAACTACTGATCGTAAATTTGCCTAGAAAAACTACAAAAGCCAAACAAATACTGGGATTGCTTCTGCAACATCCAGTGAGGTAGTGGTACTTAACCTTCCTACTGCCGCAACCCTTTAATACAGTTCCTCATGTTGTGGCTACCCCCAACCATATAATTATGTGCTTTGCTACTTTATAACTTCAATGAATATGTGTTTTCCGATGGTCTTTGGCGACCCCTGTGAAAGGGTCGTTCGACCCACAAAAGGGTCGCGAGATCCATAGGTTGAGAACTGTTGCTGTAAAGGAACTCAATTAACAATTTGTTTTATATATTTCATATTATTTCAAGAAAATTGTTATAATTACTTTTAATTCAGCACATTATTAATAAAAATGATAATAACAATAATATTAATAATGATGATGATAATAATAAAAATAATTAAATAAAGAAGACACAAACAGTAGATTGCACAATGTATTGCCTGACATCTTTAACTGTATCTCGTCAGGTGGATATTTCAGTTACAATTGATTAAAATCAAGCAAACAAATGAATCCTTCAAACTAAAACACAAAATCGTCTATATTCAAAGACTGTCTGCTTCAGCAGGGTAAACGCAAGGTAAAGAGCATGTCCTTTTGTCTTCATAATTCTGGACAGAACCGGTTTATCGCTGTCGCTTCAACAAATCTCAGTAATCTACGGTTGGCCGAAAAAATTCGAATAATAATGTGCGGAATGGCAAATAAATATTATACTATACTTGACGCAATATGAAATATATGAAAAAAAATATTTTAAAAGATAATTTTTGTTAATGCAGTTTTTCTTAGCCCCCTTAAAAAATATTGGATGTAGTCGCGGAGGATGTGTTGGTCAGACCTGAGCGCCCCCCCCCCCCCCCCCCCCCCTCCTTTTCCCTCCCAACCCCAACTATTTGCCTACAAAATGTGTAGTGTTGTAACGAGAGCGTGGTTTTGTGGTCCTAAAATGTTTTCTTACCTCACTGGTGGGAGGAGGGTGGGGGGCGTTTCAGAAGTGTGAGCTCCCCCACCCCCATGAGCGCACCCTAAAATGTTACTACATAATGTGAAAAGCGGATGGGGGGGGGAGGGTTTGAGCCCCCCCCCCCCCCATCCTAAATGTTAACTCTGTGGTGGCGCTCCTGTGGAAGGGAAAGTAGGATGGGTACGATAAAAGAAGCAGCAGCACCCGACACTACAGCGCCTGCACGCGCACCTATCTCCCCGTATGATGATGCACGTGTGTGAGTCAGAACTCATACACACCAGCGTGAGTGACGAACTTGTTCTCACCCACTCCCCCTTTTTTTTTACCATATACAGCACCTGGATTATTATCAGAAATATTGTCCAGGTGTGATCTCACCTTTGTGTGTTTTTTTATCCCAACCCCTTTCTCGTCTAGAGGTAGGTAGCTAGCTTCACCTGTCAGGGGGGCAATGCGTGATGTTCGCTGACACACACACACACAAATTTCCCTTTACGTGATACAGGATACAACGCAGTGGAATATGTAAAGTGAAGTTAAGTGCAGTGAAAATGAAGTAAAAGTAAAGTGAAGTGAAGTAAAGCGAAGTGAAATAAAGAAAAGTAAGGTAAAGTAAAATAAAGTAAAGCAATGTAAAGTGAAGTAAAGTTGTGTGAAGTAATGTAATGTAAAGTAAAACAAAGTAATGTAAAGTGAGTAAAGTAAAATGAAGTGAAGTGATGTAAAGTCAAGACTGAATGCCTGAAAATGGCTAGTGAAAGTAGAACATTATATACAACAATGAGAAGGAGACATCAAAATTCCTTGGTCGTGTGATGAAAAAAGGAGCACAGGAAAATATCGGGACGACTGGAAAGATCTGTGGGAGAAGCGGCAGCGGCAAACCCACACACACAAAATTGTGGTGGATGGCTTAAGACAGTGGCATGGAGGAATATCATTAGTGAAATTGATCCAGAAAACCAAAGACCGAGATCTGTAGAGTTTTTCGGGTAGTATGCAGTACCAGCACCTTTTTATGTATCTCCTCACCCCCCCCCCCTCCTCCACCCCCAAAATCACCACTTTCTTGTGATTACCGACGCCCCCCCCCCCCTTCTTGTTTTTTATGCCGAAAGAGCCTAAAGCCCCCCCCCCCCCCCCCCCGCAAGTAAAAAAAAAAAAAAACGACCCGGATACGCATTTGAACCAAGGAATTTTGATGTCTCCTTCTTAGGGTAGCTGCAGACACAGACCACCCTCTGAATGAAGCTCTGGGTGCAGTTAACGGTCAGCGGCCGATAAGAGGGAGGTCATGAATGGCTCAGGCAGAAGACGCAATCAAACAGGTTTGCATCCTTGAGAACATCAGGAGAGGAGAGGAGTGGGTCAAAGTGCCACCTGAGCAGTCAGATCTGTGTGGAGTCATAATCACGCTGAGCCGGGAATGCAGAGACTGGACAGCAGGTGCCACAGAGGTGGAAATTCAGCAACTAATTCAAGATAATGCTTGCTCTGAGGATTTGATTATTTACACAGACGGTTCAGTGTCAAGAGGCAAAAGAAGTGCTTGGGGCTTCTTAGCAAAAGTTAATGGTCGACGTCTGGTGCAGGAGAGCCTAGCATATGATACCACAACACCCAGCTTAAGAATGGAGGTGGAGGCGGTCACTGCAGCTTTCCGCTGGCTAGAGAACACGACACATACATCGTGATTGTAACTGATTCAAAAAGCATGCTGAGGAAGATCAGAACAGGTATGCTTCGTGCAGGGCATGCTTCGCTGCGGAGGACAAGGGTGAGAAGTATTGTCTGGATTTTTTCACCAGGTCATGCCGGTGTGTTGGGAAATGAACAGACGGACAGACTGGCTGGCTCTGCACAACTTGGTGGAATACTGATACATGATAGGGCAGACGTGGTTAGTGCCTTGTGGGAGAGCGTGTACAATTCGGAGGAGCAGATGGGTCACCACAGTGTGGTGAGATTGATGCAGTTGGGGGTGACGAGAGGTTCTGGCAGAAGCTCGAGGCTCAGAGGAAAGGCAAGACGGACGTTTAATCAGAAAGCTACTGGCACCATTAGTATAGGAACTCTTCGCTGGCTGCTGAAGATGGGGACGGAGCGCTTATGGGAATGCCCCGAGTGCTGTGATGTCGGTTTTTGAATCAAATTAAAATCCAATCAAATCAACCAGGAGTGCCAATACAGTACTTGGGTTCCTCCCCTTGGAACTTGGAAAAAGAAAACAAAAATGTCAAAATGTGACCTCTTTCAGCCGCCGGAAGGTATGCTTTATCGAGGACGGTTTCTTTGCCGCATTAGTGCAGTCGATAAGAGGCTCGCTTTCAAATCCAGATGCGACTCGCTGCAGCACACGGTCGGTGTTTGAAACCTGGCGGCTCCCGGGCACCCAGCCTCTAGGAAATGGGTACCAAGAGTTCACCTATGTAAATGGAGGAACATTACTGAAGCCACTGAGTTACGTGCGGACAGCGACACAGGCGGACAATTCTTATCTGCTGTCTGTACTTGTGGCAGAGCACTTATGGTTTTTAACCGTGTGCAATGACGCTGGTTCACATCTCCCGACTTTACCTTTACCTTTACGGTTTCTTTGCTATCTGAATTTCGTTTGTTTCTTTGCAGCGATCATTTTCGCCTAAATTTGCAAACATCATTTCAGCGGCATAGGCTTGGCGGGTGGTTTACAGTTTTTTGGGAGTGGAACTGGCAGCCCTGAAAAGGACTGCCATTTTTGCCTGGGGTGGCCTGGAACGGAAAGGCGGGGTCTCCGGTGAGCTGGTTAGTTGGGCTGTAATGGCGGCTTGGGTGGTTTCCATTGGTTGTTGTTTCTAGTGCTGGTAGTGGTTTCTTCTGCCTGGTGTGTATTTTTTGGGTTTCCTTGGCGTCTGGCATTGCTTTTGTGTTTCCTGATCAAAATGTTGTGTGGCGGTTGTTTTCATTTCTTTGAAAAGTTGCAGGAACCAGTTTTATTAGGCTTGGTATTCCTCAGGTGTTAGGCTTTCCTTCTCCTCTTTCAGCGCTTCCTCGTCATATTCTGTGTAGACACGGTTTTGGTTCACAATCAGCTTGTGCGGAAACATATGTTCATTAATTCTCCGGTGAAGTTCTTGTACGTCAGCCTGGCTGATGAGTTTTTCGGTACCCTCCTCTGGGAATTTTTGTGTGACTTGAACTTCTGTGTCTGTTTTAGTGCTTTGATCTTCGCTTAAAGTGAATTCTTTCAGTTGTGCCTGGTGCCTCGTCGCTAACGCTTCAGTGCCTGTGCTCTTGTCGGACATCTTAAGTCGCTTAATGTGCATAGCAAAACTTTCACTTGCTTTCCTTAGTAAGTCTTCCCAAAAGGATGACATGTTGGTTAGAAGGGTACGCTAGTTTCCGTGAAGCACAGTTGACAAGACTTGTAAGTGTAGAGTAAGACAAAGGTTTTAGTTTCAGAGATACTGATGGTCATCCCTCTTTTCTCAAGCTCTTCCTTCCAGATGAGTGAGTTGGATTGAAGATGTGCCTCTGAATTAGCTATCAGGGTTACATTGTCTGCAAATGTCGGCTCTGATATACATACTGGTCTCGTCTTCCAGTACCTTACTCAGCATTTTTTTTTCTTCTCCTCACAGGTCTTGATGACATCATAAGAATGAAGAGGTAAGGTGAGAGAATATCGCCTTGTCTAATATCGCTAGTGGTCTTAAATTCTTTTGACTTTTGGTCTGCTGTTCTTACATAATTTCTGCAGCTTTTGTAGAAACTGTATTGCACTGATCAGGGGTGCTGGGATGTTTTTTCCTGCCAAGCAGTCCCACAGCTTGCTCCAGGGTCCCTCATCAATTACCTTTTCTAGTTTTAAAATAAACAACAAATTATTTATATATATATATATATATATATATATATATATATATATATATATATATATATATATATATATATATATATATATATATATATATATGCATCTCACTCTTATATTAAAGGACCTTTTCACTCATCTGTCAGAGTGTGGAGATAAGGTCTTGAATTTTAAGGTTTGCTCTGATCAGGCTATGATTCTGCCAGTCCTCTAAGTCTCTGCTGGAGAATTCTAGAGTAATATTAATTTTATGCAGTTATTTTCTTTTCTTTTTTTTATAAAACTGCAGAGGAAAAGAAAAGGGTACAAAAAAAATGTATCAAATGGTACATTAAAAATAAATTTATTAGGTCATAGGATTCCTAAAAATGACCTTTTTAGAGTTTATCTGGGGTATGCTCACACTGACTTGACATCCAAAATATAACTCTTTGGGTCACTGTGATGTCAAGCTGATATTAGGGAGCAGAACAAAAATTATAAACAAACAAAAAAAGGTATTACAAATTTCAACATTATTAAACATACTCATAAACACTGATACCACATCAAACAGGCAACAGCCATCCTGGGATAACATCATGGATTATTAACCCATATTCATCTGCACCATGATGTCACAAGCTCAACACTTAACAACAATTTAGACAGGTTACAAGACAATGGCATCATTATTGTAATTTTTATCACACTTCTGAGGTTTTCAAATGAAGCCCTCTCATATTTTTGGAATGATCAAGACATTTTGGTGGCATTGAAAGAGTTAGGCTAATACTTCACATCAGTAACACTGCGGACGTGGAGTTCGGCCAACAGCTGGTCAACGCTGACCAGAGCTTGAGCTAAGAACTGGACTGTTGTAACTGGTGTTAGCATTACAAATCCATTGTCGGAGAAATGGCCAGGAATATTTACAGTTGACAGCCACACAAAGAGAGCAATGGCATTGGTTGAGACTTGTATGTTGAAAGTGTTCTCGTCAACCTGAATGACTGATGTAATCTGAGGAGGAATGAAAAAGCAGGTAATAAGATGTTATTCCTAAGTCTACTACGTGGCTGGTTGGCTGGTTAGTTGTGTGGCTCTACAGTACAGAAGGTATTGTGTGCATTTCATAATTCTTGAAGTATGAGATTTCGATTTCTATGATGGCCAGTTCAGAAAAAGATCATAATCATGGCTTTTGGATAGAGGTATGAGAGTTGCACCATGGAAGCAACTGAAGCCTCACTGTGTAATATTCCCAAAGACAGCACCGTGTGGAGCTGCCATGGTGCAGTAGATAGACGCTTGTGTGCAGATCGAAAAGTCATGGATTCAGATCCTGACTGAGCAAGACTTTTTTTTTAAATCAAACTTGGCCCCTAGGTCATTCCAGATTTAAAATGGGTACCAGGTAAAGTCCTAGGAAGTAAAGGTGGCTGGTGACCACATCCCACAACAAGTGCCAATTTGTCTATCAAACATAAGTCTATAGGCCCAATACACTTAAAGGGCTGGAAAATGGTCCTTTATTTTACTTACCTCCACTGTGAAGATGGCACACATTTTATTGTTGGCTGGTTGGTTAGTTGATTTGTAGTTGATGGATATTGGTTGGGTGATAAGTTCAGCAGTTGTGGCTGGTTGATGAGTTCAGCAGTTGTGGTTGGTACATTAGCTGGTGTGTGGTTGGTTGGCTAGTTAGTTGGTTGATTTATTGGTTAGTTAGTTTATTAATATTCTTCTTCTCCTCCTCCTCTTTCTTCTTCTTCGTACCAGTCACCAGCTGTAAACTTTGATGGACAATTCTGGTTGTTTGTCCGCTATTGATCATTGTTCTTGATCCAGAACTTGAGTTGTATGAGCAGATCTATTTTACAGATCTGGTCTTTTTGTATTCAAACTTCTGGTTACTTGCCTTTCAGGCAAATGCACTCCACTGTGGAGGAAAAACCCCTAATTTGTCACACTGGCAGTGGCTGGAGTGCTCTCCCCTTTGTTACAGTTGTGTGGATCAGTTCATGTTGAGAAAGGCCCCGACCGAAATGTCAATTTGTTTTGTTTAGTGCACGTTATTCTGCTTCCCCATTCCGTTGAGCTTTTCAGTCACAGCTCCTTCGATTAATCTTTTGTTGGAAGAGGAAGGAAGGGGTGCATTGGGTCTATTCTTTGTTTTTCAAAATGGAGCCCGGAACCCAGTGATGAGTTCAGGAAATGAGAATGGATAAGCACATGCTGAAGGCCAATAACTGAAAGATATTTCTACTGTATTCTGTTTAAAAGATGAAAGTGATTCATGATTTCCTTTGCATCAACAACAACAAAAAAAGGAAAGATAACAAAGATAAAAGGCAAAGAAATAGGAAAGGTAAGCAGAGATGAAAGACAAAATCGTAAAAACCAAATAATGAAATCTTTGTAGAGGTTCTAGGGCTTCATTTTTGGGGAGAAAATAATAGATTCCCTGCACAAACCCCCCCCCCCCCCCCCCCCCCCCCCCCCCCTCCTTTCCTCCTCATGTCAGTTAAAGGCGGCTCATTAGGGTTTTGTTGAAATCAGTTGTATTGGGCTTAAAGGCAGATATCGCAGCCTAGCTGTAAACCACAGCAAACGCCAAATAAGAAATAAATTAAAGACATCCTTACCCACACAGGACTGCAGGCCACACCAAGCTTGATGTAGCTGGTTTGTTATGGGCGCCCCAGCCAAAAACTTATTTTGAGGCTGAAAGGGATATCTGCCTTGTTGGCTTGCCATCCAGACCAGTTGCTTGTTACCCGTATAAACATCCTAGCACTTTAGTCTGACCCGTGCGTGCTCCATCCTTTGATGCAGCAGCCATGTCAGTGTCCCCATTCTCGGCATACACCCCCGCCCCCTCCCCAGTAGGATCTGTCTGGCACAACTTCTTTCTTTCTGCATGCGTGTCCTAATTTAATACCCATTTTCAACAGGTGGTTCATTGTCTGTGACTCATTTGTCCCAACATTTCTGGAAAACATTGCATTCAGTGCATTTACCTTGTCCATAATTTTTCCTTTATTAACCACTGTAGACATGGCCAGTCTGTCGACTCCTTCTTTTCCTTTCAAACTGACATATCACGGTGTGTACCACATTCAGAGGTCTTGTCAGGTTGTTGGCCCCAAAAAAATAACAAACTTCTTGACTCTTTTAACCTGCTCCTTGACTGAGCAGTGGTTATATCAAGTCCTTGATTCCTTGCTGACTTGAGGTCTTGCTTATTAGTTCTGGCATTTGGTTATGCCTCAAAGTCCTCTTTTCCTTTGTGGGCCATTACTTTCTTGTGGCGTAACTGTTCGCCTGGCGAGTTCCTGTTTGGGGCATACATGTCACTGGTTTCTGTGGTTTTTGCTGGTTGAACCACATCCCAGACATTGTGGTGAAACCTTTATGCAGCAGCCCAGAAGGGGGACAAACAGAAGGAAGCTACATGAATGAGAAACACATAAATAGCAAACATACAAGAACAGTAAAGTTAGAAGCACAGTCAAAATTAAACATGAAAACCTTGAGGTCTGCAGGCAACAGCTTGGAAAACTTGGGGTAGGCCAGGGGAAGCCATGATGCTGACAGTACAGCCTTGTTGTTGTCAGTTGCTGTCACAGACAGTAGACAGTTCTCTACACCTGGACACTTTGATTCATTCAGCAAGTCAGGAATCTTCTTTGTGAATACAGATTCCGCTGTTGTTTTTATCTGTTGGTTGAAAATATATACCCTTAGATCACTTTACATCTTGCATTTCTTTGTTCAATATTTAAATATTTTGTTTGTGTAAGGGAGGATGATAAAAATATTTATGATGAAATTGTACAGTTAAATAACATTAACAAATGTCTGAGCAGAAATTAGGAAATTAAATGACAGAATCACATATGCTGAACTTCATCATCATCAAGTGCCTTGCTGACTGGTGTACATGATCATGCCTCTCCACTATTTATCTTCAAAAGCGTGTATCAGTTTGTGTACCCACACCACTCCATGCCATGATAAAAGGCTGTCAAAAATCTTTTCATGCTGTCTTCCTCTGTTTCTTTCCCCTGTGGTCTTTCAGTGGTCACAATGTGTTCTAGTTTTCTTCTCATAAAACGATCAAAAAAATTATTATAACACTCTCTCTCTGATGTTTGTAATAAGTTGTCTTTGAGCCCTCGCCTCTTTCAAAACATCTGGGTTGCTCTTTTTCGGACTGTTTAAGGAACTCAGAGAATTCTTCTGTAAAACCACATCTCAAAAGTCCCAAATTAAATTGCTCACTTATTAAGTGACCAGAATTCACGGCCATATGCCAAAATTAGCCTCATAATTCTGTGACAGAAAAAAAACAAAAGAAATTCTAGTGAATTAAGAGATGAGAGAAAAGATGCCGGCACTGTTTCGTAAAGTATGTGGTTGTGATGATGATGTAGATGTTGATGTTGACAATGTTGTTGATTAGTCATTAGCCGAGGTTCCAACACTGCAGACAGGCGGCCCCAGTGGAAATCATACAAAATGTCCGCCAATGTCCCATTTAAAAACTAACTAACAAGTGTCTATTACTGGCTGACAGGTTCAGACATCTTTTGGATGTGCAGAACGGTGCCCCTTGAAACCATTACCAATGCACTTCAATTCCCAGGATCCCCAAGGTGGTGGTGGGGGAGTGGGTCTATTCTTTTTTCCCCGCCCAGAATGGGGCCCTGAATGTTACACATGGAAATTATTATAACAACAAAATAATGATACAAAGATATCACCTACATCAAAGGGACTTCTCCATGTATATAAAACATTAAAACTGCTATAGTCATAGATGCTGATAGTAACATTCCCACTGCTAGCTCTGGCCACTTCTGATGCAACTTTAAAAATCTGGTCTTTTGGGAATCCCATCTTAAGCAGAGTGTCAGGACTGGTGACGGGGTAGAAGAACAAGCGTCCTGCATAAATCAACAAGAAGACTTTTAAAAAAGTGAATACAGCAAAAGACACACAAAAATAGAAGTACTTCTCTTCTTTTTTCTTTGCATTCACTGGCAGTAAACTCTGGTGGAAAGTTTTGGTTGTTCGTCCACTTCTGGACTTTGGTCTTGTTCCAGAACTAGAGTTTTGTGTGCAGATTCATTTTACAGATCTGCTTTATTTGTGAGCAGACTTTTAGTTTCGGGCCTTTCAGGCAGACAAACTCTGAAAGAAAATATTATCTTTTTTACATTTGCCAGGCAGGCACCCTTCCAAATACTGGTCCCAAATAATTCACTGTTTAAAAAAAAAAATCGCATTTAGGGCCTCAAGAGGTAATATATTTAAAAATATGGAATAGAAACACTACGAACTATGCTTCGGGCTATTATATAATTTCATTTGGACCGAACTTACAAATTTTCGGCAGTACAGTTGTAAGTATTTCACTTGTCACGCCGGTGACCGGTGTTCGATTCCCAAATTGGGTAATAATTTTTTTTTTTTGTGTCTTCAAAAGGACGGTTGGCACATTGTGTTCGGGTTTACAGCTAGGCTGTGATATCGTACCAAAACATCCGCATTTCAGCAGTCCTAATTAGTTGCCTTTAAAATCATGCTTGTTACGTGGCAGAGGGTCTGTGCTTTTTCTTTCTCAAACATGTGGCCCAGGAACCCACAAGGGGGGTCACGGGTAATATGATCAATAGATCAAAAACCATTCCTCCCCACGTCACTTCAACAATGGATCAAAATCA
This sequence comes from Candidula unifasciata, assembly GCA_905116865.2. Classification (NCBI taxonomy): domain Eukaryota; kingdom Metazoa; phylum Mollusca; class Gastropoda; order Stylommatophora; family Geomitridae; genus Candidula; species Candidula unifasciata. The sequence goes on from CAJHNH020003391.1 coordinate 421,549, forward strand.
ATTGCTCCCCCATGTCGCTTCAATGGATCGCAAACTATTCTTCCCCACGGCGGTTAGCTTGACATCTAAACATTGCTATCCATTGAGCAATAAAGGCAGAAGTGGAAACTGATGATGATGGCCTAAACGTTTTTACTACATAATCTCTTGAGGCTCTCAAAGGGATGTTTTTCGCAGTGAATAATTTGGGACCGGTATTTGGAAGAGTGCCGCCAGGCCCACATTTGGGTACCTGTTTCTGGGACAACAGTGTAAAGTCCATGAATTAAATACATAACATCAAACATCATCTCTGCCATTGGAAACTGTGATCTTATCTTACTTACCATTTATAGCTCTAGCCTTAGTGACTAGAATCTCTTTTTTCTTTCTTTAATGTATCCTCTCCACAATGGAGGTTGGCGGTAGTAGAAATGAACATACATGGCTTTCCTTAGTAAATGAATTAATGAAGAACTGACATCACTGCACTCAGAACACTGCTAAAGGTGCTCCATCTCCTTCTTTAGTAGCCAACAAAGAGTTTACATGCTAAATGTGCCAGTTGCAATCTGATTAAAAGTTCACGTATGTTTTACCCCCAGTGCTGAATATTATTATTCACAACCCCAGCTTACCTCCCCCCTCCCCAACTAAATTATTCTGCTCTTTTGCCATGTCCATTTGATCCCAAAGAGCATTTACCACGTCCATTTGATCCTTAATTAGCTCCCTGTCCAGAGGAGCAGCAGCAACTAATAGCTCCCTGTCCAGAGAAACAGCAAACTCACTATCAAGAGGAGTAGCAGCAGCTAATCTATCAGCCTGTTCATTACCCCACACACCAGAATGCCCCTGTGGGGAAAAACCCATTTTATGCCCTTGATGTGAGTCTTATTATGTGATGTAAACCATTCTACACATAGGAGGCTGGTTTCTGTTTTTAACTTTCCTTAGTAGTATTTTATGCTGGACCACCAGTCTCTCCCACAATGTTACTCTTGTACTGGTTTCCTAAAGCCCGGAAAATGTGCTTTTTTTTTTTACATCATCTACATCTTTTTCTCCAGATCATGATGGTGTGTGGGGAAATGAACATGCAGATACACTAGCCGGTCCTGCACCACTTGGTGGTGAAATGATGAATAGCAAGCTAAATATTGTGAGGGCCCTTTGGAAGTGAGTGAACAGTGCAGAGGCACAAAAAGATCATTACGGTCTGAGGAGAATGGCGCTGAGGGGAGTTACCAGAGGCTCTTGCCGACACTCAACACTTAACGGAAAAGGCGAGACATATTTATGATCAAACAATTATTGGTACCATGGAAACTGGAACTCATTGTATGCTGCTGAAGATGGGGATGGAGTGAGTATTGTAATGTTGATTCTTAATTTAACATTAAACTACATCATCCACCATGAAAATCTAATCCTGGTATGTAGAGGATTGTGAAATGTGTTCACAGTTAATAAACTGATAATAGCCACCGTATCTTACTTACCGTCTGCAGACCTAGCCTCGGCGGCGGGAATCTGGTCCAACACCATGAAGATATCCAAGGTTTGGTCAGGTCTTAGGTAAGGAGACACCAGATACTTGTTGAAGAATGACCGGGCGTAGTAGTGCAACATCTTCCACCTGCCCTCATAGTCTACAACAGATGAATGGTTGATTCAAGATGAAGTTAAGCATACAAAAACATCCAAAGAAAAAGTCAGACATAACAGTACATCCAGTGCCGCGGTAATTTATGTCACAGGCGTGAGGGGAAGTTAAGTACAACATGATGTGTATAAGGAGATACTCCGTACGTCACTCGGGCGCCAGTCCTTAACTATCCTGGTTGTACGGAACATCACGCAAGACCCCTACAGCACGTCCTCGTCGTGCGCCACGGATAATGTCTCAAAGAGCATTAACAGAGCTGTCAGGGGATCTCGAGTTCGGACGGCCCCCAGAGGTGATGTGTCCTTGTGGCTCTCATCAGCCCGCCCCCAAACGCTTGGGTGAAAAAATGTTATCAAAACTCATTAGGAACATGAGTAGGTTTGCCAAACGTACAGCCAATGTTACAACCCTTGGTTAAAAGACTGCGGAGTAACAGAGAACATTGTTCACTGCACTTCCTCTGTTAACCCTCAGTGTCGTCGTCACCGCGCTGAGGTACTCCACAACAGCAACCATCCATCGGACGGCTAAGCCTAATTGTCCGACAAAACTAGATCATACGGATCAAAATCTGACCATCAAAATTTGTATTGAACTGGAAAAGACCGAATGTCCACACCCAAAGACCCCACTCGCCAGAGTGTTGGGACAAAACTGATAACGATATGCCTGATGCAGGAGGTAAAATTCTGTCGGGCTAACGGCTCGTCAAAGAAATCTAACGTGCGAAGAAAAAAAAGAATGTAACTATCTGTGTGGTCACAAAAGTCCAAAACCCACGGGGCTGCTCCCCGCTGACTTCCAGAGGGTGCAGCCCCTGTCAAGCGGGAGGCCTGATACGGTTGTGAGGTTAAGCAGGCATGTGCAGGACGTGACGATTCCTTGGGTGAGCCCAGAACCAGAGCGCCATGTGCCGGCTCTGCATGCATGGAAGCCTCCTTGGATGGCGGGGAATGCCCATGATCTGCCCCCTGCCTTCCCTTGAGGGCTAACTGTTCCACAGGGGGCTGCCCCAAAGGGGTACTCCGAGGGCAATACCTGCGGAGAAGGAGACAAAGTGGACACCACACAAACCAGGCAACGTCTCGACCCACACAAAACAATGGCCACAGTGACCTAGAAATAGGCCTGACGTCTTCCTTCGAAGTCGGGAGTACAGCTGCCCATGAGGCAGGGAAATGAAAAACGGTTGTACAAAAAATCAGGTCCAGGTGAAAGCCAAAAGTCCAAGCGGACGATTAACCGGGACCTTCCACTGGAATTCACAGCCGGTGATCGATAAAAAAAAAAAAAAAAAGTACATCCAAATATGAAGTGAGGCACAAATACAATGGTGAAGTGAGGCACAAATACAATGTCTAAACACCCTTTTTTTAGTGTTCACCATCTGTAAATGGGTGAACAATTTTGGTTGTTCATCTACTTCTCAACAACACTCTTGTTCCAGAACTTGCGGTTTGCGTGCACATCCATTTGTCAGATTTGGCTTATTTCAAACAGACTGCTGGTTTCTTGCCTTTTAGGCAGATGCACTCAGACTTCGAAGGAAACACCCCTTGTTGGGGGGGGGGGGGGGGGGGGGGGGTCTATTCTTTTTCCTTCTAAAATGGAGCTCTTGAACATACGTGTTGACAACCTCTAAAGATGAAGTGAGACATTAAACAACATCCAAATATGAAGCGAGACATTAAACAACTTCAAAATATGAAGTGAAACATTAAACAACATCAAAATATGAATTAACATCCGAATATGAAGTAAGACATTAAAAACCATCCAAATATGAAGCGAGTCATTAAACAACATCCAAAAATGAAGCGAGACATTAAACCACATCCAAATATGAAAATAGATATTAAACAACATGCAAATATGAAGCGTGACATTAAGCAACATCCAAATATGAAGCAAGACATTAAACAACATTCAAATATGAAGAGAGACATTAAACAACTTCAAAATATGAAGTGAAACATTAAACAACATCCAAATATGAATTAACATCCAAATATGAAGTAAGACAACATCCAAATATGAAGCGAGACATTAAACAACGTCCAAATATGAAGCGAGACATTAAACCACATCCAAAAATGAAAATAGATATTAAACAACATCCAAATATGAAGCGAGACATTAAACAACTTCAAAATATGAAGTGAAACATTTAACAACATCAAAATATCAATTAACATCCAAATATGAAGTAAGACATTAAAAACCATCCAAATATAAAGCGAGACATTAAACAACATCCAAAAATTAAGCGAGACATTAAACCACATCCAAATATGAAAATAGATATTAAACAACATCCAAATATGAAGCAAGACATTAAGCAACATCCAAATATGAAGCGAGACATTAAACAACATTCAAATATGAAGAGAGACATTAAACAACTTAAAAATATGAAGTGAAACATTAAACAACATCCAAATATGAATTAACATCCAAATATGAAGTAAGACATTAAACAACATCCAAATATGAAGCGAGACATTAAACAACATCCAAATATGAAGCGAGACATTAAACCACATCCAAATATGAAAACAGATATTAAACAACATCCAAATATGAAGCAAGACATTAAACAACATCCAAATATGAAGCGAGATATTAAACAACATTCAGATATGAAGAGAGACATTAAACAACATCCAAATATCAAGTGAGACATTAAACAACATCCAAAAATCAAGTGACACATAATGCAACATCCAACAATACTTATGAATTCAATAATTTCAGTCACATTCAGTTGTAACTTCAATTCATTCTATGTAAAACAATTGTTACTTCCAAGCTAGTAACTGAGGCATCCAAGTGATTCACACACACACAAAAAACTGAACAGAAAAGGCTAAAGTATTAAATAATATAAAGTAGGTTAACCCTTTCACCCCAGGAAAGCCAGCACTTTGGTAGGTAAGCTCTAATTCCTCAGAACTGACGCTTACCCGGACTTCCAATACAGTCCAATTCCCCGGGACTGCCGCTTACCCGGACTTCCTATACAGTCCAATTCCCCGGGACTGCCACTTACCCGGACTTCCTATACAGTGATGTGTTTACGAGACACCTAATTCTTGCTACTGGATGTTTTTGTGCATGCCCAGCTTTTAGGAAGTCAGGATGATACATTGATTTAAAAAAAAAAAAATAGAGGGTATTTTTATGAATCAAATAACCTTTTTTTTTAAAGCCAGTTTGTCAAATTTTCCCTATTAGCCTGACAGACAGAGGCCCCTGGGAATGAATTCAATGTAATGCTTCACTCTGTTCATGTTTACTGATTACTCATTTCATATATCTTTATATTTTTTCCAAAATAGAATTCAGATAAATAATTTTTTTTTAAATTTATTAGTGACTTCTGTAAAGGGTTTTTAGGGATTTTTTTTTTCTCAAGGAGTTCTCACAAGTTCATGACCTTTTTTTTTTAAAGCATTCTGGGGGAGAAAGGATTGAGGTAACATATATATGAAACAGGGTACCCTGATAACATCAAATAGAAGATGTATTAAAGAAATTAAATTTAGAATAGATCAAGCAAATGCAGCATTTTATAAAACGAAGAAAATTCTATGCAGTCTTTCTTTGTCAACTGAGACAGGAAACAGAATTCTCAAGAGCTATATAAATACTATCCTGATATACAGATGTAAATCACTGACAGCTGGGCGATTAGTAAAACAATTATTTGAAAAGTGTGGAGATGTGGTTTTATAGACAAATGATGACAATACCCTGGACAGATAGAGAGTAATGAAGATGTCTTGAAAGAAACTGACTCACGAAGAGAACAGACTGACCACATAAGAAGGAGATAATCTACTTCCTTGGTCATGTCATGAGAAAGAGAAAACTGGAGTACACTGTGATATTTGAAAAGTTGATGGGGAAGAGAGGCAGAGGGAGATCGAGACTGAAGATGCTGGATAGTCTGACATCATGGCATGAAGGATCATCTGTGTCAGAGCTGACTGAAAGTATATGAGACAGAAGGTTGTGGACGGATATGACTACCAAAGCCACACAGCATCGACTATGGAAGATCATCTGCGTCAGAAGTGTCTGAAAGTACACAAGACAGAAGTTTGTGGACAGACATGACTACCAAAGCCACATGGCATGGACTATAAGAAGACGAAACAGAATGTGTTAAAATTAATTTCACGTAAGGAATTACCAGAAAAACACAAGGTGCGAAGTTCGTTACCAGCTGAGTTAAGCCTAATATTTGGATTTCATGTCATCCAAGTCTTGCATCTATCAAAGTTGATGTACAGACTTTTGTCCAAAGCTGTTACAAAGTAACATCTCCATAGGAAATGATGATAATAATAATCTAAATTATTACCAATTGAGGCCCAAGTTGGAGCTTGCCAGATATCATTGAGTTGCCAGTAAAGAGCTCCCATGGTAAGACCTCTACCGTCAGAATGAAGCCGTGTCTGGAAGCGTCTGTAATGCTCCGACTGCGTGCGGATGGACATAGCTTGGTTAATCTGAAATCATAACATTCAATCTTTACTGAAAGGGAATGCAATTCTACTTCACACATAAAATGCTGACTCATTCTTTAGCTTGCAAAAAATATCTATTCTTTACCTTAACTCATCCACCTGAAAATCTTTAGCTGCAAAATTCAACAAACAATTAACAGTCTATAAACCTTTTCTTCTTCAGTGATCTCTGGTCATGTGTTTAATCCACTATTGGCCACAAAATTGGATGTTTCCCTAAAGCTTAGTTATAGGTCTACTGGATGTTGCCACGTGTTGTTTTGCTCCAGGAGAGGACAATCACCTGGAGTCTGTTCAGCATGCAGACAGTAGGCAGAGACCTGTCTGGCTCACACATTATTTATATGAGTGTTTACTGAGTCTGCAGTGTCCAGTGCGTACGAGAAAGATGGCGAGCTGGTCTGTTCTATTTAGGTGTTTCAGGAGAATCTTTTTTAAGGTTATGACAGGTGTTAATTTTTTAATTTGTTTCTGATGTTCTCTTACTGAAGATTCTGACCAGTGAAAAGTAGTATGGCTGGTAGATTAATTGTTTGCTGCTTCCTTCCTTGACTAAAGTGTTAGCACTTTTGTTGTCCTTAAAGCAGCCATCAGATGGAATTCACTGCAGGCGAGTTTCTGCAAGTTTTTACAGCATTTTTAGATTTTGTAGTGTACCCTTAGGAGCTCTGGCCTCTAAAGCCTGTATGGCTGACAGTCAGCCTGTGAGATTTTGATTTGATTTGATTCAAGAACCAACATCACAGCACTCAGGGCATTCCCATAAGCACTCAGTCCCCATCTTCAACAGCCAGCAAAGAGTTCCGATACTAATGGTGCCAGTAGCATTCTGATTAAATGTCCGTCATGCCTTTCCTCTGAGCCTCGAGCATCTGCCAGAACCTCTCGTCACTCCCCCCTGCATCAATCACACCAGACTGTGGTGATCCATCTGCTCCTCCGAACTGTACACGCTCTCCCACAAGGCACTAGCCAGGTCTGCCTTATCATGTATCAGTATTCTACCAAGTTGTGCCGAGCAAGCCAGTCTGTCCACCTGTTCTTTTCCTAACACACCCGCATAATCTGGTGAAAAAATCCAAACAATACTACTTACATGTGTCCTCCGCAGCAAAGCATGCCACTCTGCACAAAGAATGCCTGTCCTGATCTTCCTCAGCATGCTTTTTGAGTCAGTTACAATCACAATATGTGTGTGTGAACTGTTCTCTAGCCAGCGAAAAGCTGAAGTGACCACCTCCACCTCCATTCTTAAGCTGGATGTTGTGGTATCATATGCTAGGCTCTCCTGCACCAAACATTGAACCATCTCTGTAAATGATCAAATCCTTTGAGCGAGCATTATCTTGAATTAACTGCTGAATTTCCATCTCCATGGCACCTGCTGGCCAGTCTCTGCATTCCCGGCTCAGTTTGATTATGACCCTACACAAGTCTGACTGTTCAGGTGGCACTGTGACCCACTCCTCTCCTCACCCAATGTTCTCAAGGATGCAAACCTTTCTGATTGTGTCTTCTACCTGAGCCATCCATGACTTCCCTCTTAACAGCCGCTGACCCTTAACTGCACTAAGAACTTTGTACAAAGGGTGGTCTGTGTCTGTAGCTATCTTGAGATTTGACTTCGCCTGCAGCACCTTGTGCCTACCTGCAACAGTCAGCAAACCAAGGATGTATCGCATACACATCACTATAAGAAAAGTCCATAAACAGCTTGGCATGAGTTGCTTGAGGGCCTATGCTGCACTGGGAGTTCCCATTGTTTCAGTTTTTAGATAATGAATCCAGGGCCCTGTGTGACAAAAAATGTCATCATAATCTGGGAGCTCTCACTCACTCATTCATACACTAACTCACTCACTCATTCATACACTAACTCACTTACTCATTCATACACTCACTTATTCATACACTAACTCACTTACTCATTCATACACTAACTCATTCACTCATTCATACACTAACTCACTCACTCATTCATACACTAACTCACTTACTCATTCATACACTCACTTATTCATACACTAACTCACTCACTTATTCATTCACTAACTCACTTACTCATTCATACACCAACTCAATCACTCATTCATACACTAACTCACTCACTCATTCATACAATAACTCACTCACTCATTCATACAATAACTCACTCACTCATTCATACACTAACTCACTCACTAATTCATACACTAACTCACTCACTCATTCATACACTAACTCACTCACTCCACTCTGCAAATATTCTGTCACCTGTGTTAAGTAGATAAAGTCTACAAAGTTGGACTTTTCATCAGGAGAGTTCGGCAAATTCAGATGCAGGTTCACTTCCGCTTCCATCTGCAGATTTCCTGTAAAATAATGAAATAAATTAAGCCAACAAACAACAGTGAATTAAAGAACTTTTCAGAAAAAGTCTTCTGTTAACAGGACACACACACAAAATAGGAAAAGATAAATAATATTTTTTCTTCTTCTTCTACAGCCATTTATCCCCCAATGTAACATGGCGGCTCGGTCTGTTTGGCCTACCATTTTTCAATTTTCAACTGCTGAGGAATCTTCAGCACTGCAGCATGCATAACGGCTGAAGTTTTTTGTGATCATTCAAGAAGGCCAGATGCACAATTAACTACTTCAAGGTCAGAAGAAACAAATGACCAAATACACTTTATTTCCACATTGTTAAGAACTGGGAAAATAAGAATGTCTAACATTCTGCCCTTGTAATGTCTCACCTTTTATACACATATCTCTTATAATGCTAATCTAAACAGCACTGTCAGAGACAAAAAGAATAGAAAGAGAAAGAGAGTGAAAGAAAAAAGAGAGGCAGATAAAGGAAGAAAAAAGACAGTAAGAGGAAGATAGCATGAGAAACAGAGAAAATGAAACAGACAGAAAAAAAAGAGAGATAAACAGAAAGGGAACAGGGAATGGTAATGTTAACGAAAAACCAAAACATTATTACAATTGACATTGGGTCTTGAACTTAGTCTAGAAACCCAAACACTCACCGCCTGGATGATGCTGCCTGTGATCCACCATGTCAGAATATCTGCTGAAATCTCCCGGAGCAAACACGTCTGCAAGGCTTTCATTGTTGCACCATGCCTGGACTCCGTACTCCGAGGCCATGCGGGGAATTTGGAAAGAGGATGCATTCCACTGATCCACAGAATAGTCGTAGAAGTGAACTTGAATAAATACAAATTTGATCAGATCCCTTGATATTTAACTCTTTCAGTACTAAGAAATGCACATGTTTCTTGATTATTCCTAAGAAAATACGATCCATGCTTTCTTGTACCCACAGCTACCAAAGTTGGTATTTTTGAACAAATTTGGTGCTATTTGATACTTACAGAGCAAAACTGTACTTTTGGTACTATGCCTGATGTTTTGGTACATTTATAAATTTTGCATCAACATTTTCAATGTTGGCATTGTATCCAGGATCCAACAAGGACATTTCTCAGCCTTGGTAAGGAAGATCTTTGTGAACAAATCAATAAAAAGTAGATGGAACTAGATCAACTACCTAAATCTAAAGAAAAAACGGTAAAATTGTGGTTAACAATTTCAGAAGAAAAATGTGGAGAAGAAAATCGCTATACATCAGCATTAAAATTTATGCTTAGTCTTTTGGCACTACCTCATCCCTCTGCAGCTGCAGAAAGAGTTTTCTCTCTGCTTAAGAATATTACTTACTTACTTGCGTAGTCGCTCCTCTTCTAGCTTGGGGTGTAGAGGTTTGCGAGAGAGATTGCCAGACATCTCTATCAGCAGTTTTCTTTCTGGCGTTGTTCCATTCCAGTCCTCTGTCAGTTAGGGACTGTCAGATGTTGTCTTCCCAGCGTATCCTGAGTCACCCTGGAGGTCTGGTTCCTTGGTTCTTAGCCTCCCATGCCTGTCATGGTGGCTGATTTTGTCTCATTCTGCATACATGTCCAAACCATCGTAATTGAGTTTTTAAGGACTGGGTATCAAGATCTTGACATAAAATCTGATTGCAGACTTTGTCCATTCTTGTCACTTGGACCGCGTTTCTCAGATGCTTAAGAAATTACGATATAAAATCGTGGTTCTTTGAAGACTTCAACAATAAATGTACTGATGGGATCAAAGTTATTGCTCCAGGATATTAACTACACCAACTGGAAGTGACCACAACAACTTTGTACAAACTGAGTCTCTCTCTCTATATATACACATACACACACAGATAAACACACACCCGCCCGACTGTAGGCACACACACAGACAACACACACACACACACACACACACACACAGGAATGGTACAGCAATGATGTAATGGACAGAGAATTTCAATTCTGATCAACTATAAGATTATCCAGGTATATATAAATCTTTTGAGTGTGCAAGCAAGTGTCTTGTGTGTGTGTAAAGATGTTTTAACGTTTTTTTTTTTTTTTTTAAATTTACAATTAAAAATTTGGTACATTTTGGTGGGTTTTGGTACCTTTTCACATGTAATACTATTCCAAAAAACAATTTCGGCAGCCCTGCTTGTACCATAGACAGATGTCATTTCCTCTTGTAACCGAATTATTAGTTTAATTGTTTCTGCTGTTCAAAGACTTCAACCAAAAGTATTTAGTGCTTTTAAACTCCACAACAACAACTTAGTGAAGGACAAATGGGGTTTAGGAAGAACAGAATCTGTACTGATGCAATATTCACGCTTAGACAATTGGTGGAAAGGACGGTAGAATTTGATAAAGAAGTATACATTACATTTGTCGATCAAAATAAAGCTTTCATTCCAGTTAATAGCAATAAATGATGGAAAGTACTACAGAATTATGGAGTAAACGAACATCTTATTAAACTATGCAAGAGTTTGTATGTGAACAGTCAATGCGCAGATAGAACTAATAAGGAATGTCAGAAAGGTTCTACATTAGATCTGAAGTGGGACAGGGGTCCGTTCTACCACCACTACTGTTCATCACATATGTCAACCAAATTTGCAAACCAGCTAACATCAGCGAGGGGGACAACTTTGGAGAATTAATAAACGAACTGCTTTTCACCAATGACCAGGCAATCATAGTACAAACGCCAGTACAGCTACAAAAACATATTAATAGACTCCACTCAGAATGCAACAACTACAATATGAAAATCAACGTAGACAAAACAGAAGTGATGACATTCTCCAGAAATAAAGAACCACCAATATCAAAACTGATGAACACAAAGTAAAGCAGGCGAAGGATTTTACATATCTGGGAAGTTTTGCATGCATATCCATTTTAGAGGTCTGGCTTACTTGTATGCAGACTGTTGGTTCCTCATTTACCAGTAAGATGCATTCCGACGACCTTGAAGAATTTACCTCTAATTAGTCACCTTTTATTATATGTTATAACTGAATTCTTCCCCCCCCCCAGAATGGGGCCTGAAAACCCACAAGAGGCTCTGTGGTATTCATCATGATACTGATCAGGAGGATGTTCCGTTATCTGAACGTGTACAAGGTACATATTTTCTCCAAGTAATGCCAGTGTGTTGGGAAATGAACAGGCAGATTGGTTTTGCCTTACTTGGTGGGGAGCCCGGCTCTCTAGCGTAGTTGGCTAAACCGGATTGCGGGGAGACCGGGTGACGAACTCCTTGTGGTGCGGGTTCAATCCCAGGGGTAGGCAGGAAAATCCCAGGGGTAGGCAGGAAAGCCACATTTTTTCCCAGATTTACGGTATTTACAATGGAATCAAGGCCAAAAGGGTGCGATATCCATAATTCTGAGCCTAAGGGTTAACAACTCATGGCTTCTGGATACTAAAACAAACAACAAACTTTTTGGGGAACTGATTCATGACAAGCTAGATGCTGTAAGGGTCCGTTGGGAGGCAGCGGAGGTGCAAATCAATCATTACGGTCTGAGGAGGATGGTGCTGCGAGGAGTTACCAGGGTATCTGGCTGATGCTCAACACTCAAGGGAAAGGTGAGATGGATGTACAATCAGACAATTGCTGGTGCTGTCTGAATTTGAACTTCCTTGCATGCTGCTGAAGATAGGGAAGGAGTATTTATGGAAGTGTCCTGAGTGTTGTGAGGTCGATTCTTGATTCAACATTCAGGGCAAGGTACAAAAACTGAAGTAATGTGCCAACTTACTATCTCCATAGAGTTCACTTGCAGGATTCTGGGCGACATAACCCTCCCGTTCACTTTCCTTCCCATCGGAAGGACTAGAAGTTAAATACTCTCTGGTAGAATCTTCTGCCTGGACTGGAAATAAAAAACCACAAAATAAAGAAAGAGATGAAGACAAGAAAAAGAAAATAAATAAGATTTACTGGTCCTTTTCTTTTTGTTTACCCCCTTTTGGAGACTGAGATTTCATGCGGAATTTATGGGGAAATTTCAATAGTACAGCGGTGTTGAATAAACGCAGACTAACACTAACATAACCCTAACCCCCACCTAAAATACTGGACTTTCCGGGGAATTCCCCATCAAATCTTGGAGTACCCAAAATGTTGTGAACAAAAAGAAAAGTAAAGATCTTTATATATAGACATACTGATACACTGATAACATCAATGGTATTATTAATCACTACTATACAAAGAAGAATAAATAAACGGACTAATAAGAAATGTTCATGTCACAGGTAGTACAATAAAAAAAGTACGGGAATTAAAAATACCTAGGTTATATATTTGGGGGGTGAAAAGCAACACTACTCCGCTGGTAGCTCACCAATGCTGCCAGGTGAAGGAAATTCATGGCAAAAGTCAAGTCACCAAGTGACATCGCAGCAAAGGCGATGAAGAGCGAATACGCAACACAAGTAACACACACAGTGACGCCCTGCTGACGACGTGGAAAACAAAACGTGCTGGCCACTCACAACACGGAATACAGAATGCTTATAGTATTGAAAATAACAAAATGTTTACACCTCAAATACAGGACAGCCCGCAGCAAATCTCGCATCCAGTGAGAGGTGCAGGGAGTTTCGTGATATCTTCTTCTTCTTCACGTTCACCAGCTGTATACTCTGGCGGAAAGTTCTGGTTGCTCGTCCACTATTGAACTGCAGTCCTGTTCCAGAATCTGAGTGTTGCATGTGCATCAGTTTTACAGATCTCATTCTTTTGAATACAGACTGTTGGTTCCTTGCCTCTCCGGCAGATGCACTCTGACTTCAAAGGAAGCTCCCCAATTAGTCGACTCTTACAACATGCTTTTGGGGAGGCGGTGGGTCTATTCTTGTTTTCCCGACAATGGGGCCCCGGAACCCACACGGGGGAGTTTTGTGATATGTAACAGAAACTGTTCTTCACAGCAGAAATTCGACACATTTGAGATTAGTTTAGGCAGTCTGCATTATACTGTGAAATGCTGCTTTCAGGACATAAACTACTCCAGACACTTACCAATTGACTTGATAACTTTTACATACAACTCTACGTAGTTATCATAGTAGAGGGTAAAGCTACTGCGGGTTCCAAACCAGTTCTGGCGTAAACCTAGTTCATTTTCATTGTTGCCAGCCCAACATAGGATAGATGGGCGATGCTTCAGTCTTCTCACCTGAAAGAGGAGGAATGTTTAGAAACCTCTTAGATCTGATCAACATAAAGTTAAAGTTAGTTGCGTATCCTTTACAAGGCATTGCAAAACTAATCCCAGCAATTTTTTTGGCTGTTGTGGTTTTCAAAGCAAATTTTACGTTCAGTAGATTGCGACTGCTTCCTGAATGGTCAGCTCTCGGTACCACTGTCAATTATGATAAAGTAACATTTCAAAAACCATCATGAACAGAGTACAGATTATCTTTTTCTTCACTTCATGTTCAATGACTGTAAATTCAGGCGAAAAGTTCTGGTTGTTCATCCATTACTGGTCTTTGGCATTGTTCCAGAACTGGAGTTTTGCATGCACATCCATTTTACAGATCTCGCTTCATTGTATGCAGACTGCTGGCTCCTTGCCTCTCAAGCAGATGCACTCCGACTTCCAAGGAAACATTCCTAACTAGTCGCCTTGTATGACATGCTTGTAGCGGGGCGGGGTCTCGGTGCCCACAAGGGGATCCCAAACTTCTGAGAGGAGATATTAGTATAACAGTGTGCCAAAAAACCTTAACTGTTCACATAGTGTAATTAGCTCTTCTCCTTGACTCAAAACCATCTTTTCTAACCATCTTGCCTATAAAGACAATGTTTTGTGTAATAGAAAATGTCATGTTCAATAAACTTAGTTCACCTGTTAGGTGTCTTAGAAGAATACTAAATCTCTACTGGACAGATTTCAGATCCAATGTGCAAATAAGACAACAGACCAAGTAAGATAATGTACCCAGTTTAAAAAGAAAGTGCCGCTGGAGCTACATCATCCATGCATTCAGAATGGATATGACAAGACTCCTACAACAAGCCCTCATTTGGACACCGGAAGAAAAAAGAAAATGGAGAAGACCAAGAGAGACCCTCTGTAGAACCATTATCAGGAAAGGTATAATCATGGGCTTAACAAACATCCAAAGCATAAAACAGGTGTCAACGAATCGCCAGACATGGAGAGCTATGAGCTCTGCTCAATGCACCGCCCTAGGCTCAAGAGGAAAGACTAACTAACTAACTAACCTGTCAGGTAAACTTCACCTGTAAAACGCACAGTCCACCTGTCACATGAAGATGTGACATCTGACCCACAAACAAAAATGTTCACCTGTGTTGGAAATATCTTGTCTCACCTGATGTCTAACTTCTGTGGATACAGAGTCCAAAAACTCTGGATACACTGGATACATGGCTACACTAAACATGAAGTCTTGCCAGATCAGGATACCCAGCTGATCACAGATGTCGTAGAATTCTTCCGATTCGTACACCTGAATATAACAGTTTATCAATTTCATTAATGTACATATCACGGAAACATGGAGAACAACTAAAACAATTGCTAATAAACTACAAACATTCATTAACTGGTGCCTCAGCAGAATATAGGGAATAAATGGTATGATAGAATCACTGATGCAGAGCTTTGGGAGAGAACTAAACAAGTTCCATTGGACCAAGAGGTGAAGAAAAGACGCTGGCGTTGGATAGGACACACACTGAGACAACCTGAGAACAATATAACTAGAATGTTTTTGCACTGGAACTCACAGGGGCAAAAAAATAAAGGAAGACCAAAAAACATATGGAGAAGGGAACTAGAGAGTGAAGTTGAACAGATGCGGAGGACATGGGGAGAGCAGCATGCGAAAGCGAAGGATAGAACAACTTAGCATGAGTTGGTAGAGGGCCTATGCTCCACTGCGGTTAGGAAGGCAGAAGACGACATATCACAGTCATCATCAGCAGTCGCATACAAATATCTCTAAAAATGTAAATAGGCTGTAACTAACAAACTGATTTCTAGTCATATATGGCTAATAGGTAGAACCCTCTGTAAAAGTCTTGGGGTGTTATTTGCTTCGGGTCATATTTTTCTGGTGTATTTATCTCCATATGCTATTTTGAAGTACATGGTTTCATCACCCCGCTACTAAGCTGAGTGCATGGTGTGACACAGTGAGCTATGGATTTCACAAAGAGCACTTTCTGACTAGGGCTAAGATGGCTTGGTTAGTGAAGTCCATAGTCAGAAAATAATGGATGGCTTGTTAGAAAAGAACTGCTAGTGCTTTTATGTAGTAATGCATGTGCAGCTGCTGATTTTGAGTGTGACTGATTCTTTCACCAAAGATGAACTGCAATGCTAGTGGTGGACTATTGGTGTTGGCACTGTTGGCAGCTACATTAAGCATTAATGTTTTCTGATTTTGGTTTTCGTCAGGACTGCAATGTCCAATTTTTTTTTTTTTTTTTCCACATGGGACAGTGATAGAAATTCTGTGCGGTTTATGCTGGTACAGGAACCGAGCAACTGTGTGGTGACCTGTTTGCCAGGAAGTTGGAACAGCTACCGACCTCCTGATTTGTTTCCTGACAAAGAAGAAGAAGATGAAGACTATCAATAAGCATCAACCAGCCTGGTAATCAAGTGTTTAAATTCCCTCTGAGGCAGGTATATTTGCAGACGCAATTTACACAGACACCAGTAAACGTTCTTGAAAGTAAAGATGGCTGGCATATACAGTGGTTTTCTGCTCCCTTTTTATATTTCAAACTTTTATTTTAATTAAAAATTAAGCTACCTTGTCACATGTTAGAAATTATAGTGAAAGATTCAAAAATATCATTCTACAGCACATGCCCAATATACCCCCCCCCCCCTTTCTCGACCTCCTCTCTCTCGCCCTGTCACTCCCAAACTCTTTCTCTCCCTAACAGTCACTCTTCTACTCCTATCACTCTATCAGAATAGAAAAAGAGATCCTGAATGTAACTTTGCCATCCATCAATCAAAACAAGAGCCTAAAATTATATGCCTGAGGCACAAACGACATGAAAAAGGCCTTTTACTTTAAAGGAAATACCAACAGGTTCCAAAAAAACTAAAACTAAATGAAGTGAGACTGAAAAAAAAAACATAACTTACCCCACCTCCCCAAACACGTAATGAATTAATGCTGACATTTGCTGCAGATCCAAGCAAGAAGAAGAGTTCTTTCTGAGTTATCCTTTCCTGAAAGCTATCAGCAGGGATCCAGTTACTTCCCTTCAGAAAAATGGGATTGCCATTTATTCGGAAATAAAAAGTTAAACCTGAAAGGTAATACAAATTTGATGTTTCAAAACATAGTTTGAAGCATTTAAAATATGTTAATGAGGAAGGGAACTGACCCCTCCATCTCATTATGTCATGGCTTAAAATAAGTGAGTTTTAATAATGTTATGTTTTGTTGTCATGTTATCACATTCGATGACTTTGCATCCAGAGCATTCCCATGTGCGCTCAGTCCTCCGATGCAGCAGTGTTGTAGTCTCATTTGGCCGAGAGTTAAAATGTCATCTAGCAGGAACAGCACAGGTAAAGGTCACACAGCGGCCACTAGTCGTTATCTAGGCGAAGGTTATTATACGACCTAACTGAATTCTGGAGATAGAAGACAAAGGGACAGCAGTTGAGATTTTGTGAGCGTCAAAGTCAGACGTGTGTTTCCGCGGGTTAGCGGAAACATTGTGTTGGCTGTTTTCTCTTTATGAGGATAATAATAGAAACGATTTTCTCTTTGTGAGGTTTTTGCTTAGCCGCTGTTTGCGGGAGACAGTTTAATGTCATTCACAGTGCACGTCACAAGATGATGATGATTATTATAGGTACGGTAATAAATCACTATTTTCTGCACGGACGATATAAATGATTTCAATCTTCACTTAATGGACTCCTGCCATTAGAAACTAAATAGACATGCAAATATTATCAGGGGAGCAGTGGGTCTATTCCGTTTTTCCATAAAAATGGGGCCTCTGAACCCACATGTTGATTGGAGAAAATAAATAACAGTGCTGCTTTCTCATTGTCACACTAGAAGTAGTTGAACTGACTGACTTTCATCTTTTTTCTATATTCTCTACAAGTTCTTCTTAAGACACAAGTTCTTCTTAAGGCACAAGTTCTTGATAAGGCACACAATTTTCATGAGGCACACGTTCTTCATAAGGTACAAGTTCTTCAAAAGGCACAAGTTCTTTATAAGGCACAAGTTCTTCATTAAGCACAGGTTCTTCATGGTGGCACATGTTTTTCATACGGCACATGTTCTTCCTAAAGCACAAGTACTACACAAGTTTTACAAAAGGCAATTAGGTGTTATACACAAGGCATAAACTAAGAATATCAACGACAAACTACAACATTAGGTGTTATACACAAGGCATAAACTAAGAATATCAACGACAAACTACAACATTAGGTGTTATACCGAAGGCATAAACTAAGAATATCAACGACAAACTACAACATTAGGTGTTATACACAAGGCATATACTAAGAATATCAACGACAAACTACAACATTAGGTGTTATACAGAAGGCATAAACTAAGAATATCAACGACAAACTACAACATTAGGTGTTATACCGAAGGCATAAACTAAGAATATCAACGACAAACTACAACATTAGGTGTTATACACAAGGCATAAACTAAGAATATCAACGACAAACTACAACATTAGGTGTTATACAGAAGGCATAAACTAAGAATATCAACGACAAACTACAACATTAGGTGTTATACACAAGGCATATACTAAGAATATCAACGACAAACTACAACATTAGGTGTTATACAGAAGGCATAAACTAAGAATATCAACGACAAACTACAACATTAGGTGTTATACACAAGGCATAAACTAAGAATATCAACGACAAACTACAACATTAGGTGTTATACAGAAGGCATAAACTAAGAATATCAACGACAAACTACAACATTAGGTGTTATACACAAGGCATATACTAAGAATATCAACGACAAACTACAACATTAGGTGTTATACAGAAGGCATAAACTAAGAATATCAGTGACAAACTACAACATTAGGTGTTATACACAAGGCATAAACTAAGAATATCAACGACAAACTACAACATTAGGTGTTATACAGAAGGCATAAACTAAGAATATCAGTGACAAACTACAACATTAGGTGTTACACACAAGGCATAAACTAAGAATATCAACGACAAACTACAACATTAGGTGTTATACAGAAGGCATAAACTAAGAATATCAGTGACAAACTACAACATTAGGTGTTACACACAAGGCATAAACTAAGATATCAACGACAAACTACAACATTAGGTGTTATACAGAAGGCATAAACTAAGAATATCAACGACAAACTACAACAGTAGGTGTTATACAGAAGGCATAAACTAAGAATATCAACGACAAACTACAACAGTAGGTGTTATACACAAGGCATAAACTAAGATATCAACGACAAACTACAACATTAGGTGTTATACAGAAGGCATAAACTAAGAATATCAGTGACAAACTACAACATTAGGTGTTATACAGAAGGCATAAACTAAGAATATCAATGACAAACTACAACATTAGGTGTTATATACAAGGCATAAACTAAGAATATCAATGACAAACTACAACATTAGGTGTTATACAGAAGGCATAAACTAAGATATCAACGACAGACTACAACATTAGGTGTTCTACAGAAGGCATAAACTAAGAATATCAACGACAGACTACAACATTAGGTGTTATACACAAGGCATAAACTAAGAACACCAGTGACAGACTACAACATTAGGTGTTATATACAAGGCATAAACTAAGAACACCAGTGACAGACTACAACATTAGGTGTTATACACAAGGCATAAACTAAGAATACCAACGACAAATTACAACATTAGGTGTTATACAGAAGGCATAAACTAAGAATATCAACGACAAATTACAACATTAGGTGTTATACACAAGGCATAAACTAAGAATATCAATGACAAACTACAACATTAGGTGTTATACAGAAGGCATAAACTAAGAATATCAATGACAAACTACAACATTAGGTGTTATACAGAAGGAATAAACTAAGGATATCAGTGACAAACTACAACATTAGGTGTTATACAGAAGGCATAAACTAAGAATATCAATGACAAACTACAACATTAGGTGTTATACAGAAGGAATAAACTAAGGATATCAGTGACAAACTACAACATTAGGTGTTATACAGAAGGCATAAACTAAGAATATCAACGACAAACTACAAACCATCCTCTGTCCGATTTGACACGGGCTCCTGCACAAGTTCCACAGTTCTAAACCCAATTTTGATAGATTTCTGGGATGTGTCTGACCCTGAGGTGAAGGACACAGTGAGGTTAAATAACGGCTGGTCACCATAGCCGTTTGGCCACCACAGTGGTACAGTTATTGTCTGTCACAGAAAAACAACATAAGTAAACCATTTGAATTTACATCTTCATCATGTGGTTCAGGGGTTAAAGAACTTTCAACCAGAGTTACAGACGGTAAATGCGAAGAAGAAGAAGAAATTATATTTACAAATTCAAAGGAAAAGACAAAACTTGTACGAATTCTTCTTCTTCTTCTTAGCGCTCCCTGGCTGTAAACTCTGATGGAAAGTTCCAGTTCTACATCTACTCCAGAACTTGTTTGCATTCATATCCATTCTACATTATCTGGTTAATTTGTTTACAGAGTGCTGGTTCCATGCCTCTCAGGCAGACATACTCTGATTTTAAAGGAATCTCTTAAATAGTTGACTGTTACAACATGCCCTAAATCCTTGGGCTCACAATTCACCAATTCATGTGATAATTTGTGTGTGTGTGCGAACTGTTTAAAATGCCTTTTTTAAAGGAATATTTTTTCAAGAAAATTCCAATTTACGGTCTTTGGCTTTGTGTTTTTTCTAGGTCACTGAGGTGAAAGTGTTCAACCACAATCAGGTAGACATTTTAAGCAGGCTGCCAGGAAATTTCTGCAGAGTGGAACCAGTCCACAGGTTAAAGATCATGACTGTAGAGGATCTGCAATTATCAAACTAAAATAGACAAAGATGGGAGAACACATCATTATCATCATCTACCCTGCCTATAAGTGTAGGTGGTAATTTTTTGCCATTTCAAATGATTACCACAATCATAGATCGGGTAAGCAGTTTTGTCTCGACCCATCAATGTATGAATAGAACATAAGTACAAAGTAAAGAAAAGGACTCTGTTTTTATCCCTTCAGATGAATTGGGCATTTTGGCTAGACCCAACCTTTATAGACTAATCAGCATTTTGGATGATGGGTCACCATCACGCCGGCCACCTTTACTTCCTAGAACTTTACCTGGTGCTCATTTAAGGCTGAGTCGACCTGGAAACCAAGGTTGTTTTTGAAAAACAATACCTCTGGATCAGGAGATGTTGAAGTCACCACACATTTAAGGATATAAATGTGCCACAAAACTAAATCTAGAAGGCTAGCCTCGATAACAAATAGCTAAAGAAGACAGATGTGTCAGCCAAAAGGCTCAAATATAGCAGCTATGTGTAAGTAAGCACAATGCATTTACCTCCCTCAGATAAACGATGAAGAAGAAGAAGAGGAACAGCCTGACAGGTACGATATTCAAGTCTTGGGAGAAAGAAAGTTAAAGGACTAGACTTGTATTTCAATAAGACTATCGGCATTCAACAAGTGATGGGGTCCAAATGGAGCAATGATGCGCAATACAAGACTCTTAATGTCTATTAGCCTCTCTTGCTCAAGCCTACCTCACCTTCACGTGGTGGACCCTGTTCTTCCCAGCAATCCAGTTGAAGGTTGGGGTCTTAACCCCCAGCGGGAAACTGGATGGGACAACAAACGAGGTAAAGGCGAAGGGATGAGCCTACTCTCCCTCCCAAGAGATCCTGAAGTCGGAAATACTGGGCCAGAGAGCGGATCAAAAACCACAGTACTACGCAACCCCACGCTATATATATGTTTACACCGTCAGACAAATTTAATGTTGGTGCTCGCCCTGTGGAACTCCACCAGGCAGGTGCAGTGCCGGGTTCTGAGCCTCGACAGAATCCACCCCCAGCTACTGGAGGACCTCCTAGACCGTCTTGTGGAGTCAGGAGACGGCGGAGGATAGCTACTGACCAAAACCAGTTAGACAGAAAAGATCCCAAATTGCCTTTTGTCATTATGCACTGGAATGCAGAGGGGGTCAGCAGTAAGCAGGCTGGCTACAGCAAAAAGTTGGAGCTGGAAAACATCCTCTATGAAAAGCATGTCAGTGTATGCTGCATCCAAGAGACCCATTTGCAGGCAGATCAGATATTTAAAGTGAGAGGCTACCAATGCTTCAGATCTGACAGACAAGGCAGGCGAAAAGGAGGAGTACTCACCCTTGTGAAAAACAGTATCCATCCATGCGAGAAAATGTCTTATATGGATGGAGCTGAGTACCAACTCCTGCAGCTTAAGACAGACAAAGTGGAATTAGAACTCCTTAATTACTACTGTCCCAATGACAAATCGCTAAACCTCAGCTCTGTGCCAGTACCAAACACCAACTTTATTGCAGTTGGAGACTTCAACAGTCATTCACAGAGCTGGGGCTATAACCATCTCGACAATAGGGTGAAGAGGTGGAAACATGGCAAGATGACCACTCTCTGATCCTGATAAATGCCCCCTCAGATACGCCTACCTTCTACTCCAGAAGGTGGCAGACAACGTCGACCCCAGATCTTGCCTTCTCTACCCCAGATATATCTGGAATGATAAGTAGAGAGGTGGGAGACCAGCTTGGGGGCAGTGACCATCGCCCGATTTTTCTCACTGTCCAGAATGTACCAGTTAATACAGGCCCAGTCATCACAAGATGGAACTACAAGAAAAGCCAACTGGGGCCTGTACAGACACAGGACAAGCACATTGTTGTCTGCTCTCAAGGTACAAAATAGGGATATCAATGCTATAGTGCACGATTTCAATAGAAGTATTCTACAAGCTGCAAAAGAAGCAATCCCCAGAGGCTGTCGACACAACTATAGACCGTACTGGTCCAGCACACTCCAGGAATGCCAGGAAACAATGAATCAGACTAGAAAGGATGCAGAATCCCAACCTTCACCTGACAACCACATCAAAAAAAAAGGGCTGTAGCAGTGTTCCAGAGAACTAAACTTGAAGAAAAACGGAAAAGCTGGAGAAATAAAACAGCAGCTCTAAACCTTGATAAAGATGGCAAGAAACTCTGGAGATTAGCCAAATCACTCAATGAAGAGAGTTTCTCGCCTAGACAAACAATCACGCTAAGTGATGGTGACAAAATCTTCAGAGGAAAACAAGCTGCAGATTTGTTTGCCAAAACATTCAGTGTTGAAAGCAACCTGACCCTTAATGAGGACCATCAGAGAGAAATAAGGAAAGAAATACAAACAAGCAAACAAACAAATAAGAGACAGACAGATACTCCTGCCTCTATGAGGGAGCCATTTACCATGGGTGAACTACAAAATGCCATCTTTAGGCTTAAGTTAAAAAAGTCTGCAGGTCCGGATGAAATCAGCAACGAAATGCTAATCAACCTGACCTCATCTGCTAAAGTAAAGCTGCTGGAAATTTTCAACATCAGCTGGGAGAAAGGTTTAGTGCCTCAAGTATGGAGAGAAGCCATCACAATACCCATTTTAAAAAAAGGAAAAATTAAGACACAGGCTTCGAGCTATCGCCCAATTAGTCTCACAAGCTGTGTAGGAAAGACATTGGAAAGAATTGTAAATTCAAGACTGAAATGGCACTTAGAATCTGAGCAGATCTTGGTGCCAGAGCAGGCTGGGTTTAGGGAATGTCACAGCATAGAAGATCAAGTCACCTACCTGTCACAAGCTGTAGAGGATGCCTTCCAAGAGAAGAAAAAGGTCCTGGCGGTATGGGTTGACTTCAAACAAGCTTTTGACAAAGTCTGGAAAGATGGTCTCATTGCAAAACTGAAGAGAAATGGAATCCAAGGAAACATGCTAAAATGGATCCAATCCTTCTTACACAGCAGAAGAACTAGAGTCAGTCTTGATGGCCAGCAGAGTAGAAAAGTGTTACTTCGGCAAGGAGTACCACAGGGAGGAGTTATCTCTCCAACTCTCTTTCTTGTGTATATAAATGATCTGGTGAAAGACCTCCCTACAGGAGTAAAAGCTGCCCTGTATGCAGATGATCTGGCACTCTGGTGTACCGATGAACACACCACAGTGGCAAATATAAGAATGCAGCGAGCAGCAGATCTCTTGATGACATGGGCAGAAAAAATGGCATGTTGCCATCAACACAGACAAAACATCCACAACGCTTTTCTCTCTTTCTACCAGGGACAAAGCTGCTAGTATTCACCTAGGAACATCCTTGCTAAAGGAAGAAAGCTTCCCCACTTATCTTGGAGTAACATTTGATAAAAGGCTCACATGGAGCAAACATATAGAAAATGTAGAAGGGAAGGCCAGGAGACGACTAGGCCTACTTAGAAAATTGGCAGGTACAGGATGGGGAGCAAATGGAAAAACCCTAAAGAAAGTTTATAATGGAGCGATAAGACCCCACTTGGAGTTTGGTGCAACAGCATGGTCAACAGCTGCTAATTCCCACCTACAATCGTTAGACAGAGTGCAAAATCAAGCTCTTAGACTCATCACAGGATCCATGAAAACTGCACCAATCCTGAAGATGCAGAAAATAACTGCAATGCAGACATTGTCCTATAGAAGAGACACTAAAACTATGATCCAGATGGAGAAGTTTAATAGTATGCAGTCACACCCAATGAATAAAAGGTTAGATGATCTGGCATTAGGGCGTCTCAAACGTAGCAGCTTTGTCCATCGGGGGAAAGACTTAGAAGACAGTACCAAGCTGATCTACCTATTAGAACAACACCGCTGAAAACCTACCCTATACCCTGTACCTTGGGAGCAAGTCAGTGATACAATACAGATAATGACTTCAGTCAATGGATTCACAACTGGAGATGAGTCCAATGATCTTCAAAAACGAACAGCTGCTCTTAGCATGATTCATGAAAACTATCCCGAACAGTCATGGATACATATTTACACAGATGGATCAGCAACCAGCGCGGTTAAAAATGGGGGTGCTGGAGTCTTTATTACATACCCAGGCAACCACCGCCACACAAAGTGGATACCCACTGGTAAATTCTGTTCCAACTACACAGCAGAGATTGTAGCACTAGAGCAGGCTGCCGAAATGTTACACAACACCAGTTCTGACTGCCACCAAGTGGTTATATTCACAGATGCGCTTTCAGTGCTTCAAGCCCTCAAGAGTGGCAAACTCCCTCACTTGAGATCTAAACTTGGCAAGGTGGCTGCCCAAAAGTGTACTGTACTCCAGTGGGTGCCATCCCACTGTGGTATACCAGGAAACGAAACCGCAGATAAACTTGCTAAAAAAGGGGCAGAATGTGACCAAGAAGAGAATGCAGTAACATACTATGAGAAGAAAAGGGCCATCCAGGCTATCAGAAGTGAACAGAGTCTGGCCAGAGATGACTACCACTTACTTGACCGGCATGGGCAGGTCATTGTCCTACGTCTCAGGACAGGACATAACAAACTTAACCAGCATATGCACAGGCTTCGTCTAAGTAGTTCACCTTTTTGCCCTTGTGGGCTATGTGTGCAGACTACAGAACATGTCCTGCAAGACTGTCCCTTGTTCAGCCCATTAAGAAAGGAATACTGGCCCAGTGAGTCACCACTGTACACAAAGTTGTATGGGACTAAAAATGAACTCATTAAAACAGTCAAGTTTATCACAAGAACCTGTCTGTCAGTGTAAATCAGAAAGCGAACACAAGAAGAAGAAGAAGAAGAACAAGTGATGTAGTCTAACTTATTTCCTGATACCCATTTCTTCTTCTTCACTGTTTTTCTGAGTGATGTAATCTGTGTTTTTCCTGTTTACGGCAAAGCTATGATATTTGCACCTTTCGGATGACACATCTGACTTCATCGGGCGTCTTTTCACCTGGCTAGCCTCCCTGTTTGGTTTCATGGGACAGGTTGTAGCCTTACCTCTTTATCACTTTACCTACAGGTGTTGCCATTGAGAACCTTCCTGGGCAGCCATGCGCTAGCTGTTCAGCCCTCAAGGGAAGGCAGGGGTAGATCCGGTCTAAAATGGAGGACTAGGAATGACATAATTTTAAGCTTTAAAGTTTTTTTGTTCTTCCAACAGCGCTTTGATAATGCAGTTTTCACATATAGACGATAGTCTACAGTTTCGCTGCTTGAGCTACTGAGTTAAGTGTTTGGTTCAGCACTGTGATCTGTTTTTTTTCTTCATGTGAAATATCCTTCATCTGTGCAGCGGCTGAGTTGTGATATTCAATATGGTTGCCAGCTAGTTTATGTGTGGGCTGGGGAAACACCTTATCTAATAATTCTATGTGTGTATAGCCAACTTTTGCCCGACTACTTCTATCAACGACCAACTGCATTTCTGGTGTGACTGTTGGCTTTGGCGTCTCTAGCAACTGTCAAATACATTTATTGTGTGCGCATTTTCAAATCGAATACATGGAATGTCAAACATGCATGCATCAGATGGAAAGACTCACCGTTGGAACCGCCAGAGGCAGTTTAATGCTGCTATTTCTCGGTGAGACGGTCACCTGCTGGCTATAGCTCAAGTTCAGGTCTGCCAAAGTGACATTTAGTTGACCTGTGACCTCTCTGATAAGGTCCACATCAAAGAAGACATCAAGAAGGACCACCCACTGAAGATTAACTGCGGGGAAAAGTTTAAGGAGTAAGTAATGATACATTTTTGTAGCCTATGTATAATACTTTCCATGGCCAATGATACTATTAGCCTTGTAAGTTAAAGAGATTCAAGAGAAATTAAATGAGGATTTTATTCCTCTTTTTCTTTTTTTTTTTTTTCTTGTTACCGCCTTCAGCCATATTTTTTTTTAAAGCAACAGTTAGCATGAAGAAGCTGATCTCTGGACAGTTTGCCTTCAAATGGGTGTTTGACTTCTTATTCTAATTGAGTGTTTATGTGTGCGCGCATGTGTGTGTGCATGCGTGCGCATATGTTGGACACTCTTGCAGCAAATGTTTACCTGTAACTGTACCGATCCCAAAGTTACACCTGTCAATGCCTCCTATCAAGTAAGGTTTTTCATGCATCCACATTATTAATTACTAAAGTTGGCGTATGCTAAACAACAGAGGCCTTGTTCTTCTTCTTCTTCTTCTGCTTCTTACCTTCCAAAGGAGCATAGATCCTTCACCAGCTCACACCAAGTCTTTCTGGATTTTTTCACCGGGATACGCCAGTGTTTTGGGAAATGAACAGGCAGGCAGACTGGCTGGCTCTGCACAACTTGGTGGAAAGCTGATGCATGATAAGGCAGACATAGTTAGTGCCTTGTGGGAGAGCGCGTACAGTTTGGAGAAGCAAATGGATCACCACAGTCTGGTGAGATTGATGCAGTGGGGAGTGACGAGAGGTTCTGCCAGATGCTCGAGGCTTAGAGGGAAGGTAATGCGGACATTTAATCAGCATGCTACTGGCACCATTAGTATCAGAATCCTTTACTGGCTGCTGAAGATGGGGACGGAACACTTATAAGAATGCCCCGAGTGATGTGATGTCTGTTCTTAAATCAACTCAACTCAAGGTATAAGCTACCCAGCTCTCTTCAATGGGTTGGACAGATGTACTGGGATGTTGATTTAGATAACAAGTAGCAAACAGCTCTCTGCCAGAGTCTTCATGATGAACAGGCTCCAGAATATGACATGCCAGATGGTTCTTTCTTTGAGCAGCTGCGAAACAACTTATGGCGACATCTAGAAATCACTACTGAAGAAGAAGCTGATTCCCTAAATAACCTATTGCATAGCACCTGCAAGCGAGTTCAAGTAAATATTTTGAGATCATGCATCCTTTCCGGGGCAACTGATGGATGTCTTCTTCTTCTTCTTTGCCTTCACCAGCTGTAAACTGCGGCAGAAAGTTCTTGTTGTTTATCCACTTCTGGACTGCAGTCCTGTTCCAGAACCTGAGTGTTGCGTATGCATCCGTTTTACAGATCTGACTCATTTGTATGCAGACTGCTGGTTCCTTGCCTCTCAGGTAGATGTACTCTGACTTCGAAGGAAGCTCCTAATTAGTCTACTCTAACGACACGCTTTTGGGTAGGCAGTGGGTCTATTCTTGTTTTCCCTATAATAGGGCCCCAGAACCCACATGGGGAACTGATGGATGTGAGTCATAGACTCTTATTCAATCAATGAAGAAGACAAACTCAACAGGAAAGAACAAACATCAATGTTTAGACTTCGGGCTGGACACTGTGGTCTTCGAGCACACTTGTACAGGATAGGCATAAAAGAATCTGCTGCCTGTGATTGTGGAGCAGAAAGACAGACCCCTGGGCACGTACTATAGTACTGTCCTTACCTCTCGCAGCAAAGACTGTGGATCTGGCCCAAGGGAGCCACATTGCAAGAGAAGCTAAACGCACAATCCTATTTGTGACCCAGACTGAACTCAATGTTTAGCATGACTGATATCGAACGCAGAAGAAGAAATGAAGAAGAAAAATATGAATTTTTTTTAAACATAAATTTTACAAGAATGTTGAATTAGGAATCGACAAAACAGCACTCAGAACACTCCCATAAGCAATCACTCCCCATCTTCAGCGGCAAGCAAAGAGTTCCAATTTCATGGCACCAGTACCTGTCTGATTGTACATCCATCTCGCCTTTCCCTACACAGATTTTACATAATTTTTTTTTTAAACCACGGACAAAGAAGAAGAAAAACACAGACATCCCAAACAGGCTAAGAAATTGAGGAGAACTGGCTAAAAAAACTTCTGAATGTCATGGTGGACTCAAGAGAACAGTGATGGAGGCTAGTTTCTCCAAAAAGAGGCAGAGGCAGCACATAGGGCTTGAGAATTGCTAGATAAAGGCGAACTTTCAGGTGTGCGATGACAAAAGTGGCGTTTGGTAAAGGACCTGTTGACTGATGATGATATATTCTGTTGGTCTGTCTTTATTCCTCTGACCTTGTGAGATCCAGTATAAGGAAGTTCTAGTCAGTGTACTTGTAAACATATTTTAAATTTACCTTTCTGAACCACTGCAGAAATATCCCGAATAATTGCATTACTGTAAGCATCAATGTAGATAGACTTCCTGTAAATGACATTTATTTATGTTAAGTTGGACAAATATGTCATCTTGTGTGTATAGACAACAATGAAAAGCTAATGGACAGAATCATCTGAAAAAAAAGAGTAAATAAAAAACATTATCATGATATATTTCCCCGTAAATTTCCAGAATAAACTCAGATATGCAGATGACACCCTCTATCTTCACAGTCCTACTTTCAAACAGCATGAAGGAATTAGAAGTGCTTCTGTTTGTGTTTGCATTCAAGAGCTGCATAATTCTGTAGCTGTTTATCCATCTTCTGGCCCAGTATTTCCAACTACAGAAAAAGAGAACTCACAACATGGAAGAATGATTTTGCTCACTTCATCTGCTGTCCCATCCAATTTCCCTACTAGGAGTTGAAACCCCAACTTTCTATTGGATTATTAGACAGAACAAGGACCACAATGTGATGGTGAGGAAGGCTTGAGCAAGAAAGGGTGGGAGCCATTAAAAGTCTTGTATTGAGCATCATTACTCCATAAGATGCATCACTGCTCCTTCTTTTCCTCCTTCTTTTAATCTTCTATTTTTCTTCACCATCCTCCTTTTTTTTCCTCCTCTATCTTTTTCTTCTTCTCCTTCTTCTGCCTTCCTTTCTTCGTTTCCTATTGCTGCTTCCTCTCTGTTACTGCTGCTTATTATTTTCCTGTTTCTGTTCCTTCTTTCTCCCCCACCCACACATTCACACACACACACCTAACCACAACCACACTAAATCATATACAGTATTCTCCAGGCAAAAGAAGCCCCCATGTTTA
This sequence comes from Candidula unifasciata, assembly GCA_905116865.2. Lineage (NCBI taxonomy): Eukaryota > Metazoa > Mollusca > Gastropoda > Stylommatophora > Geomitridae > Candidula > Candidula unifasciata. Next base: position 451,183 of record CAJHNH020003391.1, read on the forward strand.
AAATGATCCCTGTTTTTTTAGTTCAATAATTATGAAAGTAGGGAGTCGGAATGGCGGAGCCGCTATACGCCCGCCGCGGATTGGAAGGCCGTGGGTTTGCTGCCTGGCGGAGCCGGACTTTTTTCAAAATTAACCTTGGCTCCCAGGTCAACCCAGCCTTGAGTGGGTACTGGGTGCATTCCTTTGAAGTAAAGGCGGCTGGCGTTATGCTGACCACATCACCCATCTTGTGCCGACTGGTCTATAAAATATAGGTCTAGCCCTATATGCCTAAAGGCGAGGAAAAGGGTCCTTTACTGTTTTTTTTATTAGGAAAAAATATTATAAACTTACAAACATTTGGGAAAACATCTCGTCTTATACAAGGAAAATGCGGTACAGATAATGAGATGGTCACTTTGTTTTAGTAGTGAACCTACCAAATACCCTGTGTAGGAAACGAGGGGCCCCAGTCCCAGCTGAAGGAACACTGTTCCTTCCTGATCTGATTGACATGACACTGTCCATGCTGAGCTGGGGGTGGGCAATCTGGTCCAACATCATAAGGAGAGTTTTTAACCCTGGCCAGGGCCTCGCTGACAGCAGAGGTGAAATTAACGGCTAATATATTGTCTCCACTCTAGCAAAAGAAATAAACAAATAGTGAGCAACCAGGCAAAAATAAATATGTGGTTAAGTAAAAAGTGTGCAATAGAATCAAATAACCTGTCATTTGCATACGCACACATCTGCATACACATATACATACACATATACATACACACATATTCAATCTTTCTATAGGGTTAAACTTAACAAGCACATGCACAGGCTTCATCTAAGTAGTTCACTATTGTGGCCTTGTGGGCTGTGTGTGCAAACTACAGAACATGTTTTGCAAGAATGTCTCTTGCACAGCCCATTAAGAAGGTAATACTGGCCCAACGAGTCAACACTGCATTCAAAGTTGCATGGAACTAAAAGGGAACCCCTAAAAACAGTCAAGCTTATCACAAGAACTTGTCTGTCAGTGTAAATCAGAAAGTAAACAAAAGAAGAAGATGACTATAGGGTTAAACATGAATAAGCATGGACAATGAACAAGCAATTACAAAATCAATTCTTCTTCTTTTTCTGTGTTCATCTGAAGATGCAAATGTGTTGCAATATTTGTGTTGCAATATTTGTGCCTTTCAGCCGACACATCCAACTTCTGTAGGCATTTAATGCCCCGGGTTAGCCTTTCCGATTAGTTTCATGGGACACTGCAGTGTCATTGCTGTGTGGTCATTTTCGTTTCCTAGCTTACATGTGGTTTCCCTCTCCCCCCTAGCCCCCTGTTCAGAGAAGCTATATAAAACTGATCAGCCCTTAAGAGAAGCAAGCCACATAGATACCTCGAGACACTGAGTGTGGCAGTATACGGACAGTTGGGTCCACCCTCCCCCTCCTTTACCCAAACTTCAATTAGGATTATTGCCTCTCTTATGCTGCGTGGTGTCATGTATTCCTTATTTTCAATGCTTTATATTTTGGCCAAATCAAAAGGCATACTCTTTAAAAAGCCATAAATATATAAATGTCTGTGCTGTCACCACAATGAAGACTGGCTACAGTGTACCACTTTTGAAAAATCATAAAATGGAGCCACAGAACCAACAAGGGGAAAGGAACATTATGAAAATAATGATGATATAAGTTCCAGTTCCCTTCTAAGTTTTCTTCAGTCTGCTCTAATTAGCCCTTCTTATATGTCTGTGTCTGTGGCAGAGGTATTGCTAACATGCTTCGTAATTCCAAAATACCCAATTTGATTAAGCTGGAGGCAATACAGCAGCAGACCTGAGTGTGCTGATTGCAACCATGGTATACGGCCCCAAATTTGCAAAAAGCAATGGCAAACGACTATGTAAAACTTCCCTTGTAAAACTACACACAGCCAAAAAAAAATGCTGGAGTAAGATCTACAACCGTATTTAAAGGATATGCAACTAACTTTGTAAACATTCCCATCTTCTTCTCCGTTTGGCCTCAAAAGGACAGCTGCTGCTATTTTGTGTCATGATTTATATATAGTATGCTGCCGACAAGTGTGATTTTTGGTCCTCATCTTCTTCTTTGTCTTCACCAGCTGTGAACTCCACTGGAAAGTTCTGGTTGTTCGCCCACCTTTAGACGTTGGTCTTTTTCCATGCACATCCATTTAACAGACCTGGCTTATTTGTGAGCAGATTGTTGGTTCCTTGTCTCTCAGGCAGATACACTTAAATTTTCAAGGAAACACCCCTAATTGGTCGACAAGGAAACACCCTAATTAGTTGACAAGGAAAGACCCCTAATTGGTTGACAAGGAAAGACCCCTAATTAGTTGACAAGGAAACACTCCTAATTGGTCGACAAGGAAACACCCCTAATTGGTCGACAAGGAAAGACCACAAATTAGTCAACAAGGAAACACCCCTAATTAGTTTATAACATACTTGTTAGGAGGGTAGTGAGTCTACTCCTGTTTTCCCCCCACAATGGAGCTCGAAACACACATAAGTACCTTTTGGTCCAATACATCAGACTTTCAACACATTCTTACTCAGTCGTTTATTATTACATGCTTTTATTACATGTCCCAGGTAGTTAGCATCCTTTGGATATTTTCTCCAGGTCATGTCGGTGTGTTGGGAAATGAGGAGGCTGACAGATGGGCTGGTTCTGCACCACTTGGTGGTGAACTGATGTATGACAAGCTGGATGTTGTGAGGGCCCTTTGGGAGTGAGTGAACAATGCTGAGGCATAAATAGATCATTACGGTCTGAGGAGAATGGCACTGCGAAGAGTTACAAGGGGATCAGGCTGACGCTCAACACCCAGGGAAAAGGTATGACGGATACACAATCCGACAGTTACTGGCACCATCAGAATTTTTTTTCTTCGCTTGATGCTGAAGATGGAGTGCTTATGGAGGTGTCCCGAGTACTGTGATGTCGATTCTTAATTCAACATTCAACAACATTTATTTCACGCTTATGGGGGGAGGGGGGGGACAAGGAGGGGGTTGTTTCAGTGGGTTTATCTCCCCCACTCCCAAATCTGGCCCTAAATCCCACATGGGGATAATATACACTGAAAATACCTGGACAACTCCGGTCAGGTTAAAGGCTGACCTCACAAACATGTTGTCTGATCTGCCAACAACCTTCCCATTGACCACCACAGCTGCAACTGTGTCCAGCCCATCACAGACCAGCCAGGCTTGTGTTGCCTGAGATATTTCACCAGAAACTGTGGAAATGAGACATTTATGTTTTTGTTATGAGTTATAGGTTATGAAACAGGTTTCCCCGTATGGGTTCCTGGGACCCCATTGTGGGGAACACAAGAATAGACCCACTGCCTCCTCAACAAGTTTGTCATAAAATGTTGAATATTAAATAAAGAATTAACAGCATAGCACTGGGGAGACTGCCATAAGCGCTCCGTCCCTATCTTCAGCAGCAAGCGAAGAGTTCCAATTTCGATGGCACCAGTAAAAGTCTGTATATCCGTCTCACCTTTCTCCTGAGTGTTGAGCGCCAGCCAGATCCCCTGGTAACTCCTCGCAGCACCATTCTCCTCAGAACGTAATGATCTATCTGTGCCTCCGCACTATTTAATCCCTCCCAAAGGGCCCTCACAACATCCAGCTTGTCATGCATCAGTTCACCACCAAGGGCTGTAGAACGGCCAGTCTATCTGACTGCTCATTTCCCAACTCATCCGCATCACCTGGAGAAAATATCCAAAGGATGCTAACTACCCAGGACCTCTGAAGTGATGCTTGCCGCTGTGTACGGAGCATGCCTGTCTCCACTTTTCTCAACATGCTCTGCGAGCCAGTTACAATCACAGCATGTGTGTACAGCCGATTCTCAATCCAGCGGAAGGCAGCAGTGACTGCCTCCGCCTCAATTAAGCATGTCATAAGAGCTGACCAATTGGGGGCTTCCTTCAAAGTCACTGTGCATCCGCCTGAGAAACAAGGAACCAAGAGTCTGCATACAAATAAACCAGATTTGTAAAAAAAATGTGCACTTAATGCTCAGATTCTGGAATAAGACTAAAGGCAGATGTACTGTAACTTTGAAGGAAGCCCACAATTAGTCGACTCTTATGACATGCTTTGGATAGGCAGTGGGTATATTCTTGTTTCCCCACCTCCACCCTCCCACAAAGGGGCCCCGGAACTCACATGTGGGGGCTGTTTTTCATCTAAATGTGAATCTTTCATATACATATATGGTCTTCAGCATGTCTGCCTTCTCCACTATAAGGGCCAATATGCCACAAGGAATGCAAATGGCCTTGTATGTTTCATTTGTTCACTGAAAAACAAAGGTCTGAACATAAATAGGGCTTTTAAGTAGCTGACTACCTGAGAATGGCCGTGAATAAGTCCAGTTGGCCGTCCCGATCCAGGCATACTTGACATCGTTGTCTCTGTAGAGGGGATCTGGGATGTCACCATGGTCAAGCAGAGCCGTGTACATGGATCCTGGAACTTTTCCAGGCACTGACTGACCTGTGGGCAGTGGAGGGAAAATGTGTTAATCATTTTGATCTCACAGGATTTTAGCACTACTGAATACAGTAAAATCAACATTGTCTTAGCAGTGTCCAATGTGGACTTTTAACAACAACAGAAAAACACACATCATCAGAAACTGTAGAAATGAGATATTTATGTGTTGTTATGAGTTATGGGTTATGAATCGGGTTTCCCCGTATGGGTTCCAGGAGCCATGGATCATGCAGACATTGTTAATGCCATTAGAGATGTAGGACGATCGGATGGATTTTGTAAGCAGCACATACACATCTTCGCTAAAAGTGCAAGAATTGGGAGTAAAGATCTGCACAGCTAGGCACAAGAAGCACACTGGACACACGAGAAGTCTTGTCAGTCAACACACAAAAAATCCCTTGGCAGCTGGAAATCGAAAAGAATAGCCTAACGGCGTGTCCTGTGGAGTTAAAAATTTACCCAAAGAATTTCAGGATCCTCGACTTGAGTTAGAAGAAGAACGGAGCACTTATGGGTTACTACCCATGTGCCATGATGTTGACCCGTTGTTCAAAACCTCAAAAGCCCACACAAACCACAATAGCACTGTCTGAAATGACCAGATAATGTCATATTTCTGAAACATCCTGAGGAGAATGCAGAAGCAAAGTGGACAGATTTTTGGTGAAAATCAAACCTGATGAGCCTTCAAAGCAGGTCAAGTAACAAAAAGAGACAGAAATAAAAAAACCAAAAGTGAAAACAAAACAGCATTACAAAGCCCTGAAGTTTTATTAGAAGAGGAGTGTCCTTCTAAACAATAAAATCTCCTCCTCCTTGTCCAATCTCAACACCATCCTAGTAGGTAGGTACTGGATTCTTCTCAGCAAAGTAAAAGTCAAGTTGAATTTTCATTAATTTCATCTGATTGCTTTTGTATTTATATTTATGTATTTTAGTATTAGGCATTAGATACATTATTTTAAACAACTGTACTTTGGTCATAAAAGCCACAAAATTCTAGGAAAAGAAGAGTGGTGGAAGGCATGGTAGCTGAAAGGAACAGTGGTGGAAGGCATGGTAGCTAGATAGAACAGTGGTGGAAGGCATGGTAGCTGAAAGGAACAGTGGTGGAAGGCATGGTAGCTAGATAGAACAGTGGCGGAAGGCACAGCAACTAGATAGAACAGTGGCGGAAGGCATGGTGGCTGGATAGAACAGTGGCGGAAGGCATGGTAGCTAGATAGAACAGTGGCGGAAGGCACAGTAGCTAGATAGAACAGTTGCGGAAGGCATGGTGGCTGGATAGAACACTGGTGGACGGCATGGTAGCTGGAAAGAACACTAGTGGAAGGCACAGTAACTGGAAAGAACAGTAATAGAGACAGGATAGCTGGAAAGAACAGTGGTAGAAGGCACGGTAGCTGAAAAGAACAGTGATGGAAGGCACAGTAGCTGGAAAGATCAGTTGTGGAAGGCACAGTAGCTAGAAAGAACAGTGGTGGAAGGCTAGCTAGAAAGAACGGTGGTGGAAGGCTAGCTAGATAGAACAGTGGTGGAAGGCACGGTAGCTAGACAGAACAGTGGTGGAATGCTAGCTAGAAAGAACAGTGGTGGAAGGCACAGTAGCTAGATAGAACAGTGGTGAAAAGATAGCAAGATAGAACAATGGTGGAAGGCTAGCTAGATAGAACAGTGGTGGAAGGCACAGTAGCTAGATAGAACAGTGGTGGAAGGCACAGTAGCTAGATAAAACATTGGTGGAAGGCACAGCAGCTAGATAGAACAGTGGTGTAAGGGATGGTAGCTAGAAAGAACAGTGGTGGAAGGCACAGTAGCTGGAAAGAACAGTGGTGAAAGGCATGGTAGCTGGAAAGAACAGTGGTGGAAGGCATGGTAGCTGGAAAGAACAGTGGTGGAAGGCACAGTAGCTGGAAAGAACAGTGGCGAAAGGCATGGTAGCTAGAAAGAACAGTGGTGGAAGGCATGGTAGCTGGAAAGAACAGCGGTGGAAGTGTTCTACAATTATACCTCTCACATCCTCCAAGCTCAGTCAGATGTGCCTATATGGAACAAAGTACATACAATTTTCTTTCTTGCGTTTAACAACACGGCCAGTGATCGATTAATTAGTGGCCTTTTACAACAAGCTTTTTAGGTGGCAGTGCGTCTAATTTTTTTTCCCTCAAACATGTGGCCCTGGAACTCACAAGGCAAGTAATGGGTAATGTGAACAATGGATTAAAAACTATTGCTCCCCACAACGCTTTAACGCACTGAAAACTGCTACAACGCTTAAACAATGGATCAAAATCTATTTCTCCCCACAACGCTTTAATGGATCAAAATTTATTCCTCCCCATGGCGCATAGCTTTAGGTCTAAACATTGCTATTCATTGAGCAATAATGACAGAAGTAGAAACTGATGATGATGGCCTAAATGTTTTTACTACATAACCTCTTGAGGCTCTCACAGGGATGTTTTTCGCAGTGAATAATTTGGGACCGGTATTCGGAAAAGTGCCAATTTTTCTTGAGGAGGGCCGCCTTATCTGTTTTTCTTTCAATCCAGGAATTTTTTTGTATTCTTCTCAAAAACCATGTCACTGTGAGTAAATATGCTCATTGTTCATGTGTCCTATGCATGTAACGATAAAGGTTCATTTTATTACTATTTTTGTCTCACTGCAATCGGTATCTTCCTAATGGCGAGCATCTTTTGTGGCATTTTAATTTTAAAAGTTGTGCACAGGTAGTTTAGTTAACATTAATACCTACTCATCACTCCTTTAAACTGTGACTCTAAGGGAATGCAATCTGTTGAAACTTGACATTATTTTAACTACCGACCGGAGGGGACGTTATCCAGTCTGTGTAAGTTCACATAATAATAAAATAATGATATTCTTTCATACTTAATATTGTTTGAAATTAAGGTTAGGGTAAGAGTTAGGGCCACCTGAAACAATATTAAATATTATAGAACATCATTATGTGAACGCACACAAACCATGGATTGTCACCGTTATGGTTGCCGTAAACAAACAGTAGACTGTGTTCCTCTAGGGTCAGGTAAGTATGCAAGTTTTACCCCACCAAGACATCACACAAGTGATAAACACCCGGTGACACAAAGTGCCACTATGCGGGTGATGATCACCCGTGGATAGGTCCCAGAAACCCTGTTTAGTCGTTAGGCCATATTTAAGGCCCAGGTTTATTTAGGGCCTCCGGGAAAAGCCAGGGTGGGGCTTCAAAATAACTGAAAATTGCATCCCACAAGGGGGTGACTATTGTGAATAATTCCCCTAGGGTCGCCATTCAAAGAGGTGCTGCCAACTCTCCTACAGTTGAACTTACAGTACAGAAGTCTAGTGTAGTATACTCCTTATTTCAAGTATGTTTATGTTTATTTGACGGATCAACATCATGGCACACAGGTGTAACCCATAAGTGCTCCGTTCTACTTCCAACTCAAGTCTGAGTCTGAAGAATCTCAGCGCAGTGCACAAACTCTGTAGCACCGGCGAGGATCCTGAAATACAATAGGTAGATTTTTAACTCAAAATTTTACCTGGGCAGCGCCATTAGGCTACTCTTTTTTAATTTCCAACTGCCAAAGAAAGTTTTTTTTTACGTGCGCAACAATACATACCGGCGTTTGATTTACTACCCAGAGACCAGGGGAAATTACTAAAGTCCACGTGAAAAATCCCAGCCTTCCCCGGCACCTGAACCCAGAATATCCAGCACTTGAGATGGACACCATACCTTGAGACCACTCTGCCAATTTATTATTTAAAGTAACTTTTTCAATTGCCGCCCCTCTTCAATTTTGTTAACCCTACCAGACCGCTGGCCCCATTTTCCAAGAATTTCTTAACCTGACGCTATACCGCTGGCCCTATTTTTCAGCTTTTTGCGCAGTATGGAAAAACAATGAGTCACAGACTAAAAATAACTAGCCAATCATAATCAGATTTCATGGATAGTCTTCCTAGATGTCTGCCTGCATGTGTTTGGATAAAATCTGTGTTGTTTTTGCGTGAAAAAATTCTGAAAATTCACAATAAAACGAGTGGCTGATGAACCAAGCACTTCGACAGGAAAGGAAAGTAGGTCTAGGCTTTTCACAGTCCAACAGGTGATCGATACTTTGGTTTATTCAGACTCTGCAGAGTTATTATTTCATGAAGAATACGCTCACAGTTGAAGAGACACCTTCAGTTTGAATAATGAGGAGAATCTTGAAAATTATAAATCTAGAAAAAGATTGATAGTAAGAGAAGGGGGCATGTCCCTCAAACAGCAACATCTGGTGCTCACTTTGTGAAACAATCCTGATCCTCCTGAGTGGATTGGCACACAAAGGTGGAATATTGGCGCTAGATAAAAAGATGAGCCTATTTTCTACAATGTCTCCAAGTGTCAATATATTCTAGCCACTTGTTTGCATGTAACAAAAATTTTTGTATATTATGTTGGGTTTTTTTTTCGTTAATGCCCAGGAGCTCAGGTATAGGGGACAGTTAGGTTCAGGGCCTCAGGTCTCGTGGGGTTAAGAGGTCGCTGCTGCCAGAGGCGCCGCGACGCGCAGTTTGGGAATCACTGATTTAAAGTAATATTAATGTGAAGATGGGCACAGGATATAAGTGACTCCTTGAGTATGAAAGTACATGAGGCGGGAGAGCTGGCGGCTAGCGAGAGACCAAGTTTCTTTCAGGCAGACGTTCTGCAAAGGACCTGCTACTACATGATGATGATGAATATTAATGCAGTCACCGCAGCTAACGATGGCGGTCTCTAATCTGCATTCTGCCTATTATTAGTATATTACCCAGATAAGCAATTAGCACAACAATAAAACAACTTATTGGGCGACACTGCACCAACAACACACACTCATACAGTTCACACACAAGAAAACTACCATAAACTCACCAGTTTCTGAATTCGTGACTGTCCATCCTGCACCGTTCAAATCCAATCTCACGAATGACTGAACACAAACAATAAACGCGACAAATGTTATAACAATCATAGTTTAAAAATTGAAAGACATTGTATAATCTTCGAAAGCAAACAAACTTTTGCGAGTTAACAAGTAATAACCATAAAATACGTGTGCCTGAAAACTTTGGCTCAAGCCATATCTTGATCATGTGACTAGTTGGTCATGTGACTTAATGGTCATGTGACTTCAGGACCATCTGTTGCTTAGATAAGCAATATCAGTTATTGCGGATTAATTAACTAACAAGGAAAAAAGGAAGTTATTGCGGATAAACGTTTAATGGGATGCATTTAATCATTAAATAGGATTAACTCAGTCATTTAATAGGATGAATTCAAGACAGGTGAAGAAAAAAATTGAACAAGTAAATTATTTCAAATATTTAGGATCCATGGTCTAGACCAGAAATCATGTCTAGGATTGCCCAGACAACATCACTCCTTGCTGCCAAACAGCAAATGTTATGGAGACCCAAAAACAATTAAATAAAACTAAGCTACGACTGTTCAGAGCTATTAGTACCTTCACATGTGGCTGTGAATAAACAGAGGGGAAACCCTTTGAAGCTGTTAAATATTATATATTAATAAAGTAATAGAAAATGTATTGATCGGCACTCATAGAAAGAAGTATGAATTAATGAATTAACAGAAAGTGTATTATTTATAGAAAGAAGTAGAAAGATAGAAGAACATAAGGCTGTGAAACGTTGACCTTACCGGTTGAATTCGAAAAGAAGATACGAGCATTGGAAAAGAGATCTTTCAGACAAATTCGTGGCATATCATACAGATATCACAAATGACGAGGTTCACCATATTACCCAGCACACTGGCATCTATGAAATTTGTTTTTCTTCAGAGAAAAAGCGTCGGTGCCCCCCCCCTCCCCACCCCCAAGAGAAAGAAAGAAAGCAGTTACAATAAACGTAGGAATATAAAAATATCGCTGGCTCCGTACTGCCGAACCGTCGCGCATGTAGCAAAAATGAAAAAAATAATCACGCAGGCGAGCAATGAAAAGACAAGAAAAGAGGGAACGGTAAAAGCGTTAACAATAAGGAAAACCTAAACACCCCCCCCCCCCTCCCAAATGAGAGGTCCTGCTACTGCTACCCAACTAGGCATGAATGTCAAGGGAAGTCACTCTCTTTCTGAGCCAAACAACGTACCCCCCCCCCTCCCCCCCCCCCCACTACAACTTAAATATGATTGTCACATTACAATACATAACACTCTTCAACCATAACTGAAGGAAAAGTCAAGGGCAATAGGTAGACAACGATACACATGGGAAGACAACATCTAAGAGATGGACCAACAGCAGTCTGAGAGAGTGTTCAACAAAGACAATAGATTTAGTGTGTTGGAGATCCTTTGCGGCAAATCTTCATTGTGGAGACGGCATCTGATTGCACGATCCGCACAGGAGCTAACATGACATAAACAAGGAACTGCAACGTAATGTTGAATGTTGAATTAAGAATCGATGTCAAAGCACTCGGGATATTCACATAATCTCTCAGTCGCCATTTTAAACAGCAAGCGCTTCTTCTTTTTCTTCATCATCTTTATTTTCTTCGCGCTCGCCTGCAGTTGTTGGCTCACTTTTAAATTTAATTTTTGTTTCAAAACAGGGCTTTTGCGTGCAAATCTGTTTTACCGATCTGTAAGCAGACGGTTGCCGCTTCCCCCTCTCAGGCAAATGCACCATGACTTCAAGGAAACGCCCATAATTAAGCGACTTCTACGATTTACATGTTATTGGGTCTATTTTTTTCTCTCCCAAAAATGGGGCCTTTGAATCCACATGGAAAGTACCAGTAAAAGTCTTGACTGGATATCCGTCTCGCCTTTACCGTGAATGTTGAGCATCGGCCAGGGCCCTTTTTCACTCCTTGCAGCACTGATCGCCTGCAACATGATGATGATGGGCAGGGGAGGATAACTCTAGTGTCTTGACGCGGTTTCCGGTTATTGCAAGGTCAGATCAGAGAGAGAGAGAAGCAAAAGTTAATCCCGTTCTGAGATCGAAATGGCATACTCTAACGAAGATTATCTGCCGACTCTTGAAGAACTCACTGTTCCTGAGATAGAAATTACCTCGTCTGTTTTTAGGACAGCAGCGCATCATCTTGGAAAGTACTGTGACAATGCCTCCAAGGTGAGAAGTTGCCCAACTGAAACTGTATTTCATTCACTGGATTGTTTAGTTTTTTGTTTCTCAACTTTTTCCCTTTAATAATCACCACTTACCAAGTCAGATCTCAAATATTTTGAAAGAGGTTAATCAGGACTCAACGACAACTTGTCATCACCGAAAGAGACAATAGTAATTTTCATTTGTTTATCCCTTTTTGGTGATGACTGAATTAAATCATTGCACTCTTATAAATAACAAACACACAAAACTCAAGATCTTCAATTCTTGTGTGATTCCAGTACTAACCTATGGATGCGAGAGCTGGAAATCAACGAAAACTCTAGACACAAAATTAGACAGTTTTGAAAATAAATGCCTTAGAAGAATACTAAATTTCAAATGGTCAGATTTCCGAACCAATACACAAATAAGGCAAGAATCCAGGCAAGAGTATGTGTCTAATTTTATACGAAAACGCCACTGGAACTATGTCGGCCACGCCCTTAGAATGGATAAATCAAGACTTCCTTACCAAGCCCTCATATGGACACCACAGGGGAAAAGATCTCGTGGAAGACCAAAGGAAACCCTACGAAGAACTATCATCAGGGAAGGCTCACTCATGGGCCACTCAAACATCCAAGACCTACAACAGATTGCAACGAACCGCCATGCATGGAGAGTCATGACCTCTGCCCTATGTGCCGCACTCGACACAAGAGGAAAGACTAACTAACTCTTATAATGGACTTATATGTGTAAATCAGCACATCTGGCTATGACCTCCGAATAACGGTCTCAAATTATCGAGGCTGAAAATATACCCTAACAGGGCCTCAGTCTCGTGTAAATTGTGGACTTCCACCACCGCCGAGAGTATCTCCCATGCCGCTACGCGCGGCATGGAGCGGAGCTAAACTAGATGGCTGGGACTCAGAGCAAATAAAATGAAGAAAGCTGCAGGAGATGCAGTAGCTACTGCTTGTGAGTCCAAGCCATCTAGTCTAGCCCCAGTCCACGCCTCGCATAGCGGCGTGGGAGATACTCTCGGCGGTGGCAGTAGCCGCCGGAAGTGCGCAATTCAAGTTGCCAGAAGTCAGCATTTTACATGTGACTGAAGCTCTGTTTGGGTATATTTGCGGCCTCGATAATTTGGGACTGTTATTCTGAAGATAGCCAATTATTGCACTCTTATGTCCTCGTATAATGGACCCAGCTGTTTCGATCACTACATCTGATATGTCACTAATAAGCTCGACTTTGACTTCTGCTTGCAACCACTATCAAGCGTGACAACCCAGGATGAGGTACAATTGAGAGCTTTAAGCACTAGTATCCATTTCCTCACCAGGGTGGATGTCCTAAAGACTGCAGACCTGCTTGATGTCATCCTCTGCCCTACCCTTACTTGATTTTCCTATTTTTAGTCTGTTGCCGTTTTTTTATGAAGAACATATGGTGCAAAGGGTGCTTCAGATCGGAGCTTTTCTTGAAGTATGTGCGAGTCCTCCAAATCTTGATCCTGTAGTTCATGGTAGGTATTTCATTGCTATATAAGAGGGATCTCTTGTGCACCCCAGAATAATGCACATTGCTTCATTTTGCACCTTTTCAAGTCTTTCAGCCTGAGTATGGCTGACAGTGAGAATGACTAGAGCATATTCGATAGGAGAAAGAACAAGTCCCTGGAACAGAAGCAGTCACTGCTCATTACTGGCGGCAACCAGGACTCTCATTGTAGGCGACCAGGACTCTCATTGCTGACAGGCCTTTGCCTGCTTTTAACATGGTCAACATGTACTTTGAAGGACAGACTGTGATCAAACCTCACCCCGAGATATGTCATCAGGTTTGTTCTTGCCAAAGCTCATCACTGCTTTCCACTGCTGGTATGCCTGCCCTGACTATGTGAGTGTTCAAGGAGAACCATGTTACTGAGGCATTTGAAGGGTTGACATGTGCATTAGAATCCACACACTAGGAGGAAATGCGATCAGGTTTACTCTGCATTGAATTGGCAATCTCCTGACGATCTCTTCCATGTCGATATATCAGGACATCCATCAGCAAATGACAAAGTCCTGTCACTCCCGCGCAACTGCTGCTCAGTTATCGGCACTGTATTCACATTGAAAAGAACTGGAGACAGTAGACAACCTTGAGGCAATCGTGGACATGGTTATCGGTTCTGAGGACCAGCAATTACACCTGAATGTCACCTGTCTCTGGAAGTTGCCGCGACTACCCAGCAGGTGAGGAAGCAAGGTACTTCCAGTTGGTGTAGTATGTGCACCAAGTATTCAAATGGTACTCTGTTATACGCATCCTTTGTCTAGTATGGCTGAATGTCTCTTCTCTCATCTGAAAACCTTCGTAGACTTCACAGGCAAAAACTGCTACATTGAGCCATGTCTCTTTACCATGTCTGTATGCTCCAATTATGAATAGTAAACTGTCATACATCTTCCAAGTTATCAGCAAGTCTGCATACTAGTTTTCTCCCGAAGCTTGCCCGTAGTGTTCTGCATGGAAATGATTCTGTAGCCACTGATCTTGGAATGGTATTTATATGGTTTTGGTAGGCGTAGTAGATAGCTGTGTATCCACTCATCTTTGATCTGACCACTTTTAATGTTGAAATTGAACTCTTCTTTTTTTAAAAACTGATGGTGGGATATATAGAGATTGGTTAACCAGTGTGTGATTCTTATTTATGACTGCTGAATGTTCAGAAAGGACAAGTGTGGCACAAGTGGATACCAAGCATCAGAACATCAGCATTATGGGGACTCATGTTCATATACTGTCCAGAATATGCAGGAGTACAAGGAAATGAAAAGGCAGATTTTTGGGCTAACCGAAAAAAAACAATGGATAGCTAGCCTCTTGTGGGTTCCGGGCCCCATTGTGGGGAAAACAAGGATAGACTCACTTCCTCCCCAACAAGCAGTCGTAAGAGTCGACTAATTGGGGGCTTCCTTTGAAGCCAGAGTGTATCTGCCCAAACGGCAAGGAACAAACAGTTGCACACAGGTAAGTTACAAGTAAGAGTACAAATAAATTATGAAAAGACAAAAATATTCAAGACATCAACAACAGATCAAGCAGATGTAACACTAGAGACAAAAGTGATTAAATTAACAGGCATCAGAATGGAAAATAAAGGGATTTAGGTGAGGACGCCCAAAAGAAACCCTAAGATGAATGTTGATGAGAGAGGCCAAAGCTGCTGGACTATATACCATCCATAATATTGAACTTATTGCACAAGATAGAACAGAATGGAGGAGTAGACTGGGAGCCCTATAATGGCACAACATAAAGGAAGCGACATGCTTGTTAGGTAGGCCGTGGGTCTATTCTATTTTTTCCCCCCTGAACAGGGCCCTAGAAACCACACCGGGATGTTTAAAAATGAAATCACGACCCATTGAATTTGTTTAGCTGACACGGGAGGTGTTTCTTATCTGTGGCTACACTGAGATGGGACCTTGTCTGGAAAGAAAAAAAGGTGAACCTGTCTGCATAGTCGGCAGTGCAAGAATGTATCACTTGTACATCCCAGAATCACTTGCTTGCATGTCTTAATTCTTTACGATGTAGTAATTTTAGCTTTTGCTAGGAAATAATGTCCCAATTAAAAAAATAACCCCCACAAAATAAGAACAATGTTATCTTTCACTTGCAGGAATTCATGCTGTGCCGGGCTGAAGAAGATGACCCCAGGAAATGCCTGAATGAAGGGAAAGAAGTGACGAGATGTGGGTTTGAGTTTCTTCGCAAGGTGAAGAAATCGTGCTTCGCAGAGTTTAACCAGTACCTGCAGTGTATTGATCACTCTGGATCCGAGATGGAGTTTAAGAAGTATGTCTAATCATGTTTACTTCTACAAGTGAATCGTCTGACCATTTCTGTCACAGGAATTAGCGTTTGATCATTCCTATCACAGGAATTAGTTTAGTAATAAATTTCTCGGCTCTCCTGTCAACTGCGGCCGGTTAGTCGGAGTTCTTGGCTACAGTGCAAGTACGGAGTGGGAAAGAGGGAATGAAACAATTGACACAATTGCTGTGTGTTGGCGATAGACAGCGTGCACTGCCCTGCTATAATCATACGGTTTGGGTTAGGGTTACGGGTAGTGTCGGCGCATCTCGTCGTCGCACAAACTCAAAGTAGCAACCCTAAACCTAACCCTAACCCAAACCGTATGATTACAGTAGGGCACTGCACACTGTCTATCACCAACACACAGTAATTCTGTCACTTGTATCGTTCCCTGTAATTCACTCCGTAATGCGTCGCAAGACGCGGTAATTGATCGTGGTCGTTGAGTCGAGTCGCAGCGCGGGGTCTGTTAGGCATGTCGACCTCACTTTGTGGTCTGATTCGTGCCTTCTCCAGTCCGTAATTGCACTGTAGCCAAGGGACAGAACTCCGACTAACTGCCGTAGTTTACAGGAGAGCCAATTTCTCTAACAGGATTGAGCTTAGAATAATGCATT
Organism: Candidula unifasciata; assembly: GCA_905116865.2. Classification (NCBI taxonomy): domain Eukaryota; kingdom Metazoa; phylum Mollusca; class Gastropoda; order Stylommatophora; family Geomitridae; genus Candidula; species Candidula unifasciata. The sequence goes on from CAJHNH020003391.1 coordinate 467,356, forward strand.
TCTGACCATTTCTCTGACAGATATGAGCTAAAATAATGAACTTTTTGATTATTTCTATATCATAAATGATCTAAAAATAATTAATTACTAATACAGGAATGAGCTAACATTCTTAGCTCTTAAAAATTATTATGGCCTGGAGAGAATGAGTCACCAGGATGTAATAAGAGGGTCTGGCCGGCTCACTAAACTCAGAGGAAAGGCAAGATGGACATGTAACCAGGAAAGGCAAGACAGACATGTAACCAGATCGTGACTAATACCATCAGTATTGGAACTCTGCGCTGGCTGCTGAAGATGAGGACAGAGCTCACATGGGAATGCCCCTGAGTGCTGTGATGTCAATTCTTGACTCAACTCAAGCTCTTGCTTATTTTGTGTCTGTAATCAAATTGTCAGCTCTGCAGGCTGCCTCTTGCTAGCTTCTAAAGACATAGCCCATGATGAATGAGAGGCTGAGTATACGTGTGTGAGATTAAACAGTCATGATCAGCATATTATGGGATATAATCCAGTTAGTGATAGAATCCTAACTATCAGACTTAAAGGCCGTCCAAAAAACATAACTTTCATGCAGGTATATGCACCAACTTCAACAGCAGAGGAGGGCGAAATTGAAGATTTGTATGCCATACTGCAAGACACATTAAATAAAATTAATCAGAATGATATAATAATAATAATGGGAGATTTTAATGCTAAAGTAGGTACAGGCAGAGCTGAAAATGAGAGACACGTTTTAGGAAAATTTGGATTGGGTAATAGAAATGAAACAGGAGAAAAATTGATTGAATTTTGCATAGAAAATGAATTAACAATAGCTAACACACTTTATAAACAACACCCTAGAAGGCTTTTCACATGGACATCCCCTGACGGTGTTACCAAAAATCAGATAGATTACATTTTAATACAAAGAAGATGGAGATCGAGCATAACATCTGCAAAAACCTCTGCGAAGTGCAGATTGCGATACAGATCATCAGTTACTAGAAGCAGATCTGAAATTAAAACTCAAAAAGCTTACCCGAGGACCAAGGCCATTTCGATTTGATCTCACAAAAATACCAGATGCATACAACGTAGAAGTGAAGAACCGTTTTGAGGTCTTGATGTCTGTACAAGAGGAAATGACACCTGATGAACTGGCGGTACAAGCTAGGGATATCTTGATAACAGCAGCTAAAGACCTAATACCCACCAAGACTAAGCAACATAAACCATGGATCACACCATACACGTTAGAACTAATAAAACTACGAAGGGAACTGAAAAAGAAAGAAGAAACCAATGACAGTAGGATGAAGTATAAATTTTTAACACAAGAAATAAGAAAGTACACAAGAAAGGATAAAAATCAGTATGTACAAGATTGCTGTATTAAAATAGAGCAGCATCATAAAAATGGAAGAGATTACGAAATGTTCAAGGAAATGAAGTTATTGACAAGAAATTTTCAACCTCAGTTAAATGTTATTTGTGACAAGTTGGGAAATACTTTAACAGAATCTAGACAAATTCTAGGAAGATGGCAGGAATACTGCAGCGGAATGTATGATATGAATGACAGTGAGGATATGAATGATATACATGAACCAGTAACAGTAGAGGCAGAACCTGAACATTCATTAGATGAAATTTCATGGGCAATAAGGAGCCTGAAAAATGGTAAATCACCTGGATGTGATGAGATACCAGCTGAATTGATTAAAGCGGGAGGAGAAGAAAGCACAAAAATCTATCATGCATTATGTGTAAAGATATGGAAATATGGTATTTGGCCAAAAGACTGGAAGAGAACTATCTTCATTCCAATACCAAAAAAGGGTGACCTGAAATTATGTACAAACTATCGAACTATTGCCCTGATCAGTCATGCAAGTAAAATTCTACTAAAAATTATAATGAGAAGACTGCATAAGAAAATGGAAGAAGAAATTAATGTAGCTCAGGCTGGATTTAGACAGGGAAGAGGAACAAGAGATCATATATTCAACATGCGTTTAATAATAGAGAAGTGTAGAGAATTTAATGTAAATCTGTTCTTATGTTTTGTGGATTATTCAAAAGCATTTGACTGTGTACAACATCAGAAGCTTTGGGAAATCATGAGGAATATGGGCTTTCCATCACATATAGTGCAGCTCATTAAAATGCTCTATCAAGACCAACAAGCAGCAGTCAGAATAGATGGAGAGACATCAGACTGGTTTGGCATCAAGCAAGGAGTCCGTCAGGGATGTGTGCTGTCACCGTATTTGTTCAACCTGTACGCCGAAAATATAATGAGAAATGTAAGAGATGATATAAACAAGGAACAATATGATGCCCTAAACATCGGTGGTCATGAAATACCAGAAATTCGTTATGCTGATGATACAGTATTACTATCAACATCACAAAATGGTTTAGAAAACTTATTAACCTCACTCCAAAGAAATAGTGAAAATCATAACTTATTTCTTAACACAGCAAAAACAAAGATAATGCATACAAACAAAACTGCCATGGAGAAGGAAATATATGTTAATGAGGAAAGATTGGAAGTGGTGGAAAATTTCGAATATCTTGGGTCACTGGTTACCAACAATGGTGACACAATGAAAGAAATTAAACGGCGACTATCAATTGCTCTTCAAAGACTAAAACAACTGAATAAATTATGGAATTGTACAGATAGAATTACAAAGGTCAGATTTTTAAGAGCATGCATCTTTCCCATTGCAACATACGCCTGTGAGACCTGGACACTTACTAAACAAGCGGAACAGCGCATAAATGCATTTGAATACAAATGTTACAGACAGGTTCTAAGAATATCTTGGGTAAAGAAAAGAACAAATGCATCCATACTTCAAGAGCTGAATATTGAAGAGGGTTGGCTAGTAAAGACAATAAAACAAAGAAAATTGAAATATTTTGGTCACTTGAAACGTCATGGAAGTCTAGAGAGAACAATAATGGAGGGGTACATGCCTGGGAAGAGAGGAAGAGGAAGGCCAAGGAGAAGATGGGTGCAGGATGTGGCAGATGATCTCCAGATGGGTGTATCAGACGCAGGACATCTTGCTCATGATAGGAAGGTTTTCCGGAGGGTTGTTATGGCAGCGAGGTTCCGCGAGGGACATGCTACTGAATGAATGAATGAATGAATGATCAGGATGTGACGATTCCTTGAGTGAGCCCACTATCAGAGCTCCATGTATTGGCTCTGCATTCATGGAAGCCTCTATGCCTGGCAGGGAATGCTCATGTTCTGTCTCTGCCTTCTATTGAGGGCTGACCAGCATTGCATGGCTGCTTTGGACTGTTCTGATGGTAAGCATCACCTAGGAAACAGAGATGACCTCACAACAGTTTGACTGCAGTTTCCCAAAAAAGGCTAACTCAGGCAACGAATGCCTGCACAAGTCAGGTATGTCGGCGGAATAGCACAAATGTGGCAGCCAACACATTTACATCTTCAGATGGTTGCAGACGAAGAAGAAAATCCTAGCCCCTGGGCAGTGTAGATCAGAAGGGGGTGTTTGAACCTGAGGATTTAGGGTTAAATGGCTGCCGCAGTTGCGACAAAAGAATTTAAATGTTTGTCCCCAGCACAGATGACCATCGTCCAACAGAGGATCGTACTTAGGCCCCATGAGAGCTCTGTATTCTGACCACTCACTTTGGTCTTGACCCAGAACATGAGTGTTGGATGCACATCCCTGTGACAGATGTGGCTTATTTGTATGCAGACTGTTGTGTTTCTTGCCTCGGGCAGTGGCACTCTGACTTTGAAGGAAAACCCCTAAGTGGTCTCCTTTCTTGACATTCTTATATTAGGGAGGGTAGTAGATCTATTTCCATTTCACTGGCTCATTTGTGTGTAGTTAGGTGTTCCTTGCCACTCGGGCAGATGCACTCTAACTTAGAAAGAAGTCCCCAATTAGTCGACTCTTACAAGATGCTTGTTGGGGAGGCAGTGGGTCTGTTTTTGTTTTCCCCCACAGTGAGGTCTTGGAACCCACACTAGAAGATAGTGTGATGAAACGAGAACACTGATGATGAGAAAGATGTGTGGTAAAAGAGGCAGCAGACATAGAGAAATTGCTGAAAGGTTTAAGACTTTAGCGCTGGTATCAACAGTTATAAGACTGGAAATACAGCAGTATATTGTACATATCCGGAGGAGATGCAGACAGAATCACTAACCGGCAATCTTTTTTTTTTCTTCGCGTCCATCAGCGGTAGACTCCAGGGGAAAGTTATAATTGTTCGTCCACTTCTGGGCTCTAATCCTGTTCCAGAACCTGAGTTGTGCATGCACATCTGTTTTACAGATCTGCCTCATGTGTATGCGAACTTTTGGTTCCTTGTCTCTCAGACAGATGCACCCTGAGGAAGCTGTGAATTAGTTGACTCTTTTACAACATGCTGTTGGGTTGACAGTGGGCCTATTCTTGTTTTTCTCTGCAATTGGACCCAGGAACCTAAATGGGCAGCAGATGGATTGAGGAAATAAAGAGGTCTAAAAGCAATCCTAATGTGATATGTCAGAGAGGAGCCTGGCTGTGTTCCATGATATTGAAACAGCCTCACAGGATAGAGATGAGGAATATAATAAAGATGTGAACCAGCGTCACTGCACACGGTTACAAACCATAAGTGCTCTGCCACCAGTACGGACAGTTGATAAGAATCTGTCCCCGTCCACACGCAGCTCCATAGCTACAGCTACGTTCCTCTATTTACCCCAGGAGATAAAGAATAAACTGCAAGCCCTTTGAGATGTATAACGGTACAACATGATGATGATAAGACTGGCATTGCGGGAAATGACAGTGCCTCTGATGACTGTAGTCCAGTGCAAGAGTGACCTGTCTCTGTCATGGTTTCTAAATCCGTGAGAGGAGAGACAGGACCTGCATGAAGTTGCTGCATTTTATACCTGCACCTCAGTTAGTTGGATCAGTTTGTGTTTGAAGAGCACCAGTCCATTTCACACATCTCTTCTCCAGGAATTGTCTGCTGGAAGTTTGTTGCATGTTTCTGTTATCTTTGCCAAGGGTTTTCATTGTGGCTAGTTCATCTATGCCAAGGGTTTTCATTGTGGCTAGTTCATCTATGCCAAGGGTTTTCATTGTGGCTAGTTCATCTATGCCAAGGGTTTTCATTGTGGCTAGTTCATCTATGCCAAGGGTTTTCATTGTGGCTAGTTCATCTATGCTGAGGGTTTTCATTGTGACTAGTTCTCAGTAAAGATCTTTAGGAATACAACCAGTCATCCTTGGCTCAGCCACCAGAGACATCTCAGCTTGAGAGAGTGCAGTAGTAGTATCTGCTCTTTCAAGAAGTTTGTTTATTAAATGGTATTTCCATGATATGCCAAAGCATTAAGAGTTCACCAGGACAAAAACATAATGATTGTATATTTTCATTTTATTTCAGCTGTCGTACAACCCAGGATATTTACGACAACTGCATCAAGGAGAACCTGGGCCAAGACCGCCCTGAGTTGGGATATTTTGCCAAGGTTAGGCTGCACAAAACAGACCGGCCTAAACCAGGTCCTCGGCCACATCATCTTCCCGACACACTCCCGGCCCCGCCAGAAAACTATGAGCCTGCAGACCCTTTGAAAAAGCTGTCCAAGTATTAAAGGAGTTAAGTTGTTAATTAGCAAATGACGACCCTGCTTCCCTGTAACAATGAACTAAGATGTCAACTGAACTCAAATCAACACTTTAGAGATCTGTGGTGAAGCAAAAACAAGAGAAGGCTTCTTGCCATCAGAAGTCTCCGTTTGACGATGGCTTCAGTCCCTTTGTCTTACTAAAATGATAGAGAGCTGTATCATATAACAGGCCATGATTGTCTCCCATTTAACTAGAGGACCAGCACTGAAGCCATCCATGAAAAGACAGTTGCTGGAAAGAACGCATGAGCAAAGCAAGGGATAACAGGGCAAGCATCGCTTCAGAGGTCTCGAGTAGTTAGCGTCCTTTGGGTTATTTTCTCCAGGTGATGCCAGTGTGGTGGGAAACTAGTAGGCAGATATACTGGCCGGTTCTTCACCACTTGTTGGTGAATTGATGACAAGCTGGATGTTGTAAGAGTCTAGTGGGAGTGAAGAGCCACAAACATATTATAGTTTGAGGAGAATGGCGCTGCGGCAAGTTACCAGGGGATCTGGCCAACGTTCAACGCCCTGAAAGGCGAGACGGACATATAATCAGACAGTGACTGGTACCATCGGAACTGGAACTCTTTGCTTGCTGCTGACAGAGCACTAATGGGCGTGTTCCGAGTACTGTGATGTCAATTCCCAATTTAACATTAAGAAAAGATAACAAAGGGAAAGAGACTGATAATACAATGAGTACAATTAGGGAGTTGTAGAGAGATGCAGCCTTTGTTTGACAAGGCCTTAAATGCAGGAGATCAAATAACTTCATATGACGACAGTGCATTAGAAAGTGCCAAAAAAATAAAGTATGATTGCTGCTTATGTATGATTTAGGTTATGTTGCAGAACAGAGATGGTAAAAAGGTTAATAGATTACATTATTCAAATAATCTTTGCTTTGTGTGTTAGTGATTTTGCTACAAAATGATGCCGTTAAAGTTCATAAATGAATATTAAAAAGATTCCCATGAACATCTGAATCGAACAGACCAAGTCACACTTGTTCATTAATGCAGAGGACATTACAGATTCAGCAATTACATATATAAAAGTCAGGTATGAGCCAGACAGCTCTCTGCTCAACAGACCCCAGAACTAGACTCTCCTCTACTGGAGGAGCTAAAGAACATGCGGAAACATTCAGTAGACCTGACAATTTTGCTTTGGAGAAACCTTTGAGACCCCATTCTCTAGTCTATAATGGATTAACTCTTTCTCTCCCAAGAATTGCACCATGTGTGCTTAGCTTATGTCTGTTTGTATCAACGCAAGACTGGTGTTATTTATTTCACGTTTGTTTTATGGGCAGGCAAAAGAAATGTGGCCACATATTCAACTCAGTATATGCTGTATCTTTAAAGTCATATACTCATGCCTGATTATTGTGCCAAATTGTGTTTCTACTCTGAAAACTGCTGATAGAGACGTCTGGCGATCTCTCTGGCAAACCTCTACACCCCAAGGTAGAAGAGGAGCGACTAAGTAAGTCACTGTCCGCATTATGAGGAGAGGAAAACCTGTATGTCGGGGTAACTGAAGAGTTGGAGGAAAAGGACCAGAGACTGACCATGGTTGATGTTACAGAGGGGGGGGGGCAGAGATTACCACGGTTGATGCGTCAGTGGAAAGGTTGAAAGTCAGAGAATGATGAAGCGAAGTTTGGCGTGGTAGAATTTGTCACAGTGTCAATCTCAAAACAATCACTAGCTCTGACAAGTATTGTGTTTTTAGGTCAATTATATCATGAGCATCTGACTTTGCAGTCAGAACAGTGGCCACATTTATTGAATTTGTGGTAAAGTGTCTTTTTAAATCATTACGCAAACATAATTTAAAAGCCTGCAGCGTGATGTTGACCACAACACACACTAATTGGTCCATTCAGATTACAACGCTGCTTCTCTTGTCAGCTGTCGTAAAGTAGATCACCGCCTAGAGGAGCAGCAGCAGCAGTTAATCTTAGCCCAATGATTAACATACACCCAAATATCCTGGAACAATATTTAGTGTGCTGCAGGTCGCTCCAGGTACAAGGCACCTTTTTCTAATTTCCGAAGCATGCCTGAAAGTCCATTGACCAGCAGGAAGTTGTAAAATGAGATTACGCTTAAAGATCGTCGTAGTCTTTTACCGCTTCGGATGTCAGTGATGTGTCCTGCTTTGTGCTTTTATGACTGCTTTGACCTAAGACACGTCGTGGTACTGTAGAGTTTCTCTGATGTTATTCTTCCATCTTGCTCTATGTCCCTCTCATTTTTTGGTATATCCCTTGAATGGTATAGCATCAGAAGGCATTCTCTCCAACTGGATTTGCTGTCTATGTAATTTTAAATTGGTTCTGTGTCAACTTGTACAACCTCATTCCTAATTTCATCTCTTCTGGTCACTCCTACAGCCTTTCTCAGACACCTCATTTTAATGGTTAGCTTAAAGATCTTCCTTGTAGAAATACTGAAGTGAAATAGGATCTGGTAATTAATCTGGAGCTAAATAAGTTACAAGTGAACTTGTTAGGTGAATGCAAGAACAACAATCACACCAAATTATTTCCTTTCTCTTCAAAAGATAAGGTTCTATGCAGTATGTCTGTCAGTCTTTTGCAGACGATGTGGCCCTGATAGCTAAATCAGAGGCACACCTTCAGTCCAACTTACTTGTCTGGAAGGAAGAGCTTGAAAAGAAAGGGATGACCATCAGTGTCTCCAAAACTAAAACCATGGTGATCTCAAGAGGAGAAGAAACACCAGATCATGATGGGACAGTATGCGCTGGAGCAGGTTAACCAGTTCAGAAGTTCCCAGACTCTTATGAAATAGGTAGCCAGAGTGAGTCTGTTTTGTTTTCTTAATGGGCCTCCGGAAAAAACAGAAAATGAGCCAGTGCACTCAAAACAAGTCCAAACAATCAGCAGGACTTCTGTCAGAGCTTACAGCCAGTAAACAAAGATTTTTAAATCATATCTAGTTACTCTAGCAGTAGATAGAAGTAAGTACATCATGGACAAGACAAAAACTGAGAAGAGAGGCAGGTCAAGAGATTGTGGACCAATGTATATCTCAGACAGCTGTCCACTTCTCGGTGTTATCTTCCTATTTCTTCTTTCGTTAGCTTGAAAATAGATTATCTATATCTGTAATGTTGCCACTAGTGTGAACTTCAGTCTCTTTTTAATTCAATCAGCGACCCAAAAAAGACTTGCAGCACTAATGTTTCTCTTCGCCAAAAGTTTGGCTTTTTTCTTTACTGTAACAGTGTCTACCTGTATTTTTAGCAACCACAGAGACCTGTCTGCTCTCCTAACTTTACACCAAACCCCCCCCCCCCACCTCGCCCCCAATTCAGCAATTCTTTATGCAAATAAACGTAGTTTTTAAACAGTCACAGAAGCCATTTTCTATAGCAGACAAATTTGCATGATCAAGGTTTTCTTTCAGCACTCTCACTTTCAAACACATTCTGATCACAATCCACAACTTCAAAGTTTGTACTGGGCCACAGAATCTGTTAGGCATGTATTGTAAATCGTTCATTATATACACAAGTGAATCCAGGACAAGGCTAAGCAATGGAACTTGCGTTGGAGGCAATTCGAGGCCAGAGGTCAGCACATTCTTTAGCAACAGGCCCCGTGATAGCTGATCCTAGAAAACAGAATACATGTCAATGAGTGCAATAATAATAATAATGTGTTGTTTTAACACACAATAATGATACTTAACGTGCATTAGAAATGCATAACCTTCTACATCATTCTACCAAATTATGCTTTAACTTTACTGTCTGTCACTGGACAGCTGCAACATTTGTGCTTTTCTAACGAGACACCCAAGACATTTTTTTCACAGTTTCAGTCTTCCCTGTTGCGTTCAGTAGCGCATGATGTAGTCGTCACTGCCACTTTACCTATAGTTTAAAAAACCCTCCAGGGTGACTAAGTATAAACTGGCTGACGATCAATGTAAGTCAGAGGCATTTTCTGCTATCGAAGGAGGGAACTAAATCTAAACATAAAAAAGGCCACAATCAGCTGCCATTGTGCATAAATAAGTATGCAGGTTTACGAAGAACAGCATTTTAAGCACATCTAGAAGCTGCTGAAAACGAGCTGTTCCAGAAGCAGCCGCATAAATTGGCCAAAGTACCACATAATTTATTTAGTAAAGAGAAGAAAGACTACCCTAGAAAATATAATACTGCTGCCCACGGCAGGGATGCTAATGCATCTTCTTTGTGTCCATCAACTGTAAACTGGCAGAAAGTTCTCATTCGGTTGTTTATCAACTCCCGGACTTCAGTTCAGCTCCAGAACCTGAGTGTTAGGTGTGCATCCATTTTACATATCTGACTCATTTGTATGCAGACTGCTGGTTCCTTGCCTCTCAGGCAGATGCACTCCGACTTTGAAGAAAGCTCCCAATCAGTCGACTCTTACAACATGCTTTGGGGTAGGCAGTGGTTCTATTCTTGTTTTCTCTATAATAGAGCCCGTAACCCACACTGGAAAAGAGCTAAAGCATCAATAGAAAAGGTTTCACAGGGGAGAAAATACAAGAGATAAAAAGTGACACCAGGCAATCCATCAACCTGCATTCAGTAGCGTGGGAAGGGAAAGCACAGGGTTGTATCACTAAAAACGGGGAGGGGGTGACAAAATAATGTGTTTTTTAACCATGAAAAAATGTGGGTGAGCATGTGTGAAATGGGTGATGAAAATTGTCCATGTCGGGTACCAGCTGACCTTGCTATGCCACTGCCTACATTGCCTTGCATGCCTGATTATTGTGGTCAGAAAATCTATGAAATGAAGACCGGATAAGAACACACCGGGGCCACGAGAAATAGTTCTGCTTATCATAATTTCCCCGTATCGTGACTTTGAGCAAGAAAAATTTTTCACAACTGAAATTCACCACATCCAAGATCTGTAATGTATACTGCTGATCTGCAAGCCAATCTATGCATAGGAAATCAGTTTTGCATTTTTCTCAATGCTCTGTTTAACTACATGTTAGCTGTTCTACTCTCTGACTCCACCGATTCTGGCATCATATACCCGCTGCGCTAAAAGCTGAAAAAGGCCCTTTACTATACCGCTCTCCAGCTCCTAGGAAGCTTGCCCTGACTGCCTTCACCTCCATTCTCTAAAGGGTTGTGGCAGAAGCCAGTATGTCTTTCTTCTTAGCATTTAACAGTCTGTGAATTTGATGCGAAAAGTCCTTGCTGTTCATCCAAATACTAGTTTTGTACCAGCACCTAAGTTTTGCAAGTACATCTGTTTTTCTGACTTTTGTGTGCAGTTCTTGCTCCCTGCCTCTCATGAAGATGCATTCCGACTTCAAAGGGAAAAGTTTCATCCTATCTCTAGGATGACTCTGGCCACTGTTTTGTGGGACATGTTGCCTCATTTGTGTAGTGTCCTCTCTGTCCCTTTAACCACTGGTGCTGTCCCTGGAGAACCCATCTAGGGCAACCAAGTGAAGACTAGTCAGCTCTCAAGGGAAAGCAAATTATGGACATTCTCTGCCATCAAAAAAGGCTTCCATAAATGCACAGCCGACACACAATGTTCTGGTCCTGGGCTCGCCCTAGGAATCGTCAAGTCCTGCAGAAATTGGGACAACATAAAGTAAGTTCTAATGTATACTGTCACAGCAACCACACTAGCTTACCCTTCATCTCCCCTTTAGGGTTGACTATCACCCCGGCATTGTCCTCAAAATAAAGGAACAGCCCATCTTTTCTTCGTAATGGTTTCCTCTGACGTATGACCACTGCTGGCATTACTGTTTGCAAGACAAATAAAAGGCCATATAAGACAATTTATAAATAATATCTATGTTATTTCTACAAAACATCGTAAAGGACTCAATCTTATAAACTAAACCTTAGCAGGTGCAAAATAAAAATAAGACCAAATTTACAGAACTGCTAGTGCTAGGCAAAAGAAGAGGAACTTAAATCCTAGACAAACTAAAAGAAAAAAAAATATGCTGCCACAGCAGACAAAGAAGAAAACTACAAGTGGTGGTAAAAAGCTTGCTTAGTGTAAGCTCGCTGAGGAACTGTAAACTAAAAAGGGTATTTGCAACAAAGAATTCGTTATTTTTTTCTTGTGGTTAAATTATCAATTTGTGGGTTACATTTTAAAAAAAAAAACATTTTGACCAGTATATAAAAGTTCAGAAGATTGACGGGAGTCGCAAGGCGTTGGCAGCTACACGCCCGACTGCGAATCGGAAGGCTGTGGGTTCGTGTCTTAACTGAGCCAGACAGGGTTTTTTTCCCCCCAGAAATACTGACTCCCAGGTTGACTCAGCCCTAAGTGCGTACCGGCTGTAAACTCCGGCGTTGAGTTCTGGTTGTTCGTCCACTTCTGAAAGGCAGTCCTGTTTCAGAACCTGAGTGTTTAATGCGCCTCGGTTTGACTGCAGACTGCTGGTTCCTTACTCCTCAGGCAGATGCACTCTAACTTCGAAGGAAGCTCCCAATTAGTTAACTCTTACGACATGCTTTTGGGTAGGCAGCAGGTCTATTCTTGTTTTCCCTATTATAGAGCTACTAAAACTCACGGGGAATTAGGCAAACTGTTCAAAAACAACAACAAAAGTTTTTCAACCCACCTTTTTTCCTAAGTTCTGGTTTTCCTTTTTTGACTGTGGCCACAAACATGTCCCCAATGCCAGCTGCTGGCAGCCTGTTGAGACGACCCTTGATGCCATGGACAGCAATAACAAACAAGTTCTTAGCTCCTGTGTTGTCGGCACAGTTGATAACTGCCCCGACTGGGAGACCCAGGGAGATGCGGAATTTGCCTCCAGCGGAACCACCTCTTCCTGCGCAGGAAAAACAAGTTATTTAAATTAACAATATTACTGGCTGGTCAGATTCTCAATAAGCATCATAGCCAACGCAACCATCCAGTGGGAAATGATATGAGACAAGACGGTAGGAACAACACAAATCATTCAGCAAATTAAATTCATGAAAAACAAAAGATCAAATGGTTTGGTCATCTAGTAAGAATGAGAATGCAGCCAAAAAAACCACGCTACATGAACAGATTTGATGTGAACCTATATGAGTATATGATCATGATGCGTTCCTTGGGACCGAAAAAAGATTTAAGAGCTTTTACATCAACAATGAATAATGAATAACCATAGCCGCCCATCAAGCAAAGGATCGCAAACTGTTCCTCCTCATGTTTTGTTAGGCCATCCTCCGAATAACGGCCACATATTATAGCAGCCAAAAACAGGGCCTCAGTTACAGTGAGTCACAAGTAAATTGCGGACTTCCTGCAACTTAGGGGGATCAAATCTGCAGGAATTGCGGAAGCTGCTGCTAGCGAGTCTCAGCCATCTAGTTTACTCCTGCTCCACACGCAGTGACGCTAGAGATACTCTCGGATGTGGCAGTAGTCGCAGGAAGTCAGCAATTTACGTGCGACTGAGGCCGCCGGGTTGTGTTTTTAGCCGACATTATTCGGAGGATAGCCTTTTGTTACTTTTAAAGACGATAACATGTTTTAATTTCTCTAATTCAAATATACTAATAACTGTTGAAAAACTATTAACAGAAGCTAAGAAGGTATGGTGCCATAAAGGAGGAGCCAGGGCGAACCCCAAAGAGAGAAAACTGTAACATTATAAATTTATAACATTAAATAAGTGAGGTCTTGTAATTACTTAAATACTTGATATAAAGAGTGCATGAGACGGGAGACAGTTGGCAAGGTTTTTTTTAAGGCAGACGTTAGACAAAACCTAAAGGTTCTGGGTTTGGCAACAATAATATCTGGCGACCTGCAACTTGTGAGCGGCTGGTAGAGCGGTTAGAACGCCAGGCTTTCCTGAGAGAGACTGCGCTTCGACTCCCGAGAAAATAATGGGAGTTTTTCTGTCAGTGGAAAAATTCAACATCCTAACTTGTACAGTACAGTCCGTGGCGACAGCACCAGCCATGCGGTCCTAAATATTAAGTCTCACGATCCCTGTCTGTGTTACAGTGTCTACATCGCCCTAAAAAGTGGCGCACACAGACAGTAGTAAGTTTTGGTAATAAGAGTGAGGTCTGGTAAAGTAAAGGGCTGACGTGCTGAAGAATTAAAGAAGAATTTTTTTATCTCAAAAGTAATGAGCTTGTAGCCAACTGATATTTAAATAGTGATTATAGAAAAATATATATATTGGAATAAAGACGCATTACAAACGTATATGATCAATAAAATTTACAATGGATCACTCTGGATTTATACAAGCTAAAGAATACATTCTGTACCTACCTCTCTTAGACATTTTGTTTTAGAAAGGAAGTTATTAGTGCGCAAGTCCGGGAAGTTCTGAATACTAGAGATTTGTGTTGCCACTTTGGATGATGTTTTACATCCAGATCTAGATGTTTTCCCTTACATCTTGATGGTGTTTTTTTGACGTCTATATGGTAGATGTAATTCTAGATCTTTTCATTTTGAAGTTAGATATTTTATAGATTTTTTCTTTCTTTCAGTGTCAGTTTAATAATTCATCATCATCAGGTGCCTTGCCGACTGGCGTGGGCGATCATGCCTCTCCATAATCTGCGATCTCCTGCAGCATGTATCAGTTCGTGTGCCGACACACCTCCATGCCATGCAACAAGACTGTCAAGCATCTTCTCTTTTTGTCTTCCTCTGTCCCTCCTTCCACAGATCTTTCCAGTGGTCACAACATGTTCTATTTTCCCTCTTCTCATAACATGGCCGAAAAATGATGACTGTCTCCTTCTGATGTCTGTGATAAGTTGTCTTCGGGCTCCTGCCTCTTTCAAAACCTCTTGGTTGTTCTTTTTGGCTGTCCAAGGTATTATAAGCATTCTACTGTGTTTTTTTTTTTTTTTTCCATCGAACACCGGCTGTGAATTCCAGTGGAAGGTCCCGGTTAATCGTCCGCTTGGACTTTTGGCTTTCACCTGGACCTGATTTTTGCGTGTACAACCGTTTTTCATTTCCCTGCCTCATGGGCAGCTGTACGCCGACTTCGAAGGAAGAAGTCAGGCCTATTTCTAGGGTGACTGTGGCCATTGTTTTGTCTGGGTCGAGACGTTGCCTGACTTGTGTGGTGTCCGCTTTGTTTCCTTCGCCGCAGGTATTGCCCCTGGAGTACCCCTTTGGGGCAGCCCCCTGTGGAACAGTTGGCCCTCAAGGGAAGGCAGGGGCAGATCATGGGCATTCCCCGCCATCCAAGGAGGCTTCCATGAATGCAGAGCCGGTACATGGCGCTCTGGTTCTGGGCTCACCCAAGGAATCGTCACGTCCTGCACATGCCTGCTTAACCTCACAACCGTATCAGGCCTCCCGCTCGACAGGGGCTGCGCCCTCTGGAAGTCAGCGGGGAGCAGCCCGTGGGTTTTGGACTTTTGTGACCACACAGATAGGTACATTCTTCTTTTTCTTCGCATGTTAGATTTCTTTGACGAGCCGTTAGCCCGACAGAATTTTACATCCTGCATCAGGCATATCTTTATCAGTTTTGTCCCAACACTCGGGCGAGTGGGGTCTTTGGGTGTGGACATTCGGTCTTTTTCAGTTCAATACAAATTTTGATGGTCAGATTTTGATCCGTATGATCTGGTTTTGTCGGACATTTAGGCTTAGCCATCTGATGGATGGTTGCTGTTGTGGTGTACCACAGCGCGGTGACGACGACACTGAGGGTAAACCGAGGATGTACGTGAATGGCCAGCCTATGGATGGTTGCTGTTGTGGTGCACCTCAGCGCGGTGACGACGACACTGAGGGCCAACCGAGGATGCACAAGGATGGCCAGCCCATGGATGGTTGCTGTTGTGGTGCACCTCAGCGCGGTGACGACGACACTGAGAGTTAACAGAGGATGTGCAGTGAACAATGTTCTCTTTACTCCGCAGTCTTTTAACCAAGGGTTGTAATTTTGGCTGTACGTTTGGCAAACCTACTCATGTTCCTAATGAGTTTTGATAACATTTTTCACCCAAGCGTTTGGGGGCGGGCTGATGAGAGCCACAAGGACACATCACCTCTGGGGGCCGCCAAACTCCGAGATTCCCTGACAGCTCTGTTAATGCTCATTTGAGACATTATCCGTGGCGCACGACGAGGACGTGCTGTAGGGGTCTTGCGTGAGGTTCCGTACAACCAGGATAGTGAAGGACTGGCGCCCGAGTGACGTACGGAGTATCTCCTTATACACATCATGTTGGACTTAACTTCCCCTCACGCCTGTGACATAAGTCACCGCGCCACTCATTCTACTGTAAAACCACATCTCTGAGGCCTCTAAAAATTGTTTGGCCTGCCTACCGATTGTCCAGGATTCACAGCCATATGTTAAAACTGGATGTATGTTGCAAGCAAGAATTCTTTTCCTAACTCTCAATGACAAGGATATATTGCACAAGATGTTTTTCATTTTATAAAATGCAGTTTTTGCCTGTCCTATACTGTTTCTTATCTCAGTTATGCATCTTCCATCTGATGTTATCTATGTGCCCAGATACCTAAATTTCTGTACTTGTCCTAAAATAATACCATTGACTTTTATTACACACTTAGGAATAATTTGTTTCTTTGATACCACCATTACTTCTGTCTTCCCATTATTAAAACTGAGGCCCATTCTTCCACTTTCTAACTGCTATCAAGACTGTGTCATCAGCATAACGTAAATTGTTTATATTGTGCCCACCAACCACAATTGTTTAATAATTACTGTATGAAATATTTATGACATATTTTTTTTTCGCATGAACTCACTGTGATCAACGCTCAACAATCTGGCAGCCCCGGTACTGATTAAGAGCGCTCGTCAATCATACTGACTTTGTTTGAACTGTATCCTCTATGTGTTGTGAAGTAAAGCTTTGATGCTGACTTTGTAAATCTTTTTATTTTTTTTATAATTGCTTACCTTCATATATGTCTTCCACTTTGGAAAACCTTTCAACGTGCTAACAGTAAAGCAGTATGAGCAAAAATTTCAGAATGAGTGGCTGTGTTGGACACAAAGAGACCCACGTGGACACATGGAGACCCAAATGGACACAACAAGACCCACGTGGACACAACGGGACCCACGTGGTCACAAGGTAACCCTTGTGGACCAAAGGGGACCTATGTGGACCTAAGGGGAACTACGGGGACACAAGTGGACTCAATGGGTTCCACGTAGAACCAAGGGGACACACGTGGACACAAGCAGATCCACTTGGACACAAGGGGACACACGTGGACACAACGGGACCCAAGTGAACACAACAGGACCCACTATACACAAGGGGACCCACGTGGATCCAAAATGACAATGCGGACCCAAAGGAACCTACGTGGACACAAGGAGACCAACGTGGACATAAGAGGACACGCGTGGACACAATTGGACACAAGGGGACACGCGGGACGCAAGGGGACACACGTGGACACAAGGGGACACATGGGGACCTAAGTGGACACATGGGGGCCCACGTGGACGCATGCGTCAGGCGAGGCTTCAACTGTTTGGTCCCAGCACTCGGGCGAGTGGGGCCAGTGTATACGGACATTTGGACTTTTTTTTTCTAGTCGGTACGAATTGTGATGGTCGGACTTTGAGCTTGCTTGTGTGCCGTAGGATCTGACTTTGTTGGACATTATTAACTAGCCAGCAGATGAAAAGTTGCTGTCATTGTGTACCTCATCGCGGTGACGACGACCCTGAGAATTGACAGAAGGTGTACGTAGGTAGATCTGACTGCGAGAAACCACCCACAAGAGATGTTACTCGTCTTGGATGCGGGTAAATCTTTTTGTCAAGGGTTGAGTCTCAACAGCACAGTTTTCCGTTCGCTCCAGACTTTTAACCGAGAGTTGTCATTTGGTGGTACATTTGCCAAGCAGACTTGACTCATGTACCGAATGAGTTTTGATAGACTTTTCACCCATGCGTTTGGGGGCAGGCTGGTGAGGGCCAGACAGGACACTACACCTCTGGGGGCCGCCAGCTCCGAGATCCCCTGCCAACTCTGTTAATGCTCATTTGAGACATTATCCGTGGCGCACGACGGGGACGTGCAACAGGATTCTTGCATGAGGTTCCATAAAACCAGAACAGTGAAGGACTAGCGCCCTAGTGAGGTACGGAGTATCTCCTTATACACATCACGTCAGTTAACTTTCCCTCACGCCTGTGACCTAAATCACTGCGCCACTGTAAGCTCTTTGAATGTGCTATGTCTCTCATCATACTATCCCATTCAAATGCTGGCCTATAAACAGTTTTTCAGTGCTATGAATTATATCAAATCTAACCTAAGAAATATGATAAAACTTGACTTATTAAATACAATGTTGACTATAAAATTTGGCCTGATGAGAGTAGGAAAATGCTGTTCAATTTATCAGCTCCCTGATTGTTTATTAAAAGAAATTGGAACAGCTAAAAGCACACCAAAGTCATTTTGGATCTGAAGCTTTAACTTATCATTTAAGGTAAGTTTATACTGTGGATCTTGTGAGACAGACATCATTGAAGATTAGGACATAATTATTTAGGTTAAGTCATATCAATAGCCATTTTTTTTTTTCACTGTTTTAATTTTGATGTTTTTTCTAGATGTTTCCATGTGGAACTCTAGATATTTCTAGATATTTTTCTAGATGTTTTCTGTCAAAGAAAAGTGACAACACTACAAGAGATGTAAACAAAGGGTTGTAACCGAGGATGTGCGCTTTTGTGAGTTAGCTCTCTTTAATTTATTGCTAAATTTATTAATAAACACTTTATATCCCAATTATAAGCCTGTTCGATGTTGCTGAAAAATTATACCACTACTCTTTACATCTGATCTTTAGCTCTGTATAAATGAACCTAAGGACGTCTTCAATATGGAAGACGGCCTTGGTTGAACATCATCATCAATCAGCAAGTCCTTTACAGAACGTCGCTCTCCTCACGGCATGCCTGGAATTATCCCTTTCACTAGCCAGCTCTCCAGCCCCATGCTCTTTCAATGCCAATGCATCTTCAGTGTCCTGTATCCATATTCGATGAGGTCGGCCTCTGCCTCGCTTTCCACAAACCGCACCCTGTATTACCATCTTTTCCAAGCCACCATGACGTTTGACGTGGCCAAAATACTTCAACTTTTGAGACAGGACGCTGTTTATGAGCCAGTTCTCCTTGATGTTTAACATTGTGTAGAATGTCGATGTGTTTCTTTTTCTTGATCCATGGTATTCTGAGAATGTTTTTTTGTAACGATTTCAATTCAAAAGCTTCAATCTTGTTTTTCAGTGATTTAGTGAGAGACCAGTTCAAATACCATGGAGCTGTAATAGACCAGAAATGAGGCATCGAAATAGCTGTTCACCTCTCTACCTATGTACCAGTCATGATCTACGGATGTGAATCATGGACAATGACAACAGCCCACAGAAGCCAGCTTCAGACCTCAGAAATTAGATATCTGAGAAAGGTGGTCTAGGTGACAAGAAGGGACACAGTTCGTAACCAGACAATACGTCATGATCTTGATACCCAGGCCTTACAAATTCTAGTGGATCAATCACAGTTACAATGGTTTGGACATGTATGCAGAATGGGAGAAAATCGGCCAACATGGGAGACTAAGAACCAAGGAACCAGACAGCCAGGGCGACCCAGTGTCCAGTAGGAAGACAACATCTGACAGTCCCTGATGGTCAGAGGACTGAAATGGAACAAAGTCAGAAAGAAAACTGCTGATAGAGATATCTGGCGATCTCTCTGTCAAACCGCTACACCCCAAGGTAGAAGAGGAGCGACCAAGTAAGTAAGTAAGATTTAGTGAGAGTCCAGGACTCACCACAGGAAAAATGTATGATTAGTTAAACATAGAAACATCAAATCTCTATGGCAAACATCCCTAATATTTTATGAGCATCTATCTTACCTGTAGCTAAATCACAAGATGCATAGACATGTCGTAATTGTAACAGACTGAAAGCATGCTGAAAAAGGTGAGGACAGGGTTGCTTCGAGCAGAGGGGCTAGCTTCACTGGAAAGGTCACGGGCGGTGAGCATACTTTGGATCTTTTCTCCATGCTATGCCAGCGTGTTGGGTAGTGAACAGGCAGACAGATTGGCTGGATCTGCACTACTGGGTGGTGAATTGATACATGACAAGGCTGATGTGGTCAATGACCTTTGGGAACAAGCAACGGAATCAGTTGAGAAACAAGATTATTATCGCCTGAGAGAACGGGGCACCTGGGTGGAACCAGAGGGTCTGGCCTGCTCACTACACTCGGAGGAAAGGCAAGACGGACTTCTAACCAGATTGTGACCGGTACCATCAGTAATGGAACTCTGCTCTGGCTGCTGAAGATAAGGACTGAATATGCATGGAAAAGCCCTGAGTGCTGTGATGTCAATTCTTAACTCAACTCAACTCTGTAGCAACATACGAATGTGAGCCGTGGACTAAGTAATACGGATGTGCATGCAAAGTTTAAAACTCTGTGTCAAGACTAAAGTTCAGAAGTGGACGAACAACCAGATCTTTGTGTCGGAATTTACAACCAGTGAATACAAAGAAGCATTTCTGCATTAGTGAAGTAGACTTTCATTGATGGGGGAGATGTTCCAAGTGTTGGCCTGGCGTTTCCCTATATCTCATTATTTTCTTCGTCTTTTTCGCGTTCACTAGGTTGTAAACTCCTGCGGAAAGTTCTGGTTTAGCGTCCACTTCAGGACTCTAGCCCAGTTCCATGCAGACTGTTGGTTCCTTGCCTCTCATGTAGATATACCCCGACTTTGGAGGAAGCTTTCAATTAGTCGACTCTTACGACAGTGGGTCTGTTTTGGTTTTCACCACAATAGGGCCCTAATATAACTTAACGGTTGAACAGGGTTTCAGGGACTTGCACATGGGAGGTTCTCATCAGAATGGTGGTACTTTGTGTCACCATGTGTTCATCGCTCGCTATGCTGTCCTGGTGGGTTAAACGTCTTTCACTTACTCATTTGTCATTTTTAGTCAAACACTAATTACAAAGGACACAAAATCAAGTTCGTACCAAAACTATTCGGTATAAAGGGGGAACTTGTCGGCTCTGTGGCTAAGTCGGTGCGAACGCTTCGTAATGCCGGGATGCCGGGTTCGATCCCAGCTGCGAGCCATGCGCCTTGTGTTGGTTTGGACCGTGGTGTCAAGAAAGCCGACCGTCCAGTATTTATTGGCAAACTTCTGGATTTAAATTTGCAACGTCCTGTAAAGGATGCGTAACTAACTAACCAATAAAGGGGAACTAATAACAATACATTAGTGACTAGTGAGGACTATCAAATCAGTACTCTCTGCAGATCCATAGGTGCTTCGATCTCCCCCTCAGTAGCTCCACAATAGTAAAACGTCTGATCACTCCCATTCTGTGTTGATTAACCAGACGCCTCATGCCCTTGTTGAAATGTTCCTACCTGGCTACTCAGGCTGTTCCCCAATGTTTACCAGCCTGGGTAAGGATGTTGAATCCTGTTTGTTATGGTGTTTTTCTCTGCGATATGCAGCTGACATATTAGTAACATCATTCCTATCCGTTGTAACCGCCTTGTTTGCCAGATAATCTGCACGCTGATCGCCTCGAACACCTGAGTGGTCCCGCACAAAGATAAAGATTAGGCGAGATAAAACAGCGCTGGGACCACAATGCTATTCTTGTTAATTGAACGTTTTTTCAATCGAGTTTGTGTTAACGAGGTTTTACAGTAATTAGTAGACGGATTATCCCCTTTTCCCACAATTAGGAGTGTTCCCATCGAAGTCATATTACATCTGCATTAATGGCAAGGAACCAACAAATAAGCCAGATTTGTAAAACGGGTGTGCACGCAAAGCTCAAGTTCTGGAACAATACCAAAGTCCAGAAAAGGACGCACAACTAAAACTTTCCTTGAGAGTTTACAGTTGTGAACGCGTAGAAGAAGGACATTAAAATTGTACATCGAGCTATTCACTCCATAAGTGCGCAGATCTCCTTATCAGTAACCCCTGCAGCGTCTGACAACATCATTTATGTGCTGGTTTGTTAGCTTTTTGCAGAGTGCTCTTGTTTGGCCACACCACGTTTAACTTGCTATCATTGCAGTCTGACCTTTGTTGCAGATTGTCCTCTCTTGGTTTTCGCTAACATCTTACTTCATGAAGAGCATTCGGTACATCAGCCTGGTCCGCGGCGTCTCCACCTCCACAGCACCCATAATTAGTCGATTCTTACGACACATTTTGCCAGGCAGCCTCCTTAGGCTACTCTTTTTCGATTTCCAACTGCCAAAGAATTTTTTTACGTGCGCAACAATACACACGGGCGTATGATCTTACTACCTAGAGATTATGGGAAATTACTAGAAGTCCACGTGAAAAAATCACAGCCTTCACCGGAGCTTAAATCCGGGACCTCCAGCACTCGAGGCGGACGCCAAGCATCGAGACCACGCAGCCCCCTTCCATCTACAGGCAGAGAACCACTAGGCGACATCCACTGGTTCGTTTTGAAAGCACGTCCATCTTTTGCACACGACCCAAGAGCTTGTGTCTTCTGCTGACTGATATGTAATGCGACTTCCGCTGTCAGCTTTCGTCGTGGCTTACAACATTTGTTGATTTCTAACTCCTTAAATATCCTGTTTTTAATCTTTTAGCCATTTTTAATTTGTATTTAAACTTTCTGGGCTGCTCCCTGCGAAAAAAGAGATTGTGTGTGGGGTTTCAAAATGAGTAAAAAGTGTGCAAAATGTTTGAAAACGGTGTACCCGACGGAGGAGTTGAAGTGCTTGGACAAGGTGAGTCTGTTATTATAATTTAAATATGGTCTTCTCTCTCTCCAGCTTTTCTGTTTTCTGCCCTCAACAACAGGCTCGTTGTTTCTGCATTGGCTTTCCGTGCTGTATTCTTGATATGCGGAATCCTAAAAGCTACTAAAAATTGTTTTGGTTTGTATTTAAACTTAAACGTTTGTTGTACAGTTATTTGGTCAGTAGTATTTTAATTTAAATATTTCACATTTGCATATCAAATATGAAAGTGGTTGAATAAATATTATATTTTAAAATATAAGAATAAGACTTTACTTTAGTCAAAATTTCAAAATCATTTTTTACTTTTAAAACCAGTATTTATGAAAGTTGAAAGTACACATGCGGACGTTTACTTTTACTAAAAAGAAAAGTTTAGATGAGCTAAATTGGTATATATGTCATTATCAGTGATGATATTATCATAAACTCATACCCCTGTGTGGGTTCTGGGGCCCATTATAGGGAAAACAAGAATAGACCCACTGCCTCCCCAAAAGCATGTCGTAAGAGTCGACTAACTGCAGAGCTTCCTTTGAAGTCGGAGTGCATCTGCCCGAGAGGCAAGGAACCAGCAATCTGCATACAAATAAGTCACATCTGTTGCACACGTAAAACTCAGGTCCTGGAACAAAGCCAAAGTCCAGAAATGGATGAACAACCAGGTCTCTCCACTGGAGTTTATAGCCGGTGAACGCAAACAACAAAAAACAATATTAACTCATAATATTTAATGTGTAGTTTGATTTTAGCAGATATTGATATTGTCTTGATCTTTGCATTAATTATTCTTCTTCACCGACTACAAATTCTTTGATCTCTCTGATTAATTAATTTTCGCCTTCAAAATCAAAGTGTTTTTGTAGGTCTGTGGTGTATATTCTCTTCACGATCCCTGTAGTTATAAATAATTAATCTTCTTCTTCTTCTTCTTCGCGTTCACCAGCTGTACACTCTGGCGTAAAGTTCTGGTTGTTCGTCCACTTCTGGACTGCAGTCATGCTTCAGAACCTGAATGTTGCGTGTGCATCAGTTTTACAGATCTGATTCAAATGAATGCAGACTGCTGGTTCCTTGCCTCTCAGGCAGATGCACTCCGACTTCAAAAGAAGCTGTCCAGTTAGTCGACTCTTACGACATGCTTTTGGGAGAGGCCGTGGGTCTATTCTTATTTTCCCCACAATAGGGCCCCGGAACCCACACGGGGGTAAATAATCAATATAATTCACACCCTTAACAATTAATTTGTTAGTATTTACAGGTCCTTACAAGTTTCTAGTGCTTACCTGCATGTACACACTACTGCGCAGCAAGCTGTTTGTAGCTTTGATTTTGCAAACATGTAGCTGTTCAGTCTGTGTCAGCCCAAGGATATTAACTGGTTCAGTCCTACTGAACAGATACAGTAAAAAAAACTCTTCTTCGTCATCTTCACTTTCATTGGCGGAAAGTCCTGGTTGTTCATCCACCTGTGCATTTTAGTCTTGCTCCAGAACCTGAGTGTAGCGTGCACATCGGTTTTACAGATCTGACTTATCTGTATGCAGATTGTAACATTATTGTTGGTTCCTTGCCTCTCAGGCAGATGCACTGTGACTTTGAAGAGAGCTCCCAATTAGTTGACTCTTATGGCATGATAGTTGTTGGCGAGGCAGTGAGTCTCTTTTTGTCTTCCACACAACGGGACACCAGAACCCACACAGGGAACAGATACAGTAAAACCTTATTAACATAAACACAGATTTTAGTTTCAGCTGAGACATGTTATTGTTAGTTCCCAGGCAGCATTAATGTTTTTTAACATTTTTTAGTGCTTTGCACCAAAAGGGGTGGGGGGGGGGGAAGAATATGGGTCTATTATATGTTATCCAAAATGAAGTCCCAGAACCCACACAGAAAATAAGTTGTAAAAGTAGTGAGTTAGAAAGGGAAGTTTAATAAGGCTGAGTGGGCAACTGCCCAGACTACATGGTCAGTAGAAAGCTTCGTTTTAGTTATTTTGTTTGCAGTGATGTTGAAAGTTAAGGTCCTTATATGTTGTTGTTGTCGATCCAGCAGCGCATGAGCTTTCACCCTCTGGCCCCCCCAAAAAAGGGTCCATATATATAAAGGGGTACTGTGTATCCCACCTTGGGTACTCAACAGTTCTGTGTTAGTTTACAGAGTCTATATAATTTAAATGTGGGATGTCCTTGTTGTACACAGGTAAATGACAATTATACTGTATGTCTGAAACACACCTGGGGAGAATTACCCTTCTGGACAAAAACTCAGCCACTTTGAGTGTCCTCTTGGCGCCACTCATAGCTTAACCATGTTGAGTGTTCTCTGTCTCTTGGCGCCACTCATAGCTTAACCATGTTGAGTGTTCTCTGTCTCTTGGCGCCACTCATAGCTTAACCATGTTGAGTGTTCTCTGTCTCTTGGCGCCACTCATAGCTTAACCATGTTGAGTGTTCTCTGTCTCTTGGCGCCACTCATAGCTTAACCATGTTGAGTGTCCTCTTGGCGCCACTCATAGCTTAACCATGTTGAGTGTCCTCTGTCTCTTGGCGCCACTCATTGCTCTGAGGAAAGGCAAGATGAGTAGTTAATCAGATAACGGGTACCATCAGCATGAAACTTCTTTGCTGGCAGTTGAGGAGGGAGGGCAACCTATTATGGGTTTGTCATGAAAGTTTTATGTCAAATCTGAACCCATATGGCCCCCATATGTCTGAACCAGACTGACCTAAGATAAAAATGACAGGCTTGTCCTGAAAACTGATGTCAAATCTGAACCCAGATGACCCCCATTTGTTCGAACCAAACTGACCTAAGATCTCAGATATGACAGGCTCTTCCTGAAAACTGCGATGTCAAATCTGAACCCAGATTACCCCAAATGTCTGAACCAAAATGATTTCCAGAAGAAAGGTAAAGGTAAAGTCGGGAGATGTGAACCAGCGTCATTGCACATAGTTATAAACCATATGTGCTCTGCCACCAGTACGGACAGCTGATAAGAACTGTCCGCCTGTGTCGCCGTTCGCACGTAACTCTGTAGCTACAGCGACGCTAATTAGTGATGTTTCCTCTCAAGTCAAGAGTGCATCTGCCTGAGAAGCAGGGAGCCAACAGTGTGCATAAAAATAAACCGGATCTGTAAAATGGTTTTGCACTCAAAATTATGAAGCAAGAGGTGGAGGAGCAGTCAGACCTATCCGCCAGAGTTTACAGGCAGTGAATGCAAATAAGAGGAGAATAGAGTTATTAATGTACATAAATTTGTAATCTTCTTCTTCTTCTTCGCGTTCACCAGCTGTACACTCTGGCGGAAGGTTCTGGTTGCTCGTCCACTACTGAACTGCAGTCCTGCTCCAGAACCTGAGTGTTGCGTGTGCATCAGTTTTACAGATCTCATTCTCTTGAATACAGACTGTTGGTTCCTTGCCTCTCCGGCAGATGCACTCTGACTTCAAAGGAAGCTCCCCAATTAGTCGACTCTTACGACATGCTTTTAGGGAGGCAGTGGGTCTATTCTTGTTTTCCCCACAATGGGGCCCCGGAACCCACACGGGGGTAAATTTGTAATTACATCTGTCCTGTTCCTCACAGATTTGGCACAAGCTGTGTTTCAAGTGTGAAGTATGTGGTATGATACTAAACATGAAGAATTACAAAGGATTCGAGAAGCTGCCGTATTGTAATGCGTAAGTTCTAGTTATCATATCTAGAGATAAGTGTTATCTTATTATGTTTGTTTTGTATTGATATGGCAAACTTTTCATGACCTTGATACTGAAACTTGCCCCCATCTGATTGAGCTTTGTGGTGTCTATATTGTTAAAGTAAATAGACCATAGGTTGTCTTGTTTGCCCCCCGGGGGGGGGGGGGGCTCCTAGGTCCCATTTGGGAGGGGGAGGGTTAGGGGAAGGTATAGACCCCTTGATCTCCTGTTGTAAAAAAGCGTCTAAGTAGGAGTGTTTTATTTGAGATCAGTGCCTCAACCTGAGAGGATGAGGAACCAACAGTCTGCATACAAAAAAGCCAGATCTGTGAGACAGATCTCATGCAAAACTCAAGTTTTGGAACAAGACCAAAGTCTAGAAGTAGATTAACAGTCTGACCTTTTGGCCCGACTTGACAGCTGGTGACCGCTAACATGAAGAAAGGGTCTTTATAATTATTAATGTTTAATACACTGAGAAATTAGTTCTTTCTACATGGAGACATTAGCTGTTCCTACATGGAGACATTAGTTGTTCCTACATGGAGACATTAGTTGTTCCTACATGGAGACATTAGTTGTTCCTACATGGAGACATTAGTTGTTCCTACATGGAGACATTAGTTGTTCCTACATAGAGACATTAGTTGTTTCCTCATGGAGACATTAGTTGTTTCTCATGGAGACATTAGTTGTTCCTACTTGGAGACATTAGTTGTTCCTAAATGGAGACATTAGTTGTTCCTACATGGAGACATTAGTTGTTCCTACATGGAGACATTAGTTGTTCCTCATGGAGACATTAGTTGTTCCTACATGGAGACATTAGTTGTTCCTACATGGAGACATTAGTTGTTCCTACATGGAGACATTAGTTGTTCCTACATGGAGACATTAGTTGTTCCTACATGGAGACATTAGTTGTTCCTACATGGAGACATTAGTTGTTCCTACATGGAGACATTAGTTGTTCCTACATGGAGACATTAGTTGTTCCTACATGGAGACATTAGTTGTTCCTACATGGAGACATTAGCTGTTCCTACATGGAGACATTAGCTGTTCCTACATGGAGACATTAGCTGTTCCTACATGGAGACATTAGCTGTCCCTACATGGAGACATTAGCTGTCCCTACATGGAGACATTAGCTGTTCCTATATGGAGACATTAGCTGTTCCTATATGGAGACATTAGTTGTTCCTACATGGAGACATTAGTTGTTCCTACATGGAGACATTAGCTGTTCCTATATGGAGACATTAGTTGTTCCTATATGGAGACATTAGTTGTTCCTACATGGAGACATTAGCTGTTCCTATATGGAGACATTAGTTGTTCCTACATGGAGACATTAGCTGTTCCTACATG
Source organism: Candidula unifasciata (assembly GCA_905116865.2). Taxonomy (NCBI): domain Eukaryota; kingdom Metazoa; phylum Mollusca; class Gastropoda; order Stylommatophora; family Geomitridae; genus Candidula; species Candidula unifasciata. The sequence continues at coordinate 494,929 of CAJHNH020003391.1, forward strand.
GAGACATTAGTTGTTCCTACATGGAGACATTAGTTGTTCCTACATGGAGACATTAGCTGTTCCTATATGGAGACATTAGCTGTTCCTATATGGAGACATTAGTTGTTCCTACATGGAGACATTAGTTGTTCCTACATGGAGACATTAGCTGTTCCTATATGGAGACATTAGTTGTTCCTATATGGAGACATTAGTTGTTCCTACATGGAGACATTAGCTGTTCCTATATGGAGACATTAGTTGTTCCTACATGGAGACATTAGCTGTTCCTACATGGAGACATTAGCTGTTCCTACATGGAGACATTAGTTGTTCCTACATGGAGACATTAGTTGTTCCTACATGGAGACATTAGCTGTTCCTATATGGAGACATTAGCTGTTCCTATATGGAGACATTAGCTGTTCCTATATGGAGACATTAGTTGTTCCTACACTGAGACATCAGTTGTTTAGGACAGGACACATGAATGTGTTTCCTGTGTGATGTGATGTCAGTTTTAGTCGGCTACAAGAGACAGAAAACATATGGGCCTTGTGATTCGTTTGTTCTGGTCAGCAGTCAATAAAGAATCAGAACACTTATGGGACTGCTTACTGTGATATGTAAATTTTAGGCTATGAAGGAATGAATTAATCAAGGATTGACATTACTTTACTTGGGACATTCCCACAGGTGCTCCGTCTCCTTCTTCAACAGCCAGCGAAGAGTCAGCATGCTCATAGTACCAGCTGCAACCTGATTAAAAATCCGCCTTTGTTGAATATCTTCCTCTCCATGTAGGTTCTGGGCCTCATTGTGGGAAATACAAGAATAGGCCCACTGCTTCACCAACAAGCATGTCATAGGAGTCAACTAACTGAGGGTTTCCTTTCGGAGTCAAGAGTGCATCTGCCCGAGCAGCAAGGAACAACCCACTGCACATAGATACGCCAGTGACATTAATGTACACACAAAACTCAGAATCTGGCACAAAGCCAAAGTTCTAATTGAGGAACAACCAGGACTTTCCGTAGGAGCTTACAGGCGGTAAACAAAGAAGAAGAAGATTCTCTTCTAAATCCTCTACTTTCTCCTTGTTGAATAAGTCGTTCAGTCTACCAATTCTCTGTATGTTCACTTGCGCTGTCCATGTGATTTCAGAGAGCTTTCACTACAGCTGCTTTATCATAAAGTAGCCCACCACCCAGAGGAGCAGCAGCAACCAGTCCGTCAGCCTGCTTATTGTCCTGCACACCTGAATAGCCAATCAAGAAAGAGAATGTTGAATTAAATATCGACATCATAACACTCTTAACACTCTCATACGTACTCCATACCTATCTTTAGTAGCCAACAAAGAGTTTCAATTCCGAAAGCACCAGTAACTGTCAGATTGTATATCCGTCTCACCTTTTCTTTGAGTGTTGAGCATCAGCCAGATCGGTTCTTAATTTATAACGTACCCCAAACACGAAATCCCCGTGGGAAATCCACAGCTGACCTGACAGTCCATTATTTCAAGGGGTGGAAGTGTGCTGTTGTGTGGTGCTTTTTTTTAGTGTTCATCTAGTGTCTTCTAATGCTAACCCTAAAACTTGGCTGTAGAGAAATCGCGAGAAACTACAACCTGAACACCCTAGAATTTATTGGGAATGTCTCCCGTGACGTTGTCGTGACGTCAGGGGTAAGTTATAAATTAAGTACCGCCAGATCCCCTGGCAGCTCCTCGCAGAGATATTCTCAGACCGTAATGATCTTTTTGCGCTTTTGCACTGTTCACTCACCCCCAAAGGGCCTTCACAACATCCAGCTTGTCATACATCAGTTCCCCACCAAGTGGTGCACAACCAGCCAGTCTATCTGCCTGCTGATTTCCTAACACACCGGCATTACCTGGAGAGAATATCGAAAAGATACTAACTACCCAGGACCTCTGAAGTGATGCTTACCACTCAACACGGAGCATGCCTGTCTCCACCTTTCTCAACATGCTCTATGAGTCAATGACAATCACTGCACGTGTGTACAGCTGATTCTCAAGCCAGCAGAAGACAGCAGTGACTTCCTTCACCTCTAACTAGAGGCTTCAAGAAAGAGAATACTGAGTCTTTCGCCAGTGATATAATGTTAATTCTAGCCAGTAAATCTAGAGACACACATGGGTCTGTTTTGCATGCTATAATATTAACCAGTTTACTCTTCCCTAACAATTCTAATGTGGTATTTCTTATTATATCCACAGTCATTGCCCAACGGTCAAGCACACACAAGTGGCAGACACTCCTGAAACCAGAAGAATAGCTGAAAACACAAAGATTCAGAGCAATGTAAGCATAACTTTTAGTAAGTTACACTCACACACAAAATATGGTTAAAGGTTTTCTTCTTCTTCTGCGTTCAACATCAGTCACGCTAAACAATGAGTCCCATCTGGGTCACAAATAGGATTGTGCGTTTAAGGTGGCCACCAGTCCCCAATAGCTTCTCTTGCAATGTGGCTCCCTTGGGCCAGATCCACAGTCTTTGCTGGGAGAGGTAAGGGCAGTACTGCAGTATGTGCTCAGGGGTCTGTCTTTCTGCTCCACAATCACAGGCAGCAGATTCTTTTATGTCTATCCTGTACAGGTGTGCTCGAAGACCACAGTGTCCAGTCCGAAGTCTAAAAATTGATATGTTTGTTCTTTCCTGTTGAGTTTGTTTATGCTGTCACTCTCTGGTCTGTAATCTCCATTCTGCCTTCTCCACTCCCGCTTGAAAGACTGCTTTAGCGCTGTTTTGGTTTCCTTGTAGCTGTGTGGTGGATGATGTTGTGGAAGATTACTCCCAGCTTTTGCCAACTCATCTGCTCTCTCATTTCCTTGAATACCACAGTGGGCTGGTATCCACTGCAAGACCAGTTCTGCTTCCTTGGAGAGTAAGCCAATGTTGGTCCTTAGATCTGCAATTAGTTTGTATTGTTTTTTGCTTGATAGTGCTTGGAGAACAGACAATGAGTCACTAAGTATAACAATTTTGTGCCCTCTGTGTTCTTGAGTGATGAGGTTAAAGGTTAATTCGTTACACACACAAAAATATAGTTAAAGGTTAAGTTGAGAGAATCAGCATCATTTCACTGGGTTTTATCCCAAATGGTTTGGCCCTACTCTGCAAAATTGCAGGTCACCTGCTAAGAGCTTTACACAGAGATGCTCTGATAATGATGCCTGGGGATCTCTGTTAAAATTACACCCATGAACCAAACAATGCAGTCAGAAGACGAACCCTTGACCTTCAGAGCATGAGGTATTGTTTCATCTTAAACTGAGCTCATGAATATTCTTGTGTTGTGTAATCTTTTAATCTTAATATTCTTCAGGTACTGTAAATTCTTCATGCATTGTATGTTGTTCAGGTACTGTATTATTGCAAGTACTGTAGTACTACTGCAAGGCCGCTGTGTGCTCTGCTCTGCCTGTCTATCCACAAATAGCTGTGTTCACCTTTACTATCAATGTCACTTTATCCCATGATTAGTGACTGCCTTACATGTCTATCCGCAAAGCAGATATGCTCTTCTGTACTATGATCCATGCCTATTTTATCCCATGATCAGTGACTGCTCTGCCTGTCTATCCGCAGGACAGCTGTGTCCCCCAATACTATGATCCATGCCCACTTTATCCATGATTAGTGACTGCTCTGCCTGTCTATCCACAAGACCCCTGTACCGTGATGCATGTCTACTTTCTCCCATGAGACTGCCTGTGTATTCTGAAGGTCCTTATGTGTTATTTACCATGATCTTTGTATACTTAATAACCCTGTGATTTGTGACTGCTCTACTTATATAAACTGAAGGCCTTTGTGTTCTTCTACAATGGTCTGTGTATATCGAATCTCACGTTTAATGACAGTGACTTGCTTCTCTTTACCAGATACAGTATCATGCTGACTTTGAGAAATTGAAAGGGCACAAGACTTCAGTAGCAGAGGATCCTGAAATTGAGCGCATCCGACAAAACACTCAAATTCAGTCCAATGTCAATTACTGGGGACTCCGGGAACAGCGAGGCAAGATGGAAGTGAACAGACCTCTAGAGTCTGTCGATGATGGTAAGGTTCCACAGATGGAGCTGCATGTTGGTTTCTTCTTCTTCTGCATTTTCCCAAAGACTTTTTTTGGGGGTTGGTTTGATTGATTGATTTGATTCAAGAAGTGACATCACAGTACTCAGGGCATTCCCATATGCGCTCTGTCCCCCTCTTTAGCAGCCAGTGCAGAGCTCTGATACTAATGGTGCCATTAGCATTCTGATTAAACGTCCGTCTTGCCTTTCTTCTGAGCCTCAAGCATCTGCCAAAACCTGGTCTGTTAATATAATTCAGACAGGGTCTTATTCCAGCTTCTCTCTATTTCTGGTATTTATAACCTTGTCCCTTATGTTGTTAGTTACTTTATGGGCACATTTCACACATAGTTATAGTTTATTAAAGTTGTTCCATCGATTGATTGATGGAAAAATGCACTGCCTGGGGATACATAACTCTGTATCCGTGTCTAGACTGATGGACACAGGGGTGCAGCCTGAAGCTGCAAGAAATGAATATTTCACCAAGGGGACGGGACAATTCATTAACCAACATCAGTCATTTTATACTTGTGGAGCTTTTGAGGAAGAGATCGAAGCACTCATGGATCTGTCCGTAGTGCTGTGTTGATAATCCTTTCTAATCACTGATCACTGCCTGGGGATTAGGAAGCAGAGATAACCACACACCAGCGAGACTGCAGTGTTCTTCAAAGGTAACCATAAAGGTTAACCCAAACAACAAATGAATGAAGTCGACAGAAAGGCACAGATATGACCATCATCATGTGAACAGGCACAGTTAACTCTGAGAACATTAGACATTCTGGCAGACAGACTTGATGAAACAGCTTTTTTGTCCTCTGCTTCTTCTTCATCCTCCACCTTCCCTTCTTCTGCTGCTTTCCTTATCTACCTGTTTTTTGCGTTCTTCTTTTTGATCTAAGCCTGCCACCTTTTCTACTTCGTTCCCATTCATCTTTGACATCTTGGTCCTCCTTACTTTTTTTTTTTCTAACTCACTCTGTTCTTCTCATTAGCTGCAGTTTTCAATAGTTGTTATTAACAGGAAGATCAACAGACTAACCTCAGGTGTTCCCCAGACCTCTCTGTCCGCAGTTTTCTTTTTGGCTTTGTTCCATTCTTCCCAGCGAACTTTAGGTTGTCCTGGTTCTTGGTATCTCATGCCTGCCATGCTGATTCTAACCTATTTTGCAGACATGTCCAATCCATCACCACTGACTGATCCACTTGAGTTTGTAAGGTCTGGGTTTTAATTTCATTATGTATTGTTTGATTGCAAACTTTGTCCCTTCTTGTCACCTGGACCACCTTTTTGCGATACCTCATTTTTTGAGACCTGAAGCTGGCTTCTGTGAGTGTTATCATTGCTCACTACTCACACCCATAGGTCAGGACTGACACCTTGGTAGAGTTGTCATTAATCATTTGGTCTTATTATTTAACCCCCCCCCCCCCCCTTTTTTTCCCTCAAAAATTGTGAGGTGTCTTTTATCTTTAAATAACAACAGAGGTAGAGTTTTCTTTAATCATTTGGTCTTATTATATCCACACACACACACACACACAAAAGATAATCTCTTATGTCTAAATAACAATTTTACCACAACATTATTCATCACAGTCACAAAAGATCACACAATCCAGGCAAAATTAGCGACTACGATCCAGTAGAACCCAGCCGTGACTCACCGTACAGTCAACGCAATTCAGCAAATGTCGTCTATCAGTCACAGAGAGGAGAAGGTTGGTTATTTACTAAATCTTTTTATTTTAATTGTAATTATCAGGGCTTTTTTCCCTGGGAATAAAAATACCTTTCCACACCTTCAAGTGTAATGGGCAAATAGGGCTTCACCTATATTTTATAGACAAATCGACACTTGGTGGGTGATGTGGGGAACATCACGCCAGCCGTCCTGACTTCACAGACTGCATCTCAAGGCTGCGTCGACCTGTAACCCTTGACCGTCCAATCCACAGGTGAGCGCCTGGCCGCTACACCCAGAAGCATGTTGGAAGAGTCAACTAATTTGGGGGTATCCTTCAAAGTCAGAGTTCATCTGCCTGAGAGGCAAGGAACCAACAGTCTGCATACAAAGGAGTCAAATCTGTTAAATGGATGCGCATGCATCACTCTGGTTCTGCAACATGACTTCAGTATAGAAGTGGACAAACAACGAGAAATTATTGTAAATTTGTTAGCGGCTTATGCAGTATGCTTTTTTTTTTTTAAATTTCTTTTTTCCTTAAAATTCCTGTGGGTTTCTGACCCATTTTTGTAGTACTGGGTAAAAGGGCTAAGGAAGAAGGAGGCTGATGTTATGTTGACCATATCAGCCTTTGTCTGTACAAATATGGGCACAGAACCATATGCCTGATGTACCAGATGGTATAAGAAGAATCTTTTGCTTTATTAATTAAAGTTGATTACCTCACATGTAAACATTTGTAAAGATCAGTGCTGTAGATTGTACTGACTGACTGAATTGTCTTCACTTCAGTTCAAGCCCAAAAAGTGCAGCCAGGATCTATCGCAGACTATGACCCCCTGAACCAGCTGCACAGCTCTGTGGTGCGCAACAGCCAGGGGCCAGCACTGCCGCAGGCCCCGCCGGCACACTGTGAGTTGTTTGTGCCGTTGTGTCTCACTCAGTATTTTGTACAAATTCTGAGTTGTTTGTGCTGTTGTGTCTCATACAGCATTGTTAACGTCACAAGCTATAGAGGATGCCTACCAAGAGAAGAAAAAGGTCCTGGCGGTATGGGTTGACTTCAAACAAGCTTTTGACAAAGTCTGGAAAGATGGTCTCATTGCAAAACTGAAGAGAAATGGAATCCAAGGAAACATGCTAAAATGGATCCAATCCTTCTTACACAGCAGGAGAACTAGAGTCAGTCGTGATGGCCAGCAGAGTAGAAAAGTGTTACTTTGGCAAGGAGTACCACAGGGAGGAGTTATCTCTCCAACTCTCTTTCTTGTGTATATAAATGATCTGGTGAAAGACCTCCCTACGGGAGTAAAAGCTGCCCTGTATGCAGATGATCTGGCACTTTGGTGTACCGATGAACACACCACAGTGGCAAATATAAGAATACAACGAGCAGCAGATCTCTTGATGACATGGGCAGAAAAATGGCATGTTGCCATCAACACAGACAAAACATCCACAATGCTTTTCTCTCTTTCCCCCAGGGACAAAGCTGCTAGTATTCACCTAGGAACATCCTTGCTAAAGGAAGAAAGCTTCCCCACTTATCTTGGAGTAACATTTGATAAAAGGCTCACATGGTGCAAACATACAGAAAATGTAGAAGGGAAGGCCAGGAGACGACTAGGCCTACTTAGAAAACTGCCAGGTACAGGATGGGGAGCGAATGGAAAAACCCTAAAGAAAGTTTATAATGGAGCGATAAGACCCCACTTGGAGTTTGGTGCAACAGCATGGTCAACAGCTGCTAATTCCCATCTACAATCGTTAGACAGAGTGCAAAATCAAGCTCTTAGACTCATCACGGGATCCATGAAAACTGCACCAATCCTGAAGATGCAGAAAATAACTGCAATGCAGACACTGTCCTATAGAAGAGACACTAAAACTATGATCCAGATGGAATCCTGAAGATGCAGAAAATAACTGCAATGCAGACACTGTCCTATAGAAGAGACACTAAAACTATGATCCAGATGGAGAAGTTTAATAGTATGCAGTCACACCCAATGAATAAAAGGTTAGATGATCTGGCATTAGGGCGTCTCAAACGTAGCAGCTTTGTCCATCGGGGGAAAAGACTTAGAAGACAGTATCAAGCTGATCTACCTATTAGAACAACACCGCTGAAACCTACCCTATACCCTGTACCTTGGGAGCAAGTCAGTGACACAATACAGATAATGACTTCAGTCAGTGGATTCACAACTGGAGATGAGTCCAATGATCTTCAAAAACGAACAGCTGCTCTTAGCATGATTCATGAAAACTATCCCGAACAGTCATGGATACATGTTTACACAGATGGATCAGCAACCAGTGCGGTTAAAAATGGGGGTGCTGGAGTCTTTATTACATACCCAGGCAACCACCGCCACACAAAGTGGATACCCACTGGTAAATTCTGTTCCAACTACACAGCAGAGATTGTAGCACTAGAGCAGGCTGCCGAAATGTTACACAACACCAGTTCTGACTGACACCAAGTGGTTATATTCACAGATGCGCTTTCAGTGCTTCAAGCACTCAAGAGTGGCAAACTCCTTCACTTGAGATCTGAACTTGGCAAGGTGGCTGCCCAAAAGTGTACTGTACTCCAGTGGGTGCCATCCCACTGTGGTATACCAGGAAATGAAACCGCAGATAAACTTGCTAAAAAAGGGGCAGAATGTGACCAGGAAGAGAATGCAGTAACATACTATGAGAAGAAAAGGGCCATCCAGGCTATTAGAAGTGAACAGAGTCTGACCAAAGATGACTACCACTTACTTGACCGGCATGGGCAGGTCATTGTCCTACGTCTCAGGACAGGACATAACAAACTTAACCAGCATATGCACAGGCTTCGTCTAAGTAGTTCACCTTTTTGCCCTTGTGGGCTGTGTGTGCAGACTACAGAACATGTCCTGCAAGACTGTCCCTTGTTCAGCCCATTAAGAAAAGAATACTGGCCCAGTGAGTCATCACTGTACACTAAGTTGTATGGGACTAAAAATGAACTCATAAAAACAGTCAAGTTTATCACAAGAACCTGTCTGTCGGTGTAAATCAGAAAGCGAACACAAGAAGAAGAAAAAGCATTGTTAACATAAACCGTAAAACGGATGTATACCCAAACTCAGGCTGTGACCCAAGGTTAAGCCCAAATGGACAAACAACCAGGACTTTCCACAGAGGCTTACATCCGGTAAACGAAGAAGAAGAAGAAGCAGTTTATTGTCCAAGGTAGAAATTAATTTCTTCTTTCTGACATGTTGATTGTTTGAATGTTCACAGTTAGCCAGCCCCAGCCATTACGAGTGGAGCCACCTTCAGCTAAACAGGTTAGTTTTCTCAGGCGCTTTATTTTGTCTGTCGGAAATACCCTGTGTGCGTTTTGGGGCCACATTGTTTGGAAAACAAGCATGTGGTAAGAATCGACTAACTGGGAGCTTCCTTTGAAGTCAGAGTGCATCTGCCTGAGAGACAAGGAACCAACAGTTTGCATACAGATAAGCCAGATCTGTAAAACAGATATGCATGCAGTACTCATGTTCTCCAACAAAACTGAAGTCTAGAGGAGATGAACAACCGGAGTTTACAACTGGGTAACGCAAAGAAGAAGAAGCCAAAGTATATCTGAAATATTTTATTAAATCAGAGATGAGTGTACGTCTTTTAGAGCATAAGACAATCCCAATCAACACAGAGACACATCTCTACTTCTTCTCAAAGTCCATGCAATCATCGACGAGGGATCTTTCTACTGATGATTGTTAGACTCTTGCTGTACATGCTCCCCTGTGAAGTTTTTCTTACCATGCCGTTGTTGCGTTGGTAGTCATGTCTATCTACAACCTTCTATCTCGTGTACTTTCAATCAACTCTGACACAGATGATCCTCCATGCCATGAAATCAGACTGTCCAGCATCTTTTCTCATGGTCTCCCTCTGCCTCTCCTCCCCTCCAGCTTTCCTGCTGTCGCGATGTACTCCAGTTTTCTCCTTCTTATCACATGACCACAGAAACATCCTCATATAAAGCATACTCATTTCCACTCTATGTCACCAGTGTATGAGATGGTCACTCACAATGAACAAAGTCAATTAGTAGTCACAGAAATGAGATGTCTGAGAAAGGCTACACTAGTGACCAGAAGAGATAAAATCAGAAAAGAGGTCATAAGAGGAAGAAAAAAAAAACAGAACCAATTTTATGGACAAACCAGAGCAAGTTATTATTCTATGCCTTAGAACAGGACACAGTCGACTTTGCAGCCACATGCACACATAATTTAAAATCAACGAATCAGCCATGTGCACATGTCGGTTGTCACCGGAGACAACAGTTCCTGTCCTCCAAGACTGTCCCAAACACAACATATCAAGGCCAAACCTTTTGGCCAAGAGAAACATCGGTGCAAGTCAAACTTTACAGGTCACTGAGTGAATTACAAAAGACAGCGAAGTTCATACTAGAGACAACATTGCAGGTATAGATAATTTATTTCAAGCGAACCGAAGAAGAAGAAAAAGAAGAACCAATTAAAAATTATATGCAAAGACAGCAAATCAAGTAGTTTACCCACTTAGACAGAATGCCCTGTGACACCATACCATACAAGGGATACCCCAAAAAAATTAGAAGGACATAGAGCACGAGGTAGACCAAGAACAAGAGGGAAAGGCAGTATCAGAGAAACTTTACAACAACACGATGTGTCTGTGATCAAGGTGGCCAGAATAGCCAGAAGCAGAACCTTATATCTTCTTCAACAGCTGAAGCAATAAAAGAGTAAGTGAAGCAATGAGTGCCATGAACCATACACTGTTCATAAGATAGAAATTCACAAGAAAGAGCTAATCAGGCATCACAGGTAGAAATAATTATAACCTCCTTGATGTTTCTTCTTATGTTTATATGTGTGTAAGGGAGTGAGGAATGAGTGGACATATGTGGTGGGTGTGTGTGCTTGCATGCATTTTCTCATCCACGCTTTTGTGTTTCTTTTTCCTTGGTATTCATATTACGCATATTGTTACATGAACATAACATGCTGTATTGATAAAATACAATTGCTGTGTGAAAGATTTTTTGGAAGGGTGGAATGTAAGATGGGCCTGTGTGCCCAATTTGTGACCCATGGTAAATAGAGTTTATTTTTCATTCATTTGTTCATTCATTCTTTTCTTTCTCCCTGCTTTAGTTTTCAGATAAGAAGGCCACAGGCCTTTGTGTAGTTTGTTTGTAATGCATATGTTCCCCTGATCCATACAGTTTGGTTTCCACGGGAATGCCAGCCGGCCAGACCTGGGATTTCTCTACTGCACATCTGTAGCACATGTTCAGTGTTCTGTCCCAGTTTGCCTGTGATCTACACTTTTTTAGCCCAGCGCATTCAGTTTCAGCAAAATGGTAATAGCCCATTAGGACATGCTGGGCATCTATTTCCCCCCCCCCCCCAAAAAAAAAAAAAAACTCAGGGCCACAGAACCAACACTTTTTCTTCTTTCAGTATTCCAAACCCCTGAGGTTTTCACTGCTGCAAAATTTGGTGCCTGCATTCATCTCTGTGTTTGGCCCTCTCTTCCCAGTGGGTGATTCTCAGTGTTTGTAGCTGGGTATTATCTCCCCATAATTTTTTTGGTCTGCCTTGTCATCTTTGGCCATTCAGCTTTCTTGTGTACACCTTCAGTGCCCACATGAGGATTACAATTTTTTTTTAAATTATTATAGTTAAAGGGAGATCATTCTCTTCTTCTTCTTTTTTCACCAGCTGTAGGCTCCAGCAGAGAGTCCTGGTTGTTCATCCATTTAGACTTTGACTATGTTCCAGTGCCTGACTTTTGCATGTACATCCATTTTACTGGCTTATTTGTGTGTAGTTGGTTGTTCCTTGCCACTTGGGCAGACACACTCCAACTCGAAGGAAGTCCCCAGTTAGTTCGGTCTTACGACATGCATGTTGAGGAGGCAGTGGGTTCATTCTTGTTTTCCCCACGATGAGGCCCCTGGAACCCACACAGGGAGATCTTTCTGTTTATTTTCATATATTTTGTTTATTATTCTTGCCTTGCCAGGTTATCTACCGTGCAATTTACGACTACACCGCCGCAGACGCCGATGAAGTTAGCTTTCAAGATGGTGACCAGATCATCGACGTCGAAGTAGTGGATGCTGGCTGGATGATGGGTACTGTACAGAGGACCGGACATCACGGCATGTTGCCTTCAAACTACGTCGAACGAGTCAACTAATCCCCAGTTTTACATTATCGCTTTACGATGAACGTGCTTTATATTACTTTGCATATTTAAGACTGTACTTTGTTGTCATGTTACACGATATTCAAGAAGACTCTGTCGTCCATATTTTTGGGGAGGCAACGTGTCTTATTTTACTCTTTGTATCGGATCACTTGTACCACACTTACTTCTTGTTTTGCTTTTATTGAGTTAAGAACAATTTTATTGTATCCATGTTTGTCTCCATTAAGCTTTGCTAGAATTACATGTTTGCTTGTGTACTTAGGTCAGCAGCTAGACACTTGCTTGCCATCGCAATAGTCTTAGGTTCAAATCCACATCTAGGTGGATTTTTATTATTGATCCAGTCTAAAATGGACAACAGGAAATGTCTAAGAAAATAAGGAGGGTTAGCAAAATGTTGACCACACCCAGTTGAGTGACCACACCCCACTGAGTGACCACACCCCACTGAGTGACCACACCCCACTGAGTGACCACACCCCACTGAGTGACCACACCCCACTGGGTGACCCTACACCCCACTGGGTGACCACACCCCACTGGGTGACCACACCCCACTGAGTGACCACATCCCACTGAGTGACCACACCCCACTGGGTGACCACACACCCCACTGAGTGACCACACACCCCACTGAGTGACCACACACCCCACTGAGTGACCACACCCCACTGGGTGACCACACACCCCACTGAGTGACCACACCCCACCCCACTGAGTGCTGATTGATCTATACCAGTATAAGTCTAGCATTACATTTGTATGCCGTTTCTGCACCAACATCACCCTAGAAACAGCTGAAGACACCATCCGGCCGGCAGCCTCAGTTGGGCAAATACACAGGGGGGGGGGGGGGGGCAGGAATGGGTCTGTAGGCAATACACATGACAGCAGTTTTTAATCAGGTCATTATCACATTAGGAAGAGAATATAGAGAGTGGTGTAATGGTATAAGAAGTGGAACAACTATTAGATGAAAACGCTGGGCTAGATAATGCAACGATGGTTCTATTCATCAAGGTTAAAGATGTGTCTGGATTTCTGAGCTAGAATGAAGGGAAAGTTTACGGATGAATAAAATGGTGCTTTTGTGTTTACAGCTTCAGGCATATGCAGTTAATAAGAGTATGATTGGTCGCTGGGTTTGGAGAGTTGAGGCTTTAGAAAGTGGAGAGGCGGACCCAAGGATGATATGTTAACAGGACCTGGTGTTAGTGTGCAGTCAGTAGGAGCACCATCAGTTGCTGGGTTCAGAGAGTTACAATTTCAGAAAGTGGAGAGACAGATGAGGATGTTATGGGGACAGAACAAAATCCGATACAGGCAAAGGGTGCATGCCTTTGTTTTATGTTAGCGTGCAGTCAGTAGGAGCATTATCGGGTGCCGGGTTTAGAGAGTTGAAGTTTCAGAAAGTGGAGAGACAGACTTGAGGATGTATTGGGAACAGAACAAAATCTGGTACAGGCAAAGGGTGCCTGCCTTTGTTTCATGTTAGTGTGCAGTCAGTCGAAGCACTATCGGTTGCTGTGTTAAAGAGAGTTAAAGCTTTAGAAAGTGGAGGCAGGCCAGAGGATGTTACATACAGAAATTGGCACAGGCAAGGCATGCTTGTCCTTGTTTCTCTAGGCATGCAGTCATAGAAGTATAGAGTTAATATACAAAATTAGGTTAAGTAAGTGACATGAATTATGTTGCTAGTAAATTTAATGGAGACTTAGTAAATTAGTGAAAACTTATTTGGAAGCTGCGGAGATATGTGGTATGATGGACAAATTATGAGATTTAAAAAAAAAAGTAAAGAAGACGTCTTGAAAGAAACTGACCCTGGAGGAGAACTGATTGCCCACATCAGAAAGACCATCTACATTCTGTGGTCTTGTGATGAGGACGAGAAAGCTGGAGTACCTCGTGACAGTAGAAAAGTTGGAGGGGAGGGGAGGCACACAGAGACTGAGAGAACAGATGCTGGACGGTTTGACCTCGTGGCATGGAGGATCATCTGTGTCAGAGTAGATAGAAAGCACACAAGAAAGAAGACTGAATAGACATGACCGCCAACGCCACATGTCTTGGGCTTTAAGAACAAGAAGAAATTTCAAACATTTTGGACGAGCAGTTTGTGAGGAACAAATGTGGAATATTACTCTGAAAATGTCACTCGTAGTTGTACGCTTTGGTTTTTTTTCAAGATGTTTCAGGAGAAACAGTGTTTTACGGGGTGTGGTTGTAGACCATGAGGCAGACCAAGAAGAATATGGAGAGATAATGTCCAGACAGACCTGCAAACACTTGGTGTATCAGATTGGAAAGAGAAGTCCAGCCAGAGAGATGAATGGAGGCGGGTTATATTTGCCACAATGAACCTCTAGGGCTCGGAATGCTGAAGAAAAAGAAGAATTAAATTAGCACCGTTTTATTTATTTTATTTACCTTTGTTGATTATTAAACTTTATTGTATCTTTAATGCTTTGTAGTTGTAATTATTTTGTTTAGTCAAAAGGAGAAAAATGTTAACTTTTTTTTAAATATAGAAGTATATTAGTACTGTATTAAATTTGTTTTATTTTACCATTTTTGATTTTTAAAAAATTTAATTTTACTGTACATCAGTATTGTTTTATTGTTAACACGTGTAAATATTTTACTTCCTTGTTTCTAATATGCCAGATAAAAATATATCTGATTTTTCTTCATTTATTTAGTATTAGCTTACATCAGAGAAAAATTTGGCCTTGATTTATCAGATTTTGTTCTTTTATATTAAAACTGTGGTGTCTGATGTACACCATATACCCGTGTTTTAACATTTTATTTTGTTAAGAATTTTAGGCCGACTAGTACCGTCAAAACTAGAACCTTGAAAGGTTGAATCAGATATGCCTTTCCCCCCCCCCATATCCCCGTTTTGGGTGAAAAAATTATAGATTTACCATCTCCTAACAAGTGAGTTGTAAAAGGTGTTTACTTAAGAGTTTACTGAAATCTGTGGTGTAAACCACAATACAATGTGTCAGCTGCCCTTTCAAGACGAACATTGAAGAAGAATATGAATAATTATTTAAATATCTCTACATTTCTTCATGTTCACTGGTTGTAAACTCCGGCGGAAAGTTCTGGTTGTTTGGCCACCTCTGGACTTTAGTCTTGTACCAGAACCTGAATGTTGAGGGTACATTTTTTTAAACACATCTGCCTAAATTGTATGCAGATTGATGCTTCCTTCCTCTCAGGCACTGCGACTTTGAAGGAAGCTCCCCACTTAGTCGACTTTATGACATGCTTGTCACTACATTTGAACCCTTCCCTCTTGAGAGCCATCAGCCTACACTTCAGATTAGTACAGTTGCAGGGTAAAGACATGTTTAGAAAACATTTAGCTAACAGAATTCAATGTATCTGCATCTGCGCAAACCGCAGTGTTACTGGGGATAATTTTTCTTCTTTTGTTCGCCTGAAATAAGTCGTCCATATCAGCAATTTTGTCTCTAATAAAATTTCACTATCGCTTTTTTTTTTCATGGTCCACAGCTTACGTTCCACTTTTGTTCTTTCTAGCCAGGAAAGTTTGCCTTAGTGTATCATATTCAATACAGTCCTGGAGTAGTGTGTTCTGCTGTTGGACGCAAGTTTGCACATGAGACTGATACACTTGAATTTTGTGTACATGTGGTTGCATAATCGTTTGTGTCCTGTTTTGAAGCCAAGGCATTGGGGATGACTAAATTTACTAGGGAAAAAAAAATAGCAGTTCGGGTATTCCCTTTAAGAAAATGGCTTTATTTTATAGAAATGTGGACATCATACTTTTCCATTGGCCACGTTGGTTGCCGGTCGACCAGGTCCCACAGTGTGGGTAGAGTTTCAGGGAATTAAAATGATGCATTTTTTTTAAACAAACAGTATATTTGACGATGAGGCAGACCAAGAAGTCGATGGAGAGATAATGTCCAGACAAACCTGCAAACACTTGGTGTCACCAACTGGAAAGAGAAGGCCAACCAGAGAGATGCATGGGGGCCGGTGATATCTGCAGCAATGAACCTCAAGGGCTCGGAACGCTGAAGAAGAAGATGAAGATTTGTTTTTTGATGCACGTTGCGATTAGGTTATTTGTTAATGACTTTTAGGAGACCAAAGGGTGGGTAGTAGGTTGTTTGGTGGTTTACAGCTAATCTGTGATATTTGCACCTTTCAGCACAAGACACCCAGTTTTAGTGATCTCCTAGTTAGTTATCTTTTATGACATGATTTTTCAGGGAGCAGTGAGACTGTTCGTTTCTGCCCTCAAAAGAGGGCCCCGGAGCCCACACAGGAAACCTACTGCAGTAACGGAACAATAATTTACCATAAGCTTGTTTGCAATGGTAACAATTTAAACAGATGAGTTTTTGGTTTTTCTTGGTCTTCCAGTGATTGGCACTGCTTGTTTACAACAGCATTAGGTTGGGATTGTATAGCTTGTTATAATGACCCAACTGGTTTGTGCAGATCACGGCTTTTGTTGTGTAGATTGTTTTACACAAGGGATGATATACAGAACCTGAACTTGAGGGGGGGGGGGGGGGGGGGGGGGAACCCTGCTGCAGGTAGAAATAGAAAATAGCAGGCTAAATATGTCACTGTGAATAATAATAAATAAAAATGGTGTCTCCACAACGGAGAATGGCTGCTATGTGTCTGCTGCTGAGTATGGGAACATTGCGCAGTGAGGCTGCCAATCTCTTCCACGGTGCAACTCTTGTACACAGTTCAAAGCTAATAGAATGGTCTTTTTCTAAATCTTTCACAGCAGGAACACTGGTCGTCTTCTCTATGCTCACGGACTGTAAACTCTGTGGACAAGGTCTGTTTGTAGAGAGCATATCTGCCACATTTGTTTAGTATTCTGTGGTGCCTATCCACATGATCACAGTTCGGAAACCCTATCTTGAATTTCTTGTACATGCAGCTGCGGAGTCTGTTGTGTCCGGTTCCAATCCAGCAACAAAGTGTCTTTCCACTGCTCTTTAAAAAAAGAATTCTCATAAAGTTGTTATGATACGGAGACAGCTTGTCATAAACATCAGACAGAAGCAGACAGCATAGTTTGCCACTTTATAAAAATAGAAATAATATTATAACTGGAAAGATGAATGTGATGATAGAGAGAGAGAGAGAGAGAGAGAGAGAGAGAGAGAGAGAGAGAGAGAGAAGTGATGAGAAAGAGACAATTCTTGACTGTTTTTTGTCAAATCACAGGCAGACCTCAGCATATAAGTTTTCAGAATGTTGGCGATGACTATATGTGGAGAAACACGATTTCTCACTCCAATCAAATAGGCACTTGATAATGATGATTTCTCTTTGTTCCTCTGTCTGTCTTTCGATATATATGTGTGTATGTCTGTCTGTCACCCCTTTCTCACACACACGCTTATACCTTTTTTTTTTTGACTGCTGAATAGCCAAAGTGAATACTGCCACATGCCCATGAATAGACCCATTGCCTCTCCATCAAGCATGTCATAGGATTCGACTAATTGAGGACTTCCTTCGAAGTCAGAGTGCATCTGTCCGTGTCTGTGGCAAGGAGCAACCAACTACACACAAATAAGCCAGTAAATGGATGTACATGCAAAACTCAGGCCTGGCACAAAGCCAAAGTCCAAATGAACGAATAGCCAGGACTTTCCGCCAGAGCCTACAGCGGGTGAACAAAGAAGAAGAAAAAGAATAGTGCCAAAGTGCAAAATAGTTGAGGTTGAGTTGTACCTGTCAGACAGTTTCTACTGAGAACAACCAACAACTGCTGATCATATTGGATTAATGTGTAAACTGTCCAGACTAGACAACACAGAAAGGCAATATTCATTCCGTACCATGCTTTGTATACTGTACTATGCACATGACCAAACATTGGTGGTATTTCCATGTTCATACAGACTCAGGTTTCGTTTCATCCCGGTGAACTGATTGTTTGTGGGAAGGTGACTTCCTGTGAAACCATCTACTACATCCAGTCTTCTTAATTGTTAATGTTACATTTGGTCACAGTGTGATATGAAATCTGGCATTGATGACTGCCAATTAAGTTTTCCTGGATGTTCTTACAATATATGTTTATTTGAGTGATTTGTTTTAGTACACGTTTAGATGGCTACATAAATTTATCGTTAACTAGAGTGTGCTTTTCTTATTTTGTAAAAGCCACAAGCAGTACCGTGGAACTAACCAGGTATGCTCAAACTAGATGTAGAAGTTGTAAATATATATATGTATGGAGGGCACATCATGAGAAGAAGCGAGCAGAGTCGCCAAATGGGCACTGAAATGGGAGAAGATGGATTGAGGAAACAATAAAGTTCACATTGTTGAGTGAGACCTACAATGCTGGACTGGGTTCTATCCATGATATTTAAAGAAAGTCAAAACCCTCATTAAGATAAAATCAGAAACATTGGAAAACCAACACAGGATATAATCTTGAGAAAGATTCCCTCGAACACCTGAATAGAACAGACCAGGTCAGTTTTTTCCTTACACACTGGACACTGCAGACTCCACAAACACTAAAAAAAAATTAGGTATGAGCCCAGCAGCTCTCTGTTAGTGTTTTTGTGCTGAACAGACTCCAGAACATATCTCGCAAGACCATACTCTCTTGGCGGAGCAACACCAAGTAGACCTGACAACTAAGCTTTGGGGAAACCTAAGAGACCTTGAGTTGACATCCCAGTTTATGGCCCACGCATGAGTAGAGATTGCTGAAGAAGAAGATTTAAAGGATTGCACAGGGCAGAATGGAATAGAGGACATAGACTATGAACCTTACGTGACACACACATATATGTATAATATAACATGATTAGTTGATACGTATTCATTGCATCATGAGTGCTCAATTCAATTATAGTTCATTGCATCATGAGTACTCAGTTATAAATACATATTTATTGCACCATGAGTGCTCATTTTTAGTTGATACGTATTAATTGCACCATGAGTGCTCAATTATAGTTAATACGTATTAATTGCACCATGAGAGCTCAATTATAGTTAATACGTATTAATTGCACCATGAGAGCTCAATTATAGTTAATACGTATTAATTGCACCATGAGAGCTCAATTATAGTTGTATTAAGGATAGGGTCGGTATAAAATAACCAGTAGGATTGCCTGTCTCAGTTGTCTTACTACAATTCATGTGATAACAACGTTTATCTTTATCTGCGTTCATCTTTACAAGGGCCGTCGCCATATTTTGTTGTGCATTACAGCTAGACTGTGATGTCTGAGTCTTTCGGCCCAGCGCATGCAAATTCAAAATGCCCCTAATTAGTCGCATTCACAATGTGCTTTGACTTTTACATGTTTGTTACCCCATACCCCAAAGTGCAGCCCCAGAACTAACACAGGGATGTTTAGTGTGTGTGTGTGTGAGAGAGAGAGTGTGTGTGTAAAAGAGAGAGTTTGTGTGTGAGAGAGAAAGTGAATGAGAGAGAGAAAGTGTGTGTGAGAGAGAGATTGAATGAGAGAGAGAGTGAGTGAAAGAGAGAGAGTGTGTGTGTGAGAGCATGTGTGTGAAAGAGAGAGAGTGTGTGTGAGAGAGAGAGTGAGTAAGAGAGAGAGAAAGAGTGAGTGTGAGAGAGAGTGAGTGTGAGAGAGAGAGTGAGTGTGTGAGAGAGAGTGAGTGAGAGAGAGAGAGAGAGTGTGAGAGAGAGTGAGTGAGAGAGAGTGAGTGAGAGGGAGAGAGAGAGAGAGAGTGAGTGAGAGAGAGAGAGAGAGTGAGTGAGTGAGTGTGAGAGAGAGAGTGAGTGTGAGAGAGAGAGAGTAAGAGAGAGAAAAACACACATACTAAAGTAAAGGACTCATTTCACACCTTTGGGCATACACCGCTAGACCAGTATTTGTTTGGATCAAGTGGGTGATGTGGCCAGCATCATGCTGGTTGCCTTTACTTCCCATGACTTTACCTGGTACCCATTTAAGACGGGGTCGACTTGGGAACCAAGGTCATTTTTTGAAAGAAATCTGGCTTGATGCAGATTGGAACCCACCACCTTTGGATCAGAAGGCCAATATTTAGCCGCTACACCACCGTCTGCCCAGGTGACATTAACTTCTATTTAAGCTAATAATAAACACACCATACAGAATGAAGCCATGTTTATCTGGCCTGTCTGTCATCCATGTTGAGATTTGGTAAAATATTGGGGTGACTCCAGTCAAGCTTATACAAGGAATTCCAGAGAAATTTGACTAAAAAGCTCAACAAAATGGGCAAGCAGATAAACGTGAACAAAAACACCACCAAATAACGTTTCGGCCAGGCAGCCTTTTTCAAACACAAGTCAAATTTCTCTGGAATTAAATGTTGAGATTTGTAATATCTGAGTAACATACGGATGCGAGTCGACGACCATCTCCCAGTCCTTAAAGGTAGAGAATGTTGCGGCTTTTGAGCTGAAATGCAAGAGAAAGATTCTCCATAGACAAAGAAGAGAAGAAATACTGACATTCTAAACATCAAATAAGCTAGGCTAAAAAATTGCACCTGGTCTCGGAAGCTGAAATATTTTGGTCATATCAAGCACCACAGCTGATTGGAAATATAATAGCAAAAGGTGTGGTACCTCGAAGGAGGGGCCAACCAACAGGAAGAGGGGCCAACCAACAAGAAGAGGGGCCAACCAACAAGAAGAGGGGCCAACCAACAAGAAGAGGGGCCAACCAACAAGAAGATGGGCCAACCAACAAGAAGAGGGGCCAACCAACAAGAAGAGGGGCCAACCAACAAGAAGAGGGGCCAACCAACAAGAAGATGGGCCGACCAACAAGAAGATGGGCTGACCAACAAGAAGATGGGCCGACCAACAAAAAGAGGGGCCAACCAACTTGGATATAAATGTGAATGAGGCGATAAAGCTGGCGAGAGGCCGAGTTTTTTAAAAATAAGGCAGACCATGATGAGAGGGATGACCTTCAAGTAGCAACCCCAAGTTGAGGGAGGGGGGGGGGGAGGGGGGGGGGTCATGCACTTATTCATGCCAGCCCTCCTTAGTTGATTTCTTACGGCATGCATGCGAGGTAAGTGTGACTAATTTTTCACCTTCAGTAACATGTGCGCTGTGTTACAAAATACTCCAGCTTTTCTCCTCCCATAATGTAGCATACGTATATGGACATTTGTTTTCACTTATTCAATACATACAAATCTTTGGAGAATAAAACCTTTTTCAACATTTTGTTAAAAAGAAACTCTAAACTGAGAAACTAGAGAAAGAGGAGAAGAAGAAGAGGAAACAATCTAGAGTCTTGGTCAGTTTCTGTAAAACTCCAGGGGGTGTGAAAGCTGTAGGTCAATTGTGCAATGCATTGTTTGTGTCCATATTATTGAATATTTTTATTTTGAGCCTACAACTTTTGAGTTGTTTCTGTTAGTTTAAACAGCCAGTGAGGTCTTAAAAAACGTTATTTGTGCTTGCCTTTTATGTACACATTTATGTACTTAATCAATGTCTAGAAATGTGTCACTGACTTGTGTACTATTTATTGTAATGTATCAATATCTACCGCATGTACGATTCTGTTTTTATTATGAATTATAGTTGTACAGAGTTTTTTCATTTTGAGTCATCATATATAGTTTATAAGCATTGTGAGCAGGTTTAGGTTTGGTTTACAAATTAATCTTTAATATTTATCTGCGCACATTCAGAGCAATTGGAAAGCAAAGGGTGGGCTGTATTTTGTAGCTGCATAGCAGAATGTTATAAAAGGCGGCAAAATGACTAATGATAGACAAATGCAACCAAGTTGTCCCCATTTACGATGCAAATTTTAGTTATTTTGAAGCCCCACCCTGGCTTTTTGCCAGGGGCCTTAGATATGGCCTAACGGCTGAACGCGGTTTCTGGGACCTCTCCGAGGGTGATCCTCATCCGCATTGTGGCACCTTGTGTCATCGGGTGTTTATCGCTCTGGATGTCCTTGTGGGGTAAACAGTCAGTCGGCCAATAATAGAAAGGCTGGTTCCAAACATATGATTGATTTATTTTGTTTAATACAGTTATCAGGCACAGACAGTCTAGATTATAGGCATGTTTTATGGGGAAAGTAAATTGAAAAGTTAGTGACAGTGACAAAAATTGATGGTTTTTTTCTTGTTTTTGTTTTCCTTGTCTGGTTTTCAGATGTCACAGCTCTCTCTAGAGGTTGTGGTTTGAGACATGTCCTCCACTCTATCTTACAACTTGGATTCCTCTGGAATGCAAACTGGCCAGTCATGGGATCTTACTTTTGGAGCATGTCTGCAGTATGTGTTGAGTGTTCTGTGGTGGTGCCCGTCCACATGGGCGCAGTTCTAAATCACCAAGTTTGCTTTCTTGTACTTATGGCTGTGGAGCCTGTAGTGTCCAGTTCACAATCTAAATAATGATCTGTTTTTTTTCATGTAAGGAAGTCAGGGATTATGTTCTGGACGGGAAGGGTTGTCATGAGTTCTAATGGTCGCCTTCATCCGGAGTTTATTTTTCTCATACGGGCATCCTGTAAATACATCCAAAATTGTTTTTTAAAAGCTCTTTGAATGATAGTTGTTCTTCATCTTTTGTTAATATTTGCTTGTGCCGCACGGCGTTGCAGTTCATCGGACGATCGGCAGCCAAGCCAGGACGCGCTTGGTCGCCTAATATGCCATGATGTAATGCAGTCTCAAGTGTCAGTGAGTACTTCAATCCATCTTCTTCTCAGTCTTGCATCTTTGGTTTCATTCTCATTAGATGGCCAAAACATTTCATTCTTTGTTTCTCAATAAATTTGACAATGAGTGTTGTTCCAAAAGTTCTTGTGATTACATCGTTTCTCACACGATCTCTTCTGGTTTTATTCACAACCATTCTCAAACATCTCATCCCAAAGGTGGTCAGTTTTCTCTTATGTTCCGTTGTTAATGTCTAAGTCTGACACTGGTAACCTAAAGTCGGTATAAATATTATATTTATAATTTGTCTTTTTGTCTCTATAGCAGGGTCTTTCAAAATTGGAGCAAGTTAGTACGTGACCTTGTTGGATTCTCATTTCTATCTGTCTATTTTACCATTGTATGTAACGATGCTTCCCAAGTATTTAAATTCTTGCACTCGTTTCAGACTTTGATCTTTATGTCGATCAAAGATCAAAGCCTGAAACAGGTGCAAGAAACCTGAAAATGAATGGTCGTTAGACTCACTATAAATTTCTCATAAGGAGATGGACTAGAAGAAACTAGCATTGATATACCATGGAGACACAGGGCAGTTTAGAGATTCATTACAGTAAACTGACATTGATATACCATGGAGACACAGGGCAGTTTAGAGATTATTACAGTAACCTGACATTGATATACCATGGAGACACAGGCCAGTTTAGAGATTATTACAGTAACCTGACATTGATATACCATGGAGACACAGGCCAGTTTAGAGATTCATTACAGTCAACTGTCATTGATATAGCATGGAGACACAGTGCAGTTTAGAGATTCATTACAGTAAACTGACATTGATATACCATGGAGACACAGGGCAGTTTAGAGATTCATTACAGTAAACTGACATTGATATACCATGGAGACACAGTGCAGTTTAGAGATTCATTACAGTAAACTGACATTGATATACCATGGAGACACAGTGCAATTTAGAGATTCATTACAGTAAACTGACATTGATATACCATGGAGACACAGGCCAGTTTAGAGATTCATTACAGTAACCTGACATTGATATACCATGGAGACACAGTGCAGTTTAGAGATTCATTACAGTCAACTGTCATTGATATACCATGGAGACGCAGGGTAGTTTAGAGATTATTACAGTAACCTGGCATTGATATACCATGGAGACGCAGGGCAGTTTAGAGATTATTACAGTAACCTGACATTGATATACCATGGAGACACAGGCCAGTTTAGAGATTCATTACAGTAAACTGACATTGATATACCATGGAGACACAGGGCAGTTTAGAGATTCATTACAGTAAACTGGCATTGATATACCTTGGAGACACAGTGCAGTTTAGAGATTCATTACAGTAAACTGACATTGATATAGCATGGAGACACAGGGCAGTTTAGAGATTCATTACAGTAAACTGTCATTGATATACCATAGAGACACAGGGCAGTTTAGAGATTCATTACAGTAAACTGACATTGATATACCATGGAGACAGGGCAGTTTAGAGATTCATTACAGTAAACTGTCATTGATATACCATAGAGACACAGGGCAGTTTAGAGATTCATTACAGTAACCTGACATTGATATACCATGGAGACACAGTGCAGTTTAGAGATTCATTACAGTAAACTGGCATTGATATACCATGGAGACACAGTGCAGTTTAGAGATTCATTACAGTAAACTGTCATTGATATACCATGGAGACACAGTGCAGTTTAGAGATTCATTACAGTAAACTGGCTTCTGGTAGATTGATTCAGTTGGTATTTTTTTTTCAAGAGCTTTGAGAATTTAATAAATAAGAATTTTGCGAAAATTTCAACTCTTTTCTCCTACATCTTTGAAAATTGGAAACGTTTGTTAGCCCCCCCCCCCCCCCTTTTTTTTTTAAATAAAATAAATAATTTTTTTATATAAAATATTTTTGTAAAACTGATATCTTCTCCCCTACATCTTAGAGAATTTCATATCTTTTCCTCTAAATCTTTAAAATTCTGAAAATTTGATATTTCTTTGCCTTCATCTTTAAAATTTTAACAATTTGATATCTTTTCCCCTACATCTTTAAAATGTTAACAGTTTGACATCTTTTCCCCTACATCTTTAAAATTTTAACAATTTGAAATCTCTTCACCTATATCTTTGAAATTTAAGCAATTTGATATCTTTTTCACTCCATCTGTAAAATTGTAAAAATTTGATGTCTCCCCTACATCTTTGAGAATTTTGAAAATGTAATATCTTCCCCCCCCCCCCCCCCCCCCCCCCCACCCCCCCCCCCCCCCCCCCCCCTCCCCCCCCCCCCCCCCCCCCCCCCCCCTACATCTTTGAGAATTTTGAAAATGTAATATCTTTTCCCCTACAAATTAAAAAAATGTTGATCTCTTCTCCTCTGTATCTAAAAATGTTTAACAGTTAGTCCTCTAAAAGAGAGGCAAGTCAATCCCCCCCCCCCCCCCCCTTAGTGATGCACTTACAAACCCAATATAATCCCATGCCACCAGACTTGCAGTGAAAATGTTCAAATTTCATAGTTGATCAGTATGAATTTAATTTTAATTTTTTATTGTATTAAATTTTCCCCACGTAAAATTTGTTCCAATGCAAAATACTCAATGCTGTTTGTTACAGTGGTTGTTTGTTTCTGTTTCCCTCTTGAGAAAACTAGAATTGATATCGTGAATGTTTGTATAACCAAACAAAAGTGTATAACCAAGAAACGGTTTGAATTTAATAATTAAAATGTTTGCCCAGAAAATGAATATCTTTAAAGCTTCCATTGCATCTCCCATGGCAGTGTTTTCCTTCTGGTGGTTCCCATCATATCTCCCAGGGCAGGGTTTTCCTTCTGGTGGTTCCCATGATATCTCCCAGGGCAGGGTTTTCCTTCTGGTGGTTCCCATGATATCTCCCAGGGCAGTGTTTTCCTTCTGGTGGTTCCCATGATATCTCCCAGGGCAGTGTTTTCCTTCTGGTGGTTCCCATGATATCTCCCAGGGCAGGGTTTTCCTTCTGGTGGTTCCCATATCT
Source organism: Candidula unifasciata (assembly GCA_905116865.2). NCBI lineage: Eukaryota > Metazoa > Mollusca > Gastropoda > Stylommatophora > Geomitridae > Candidula > Candidula unifasciata. Next base: position 520,704 of record CAJHNH020003391.1, read on the forward strand.
CCCAGGGCAGGGTTTTCCTTCTGGTGGTTCCCATGATATCTCCCAGGGCAGTGTTTTCCTTCTGGTGGTTCCCATGATATCTCCCAGGGCAGGGTTTTCCTTCTGGTGGTTCCCATATCTCCCAGGGCAGTGTTTTTCTTCTGGTGGTTCCCATGATATCTCCCAGGGCAGGGTTTTCCTTCTGGTGGTTTCCATGATATCTCCCAGGGCAGTGTTTTCTTTCTGGTGGTTCCCATGATATCTCCCAGGGCAGTGTTTTCCCTTTGGTAATCCACAGAACAAATGTAAGGTGTGTCTATAATTTATGTTTAAAAAAAAAGTGTTACAAATTTTTGTGATTCTAATATTTATCAATTATAATTTCTTCAGTATGACTATGAAATGGGGAACAACTGTCCTAAGATGTACTAAATTTTGAATGGGTCTGAAGATGTTTTAGATGGATCATCATTCATCAGTCAGTAAGTGCTGCAGAGAACATCACTCTCATCACAGCACGCCTAAAAGTCTTTACTTCTCTAGCCTTCTACTTCTTGTCTCTACTTCCAGTTTGTATGCTTTCATAGCCAGTGAATCTTCAGTGTCTTTGCATCCATATTTGCGGAGGTCTGCCTCAGTTTCCAGAACCTGCCCACCATCACCATTCTCTCTGGGACACCGTGACGTTTATTTAACATGGCTAAATACTAGGGCTGTACAGAATATTCGCTTCGTATTCGCTTCGGGGCCGAATAGTGGACCCAATAACTATTCGGTATTCGGCCGAATAGTTGCGGTCGGGCCGAATACGAATATAGTGGTTACCTCACAACCGTTTCTGGACTGGTGGAAAAAAAAAACATCAAGACTTCCCACCTTGGTTTATACTGTGAAGCGTTATCTTTGTGCACCACCTACGAGCGTACCAAGTGCCCCTTTATTTCCATCTTGCATGTGTTGCGAGTAGTATTGTCAGCTTGATTTCTTTGAGTGGAGTGTCCTCTTCGTTGATTCTTTTTCATCATTTATGGGTGTCGTATCTGTTCTTTCGTCGTCTCGTGGAAACGGAGGCGGCTGAATGTTTTGACGTTCGGTTTTTTGATTGTCTTTGTTGTTTGATCTTCTGGCGTTGGCCGCCCGGCGTCTGGTTTCGTGAGCTCGCGGGGGGCTGGGCGACTTGTAAGGACGGCATTGTTTTCTTCGTCTGCGTTATTTTTGTTTTTGATGTTTCGCCTTGCGGGTTTTCATTTTGACTCTCTGTATTTGTCGTATTTTCCTGTTTAGTACAGCTGGAAATACCTTCAGTGAGACAAAAAGCTGGCCTAATGCTGACAACATGGAACGAAGGTTTTTCATGGAGGTGTGTCAGCACACGAACTAATACCTGCTGCAGGAGATCGCAGATTGTGGCGAGGCATAATCGCCAATGCCAGCCGGCAAAGCACATGATGATGATGATTCACTATTCGTATTTGGCCGAATAGTTAGTCCAGCTATTCATATTCGGCTGAATAGTGAAAATCCCTGTTCGGTACAGCCCTACTAAATACCTCAGCTTTCAGGAAGGATGCTGTTTATGAGCCAATTCTCCTCGATGTTCAGATCATGTCCGGTGTCAGTGTTTCTCTTCTTGGTCCATAATGGATCATTTAAAATATTTTGTACAGTAAATGAATTCATTTTTAAAGTTAAAGCTTTGTTGCCAAATTCCATTTTTTTTACATCGGGACCACGATTATTTAAAACTGGTATTTGGATCTGTTTACACGTGTTAACATCATTAAGGTTTTATGCCCTCAAACTCTGGCTAAAAACCTAAAGGGAAAAAAAATTACCTTCAACAATTAAAGTGTTTGTACTGTACATGTCAACGTGTTGCTACTTCCATAATGGGACCATTTTTTTTAATTTAAACTTGTTAGTAGTTTAGGAGTTAGTGCAATAAACAAGTATTCCAGGTTGGGATTTGACTGTATACAGTTCTTGCAAATTGTTTAATAAAGTATTTCAAACATGAGATGCTATCAAGTGTTTTTTTTTGTTTTGTTTTTCATAACTCACTGTTTATTGGAGCAGAAAACGAACCAACATTATCCTTAAGTGTCTTGCCAACTACAGTTGAGTCTGGATAAGTAGAAGCCCGCAGGGGCCTAAGAAAATGATTCCACTAATCCGGATTTCTACTTATCCAGACAGCACACACAATAGAGAAAATTGCCGGGACTAAGCTGGTCATGTCGACTTGACCGAAATTTGACTTATCCGAGTTCGACTTAAGTGGACTCGACTGTAGTACGAATGATCCCTATCTAGACGCATGTTTTTCAAAAGGGGTGCCAAAAAAAAAAACACATGGAGACTTAGTACACCCAAGTGTTAAAGTGGTATGATTGAATGAATGAATGTTAGTTTATTTAATGAAGTTTATAAACTTAATAAAAGATCAATACATTTTAGAATTATGTCCCTACAATTGCATACCCAATACAATCATCAATTCCACTTGAAAAATTGATTTGTTTATTACAATTAGAATGTTCCCACTACTCAATCCATACACTTACTCAGGGAGTTTGGTTGTTTAGAAAACAAAGGTGTGGGTACTGATCACTGAGTGTTGAAAAAAGTCCTGAGTCTGACCATAAAGTGGTATTAAAGAAGAACAATTCTTCTTCTTCGCGTTCCCCAACTGGAAACTCTGGCAGAAAGTTCTGGTTGTCCATCCACTTTTGGACTACAGTCCTGTTTCAGAACCTGAGTGTTGCGTGTGCATCCGTTTTACAGATCTGACTCATTTGTATGCAGACTGCTGGTTCCTTGCCTCTCAGGCAGATGCACTCTGAAGGAAGCTCCCAATTAGTCTACTCTTACGACATGCTTTTGGGTAGGCAGTGGTTCTATTCTTGTTTCCCCTATAATAGGACCCCGTAACCCACACGGGAATAAAGAAGACTTGAAAACATTATGCCTTTAAAAGAAAAGGTGCAAGTACTGCACACCACCAGAAGGAAAATCCCTGAATTTACCAAAACTAGATTTTCTATACCATCTGGTGCTTCTCCTTCCTCTTTAGTATTCAGAGCCCCTGAGGTTCATTACACCCTCCTCCATTCATCTCTGGTTGGTCTTCTTCATTTCAAACAACAAGTCAATAATTACAAGTACACATAATACTTTTATTATCAATTACTGAACCCTCAGATACCAAAAATACACATAGGATCATTACTAAAATATAAATTATATTTTTCTTAACCTGGTTCATTTCTCAAATTAAAAAAAAATTAAAAATAATTCACACATATATATATTTGTACATTATTAAACTAAAATTACCTAACTAATCATAACAACTCTTCTGTATGGTCAACTTTTGTAAACAATATCCTCTCCCTGCTGCCCAATCAGCATATCCTGAGAAAACTAATTCCCAACATATATATATATATGCTTAGGAGCATATCTGATACAAAGATGTTCCTGTGTCTTATTGGATGACAAGTTTTTATCCCTTAAACTGATTGGGTAAAAAGTCTAGTCGTTTGATTGGGCTGTTTCAGTTGTATTACTGGCTTTTTCTTATACTCTTGACTGTTAACTGCCCTTTCGCCTTACTGGTTGACAAGTTATGACTATACTGTCTTTAAAATTAAGTTATAATTGTGTGTGTGTGTGTGTGCATGCAGTATCAGGGAGGGAACAGATTCATGGAACGGGCCCTTCTGTTGGCCGCCACCTTCTCTCTTCTGCTGGAATGCCTCACAGCGTCAGGGCAGGAAGAGATCTCTGCAACTGGCCCTTCTGTTCATCTTCTTGTTCTGCCCATTATTCTCTTCTTGACTGCGCTGTTCAGTTCACAAGTGCAATTTTTATGGAGATCCCTGGGGATCATCACCGGAGCTACATAGTTTGTGCTTTGTGTGATGTTCTGGGCAGGAGGCTAACCCTTCCGCAAACAGACCGAGCCACATAGGGTAAAACCCAGTGTAATGAAGCTGATCCTCTGAACTTTAACTGCAATGCAACAGAGGCCCTCAACCAACTCATGCAAAGCTATCCTATCCTTTGCAAATGCATGCAGCCCCCCCCCCCCCCCCCCCCCCAGTTGTTTAACGTCACTCTCTAGCTCCCATTTCCATGTGTTGTTTGGTTTGCTTATATTTCTATGCCCCTGCAGGTTCCAGGTGACATAACATTCTCGTAAATACTGTTGTCAGGTTTTCTCCAAGTGTGGTCTATCCAACGCCAGCATCTTTTCTTTACCAATCCTCCTCCTTCCAGCGGTTCTTCACCAATCCTTCTTCTTCCAGCAGAAAGTTCTAGTTTGTCATCCACTTGTGGACTTTAGTCTCTCGTTCCAGAACTTGAGTTCTGTATCCATGTCCGTTTTACCCTTGCCTCTCAGACAGAAACACTCCGACTTCAGACAAAACATCCCTAATTAGTCAAACTGTACAATATGTTTGTTAGAAGGATCAGTGAAACTATTCCCCCCCCCCCCTCCCCCAATGGGGGCCCCGGATCCCACACAGGGACTTCATCTATTGATTCATTGGTATTTGTTAAGTCCTCACTGGTATTTTTTTTTTTTTAGTTCTCACTGGTATTTGTTTAGTTCAGTTCTCACTGGTATTTGTTTAGTTCTCGTGGGTATTTGTTCAGTTCTCACTGGTATTTGTTTAGTTCTTGTGGGTATTTGTTCAGTTCTCACTGGTATTTGTTTAGTTCTTGTGGGTATTTGTTCAGTTCTCACTGGTATTTGTTTAGTTCTCTACGACAGCCCACTAGTTCATCATTACTGGCAGCCCGTAGACAACAGGGGCGAACCCTGTCAGTCCGTGGAGCCGGCAAGCTTTGCGTGCTGACACTAACAGCTGGCTCAGGGAGATAGGTCTGTCCTGGGACATCCACTGTGAGAACAGTTGCGAGGTCAGCTTGTCAATGTCCTTGTCAGTGACCACCCACAGGTTTCCCATGACAGCCGGGCTGTGGAGAAAATGGGTAAAGTCTGTTAGTATTATGACAAAATGGGTAAAGTCTGTTAGTTTTATGATAAAATGGGTAAAGTCTGTTAGTTTTATGACTAAATGGGTAAAGTCTGTTAGTTTTACGATAAAATGGGTAAAGTCTGTTAGTTTTATGACTAAATGGGTAAAGTCTGTTAGTTTTATGACAAAATGGGAAAAGTCTGTTAGTATTATGACAAAATGGGTAAAGTCTGTTAGTTTTATGACAAAATTGGTAAAGTCTGTTAGTATTATGACAAAATGGGTAAAATTTGTTAGTTTTATGACAAAATGGGTAAAGTCTGTTAGTATTATGACAAAATGGGTAAAATCTGTTAGTATTATGACAAAATGGGTAAAGTCTGTTAGTATTATGACAAAATGGGTAAAGTCTGTTAGTATTATGACAAAATGGGTAAAGTCTGTTAGTATTATGACAAAATGGATAAAGTCTGTTAGTTTTATGTCAAAATGGGTAAAGTCTGTTAGTATTATGACAAAATGGGTAAAATCTGTTAGTTTTATGACAAAATGGTTTAAGTCTGTTAGTTTTATGACAAAATGGGTAAAGTCTGTTAGTATTATGACAAAATGGGTAAAGTCTGTTAGTATTATGACAAAATGGGTAAAGTCTGTTAGTTTTATGACAAAATGGAAAAAGTCTGTTAGTATTATGACAAAATGGGTAAAGTCTGTTAGTTTTATGACAAAATGGGTAAAGTCTGTTAGTATTATGACAAAATGGGTAAAGTCTGTTAGTATTATGACAAAATGGGTAAAGTCTGTTAGTTTTATGACAAAATGGGTAAAGTCTGTTAGTATTATGACAAAATGGGTAAAGTCTGTTAGTTTTATGACAAAATGGGTAAAGTCTGTTAGTATTATGACAAAATGGGTAAAGTCTGTTAGTTTTATGACAAAATGGGTAAAGTCTGTTAGTATTATGACAAAATGGGTAAAGTCTGTTAGTATTATGACAAAATGGGTAAAGTCTGTTAGTATTATGACAAAATGGGTAAAATCTGTTAGTATTATGACAAAATGGGTAAAGTCTGTTAGTATTATGACAAAATGGGTAAAATCTGTTAGTTTTATGACAAAATGGTTTAAGTCTGTTAGTTTTATGACAAAATGGGTAAAGTCTGTCAGTATTATGACAAATTGGGTAAAATCTGTTAGTATTATGACAAAATGGGTAAAGCCTGTTAGTATTATGGCAAAATGGGTAAAGTCTGTTAGTATTATGACAAAATGGGTAAAGCCTGTTAGTATTATGACAAAATGGGTAGTCTGTTAGTATTATGACATAATGGGTAAAGTCTGTTAGTATGATGGCAAAATGGGTAAAGTCTGTTGTTATGAAGGCAAAATGGGTAGTCTCTTAGTATGACAGCAAAATGGGTAAAGTCTGTTAGTATGATGGCAAAATGGATTAAGTCTATTAGTATGAAGGCAAAAAGGGTAGTTTGCGAGTGCGATGGTAAAATGGGTAAAATCTTAGTCTTGCCTAACACTCAACTCTCATGGACAACTTCTAGTATCTGTTGGGTGAAGTCTGTTAGTAAAAAAGCCAAACAGCCCTCATGGATAAATTCCAGTATCTGCTAGCATGTGAATGGATGAAGAAATGACATCAACTGGGACATTCTCACACTCCATATGTCCTTGTCTTTGGCAGAAAATGAAGAGTTAACATACTGATAGTGCCGGCTGCAATTTAGAAGAACACTTGTCTTTTCCCCCTGCGCACTAAATAACATCCAGATCCTCTATGATGAATTCTTCTGCATACATCTGAAGATGTAACTGCCTCGTGCCCACTTACAGCATGGCTGCGATATTGATGAATTCTTCTAGCAGGTGAAAATGGTTCTGAACAACAGGGCTTAGCTCCTCTTGATCTTAGTGTTCCCAGGCTGTTAACTCCGACAGAAAGTTCTAGTTGTCCGTCCACTTCTGGACTTTAGACTTTTTTCAAGAACTTAAGTGGTAATCTTCAACCTCTTGACCACCACCCCCCCCCCCCCCCCCCCATACTACACAAAACGGGGTAAATCTTCTTCTTCACTCCATTTCTTACAGCTTCAGGTGTCAATGGAGATATAATGTTCTGCTTCTTGCTTTTCTTGCCCCCTCGACCACTGACACAAGGTGCTCATGTAGAGTTTCTCTGTAGATATCTTTCCATCTTGTTCTTGGTCTATTTTCTGCTATACATCCTTCTCTTTGAGGGTATCCCTTGTATGGTCTGGCGTCACAGAGCATTCTTTCTAAGTGGGCAAACCATTTGAATTGCTGTTTTTGTATGTAATTTAGAGTTGGTTCTGTGCCGAGTTTTTGTCTCATGACCTCATTCCTGTTTTTATTTCTTCTACAGCCCTTCTCAGACATCTCACTTCCAAAAGTACAAATGTTCTTTTCCGGTCTGTTCGAAGTGACCACGTCTGGCACTGGTCCCACAGAGTCTGATAAATATGCTTTGTATGAGAAGTGTCTTTGTACTGTGTGGGATTGTCTTATTTTGTGGGAGAGGGAGGAGCTAGCTGTCCCAATGTGTTAAGTAAATATAGGCGGTAAAGGTAGGTGTTAATAAACCATGACAAAAACTGGTCACGTAGAACCAAAACCTACCATCCGGCTAAGATATAGTAAAGTGGGCCTCCATCTCCGTCCAGCTGTCTCCTGTAGTCCAACTTGGCGCTGCTACAACCCATCAAGATGGCGACTGCATTGCCACGGATCAGCTGCACATCTCGTCCCCCGACGTACTGGTTTCCCCAGCTGTGTCCACAGTAGCTGACGAGGAGAAAACAAAGACATTATCATACAAGTATTTCTTTCTTTGTGCTTACGGGCTGTAAACTCCGGTGGAAAGTTTTGGTTGTTTGTCCACCTCTGGATTTTAATCTTTTTTTTCAGAACTTAAGTGCTGCGTGCATATCTGTTTTACAAATCAAGCTAATTGCAGGCAGACTGTTGGTCCCTTGCCTCTCAGGCAGATGCATTCCAACTTTGAAGGAAGCTCTCCTAATTAGACAATTTTTATGAGGCAGTGGGTATATTCTTGTCTCCCAATAACGGGACTCCGAGATCCATGCAGGGGCACACTCATACAAGTGAAGTGCTAAAGAAGAATGTTAGAATACCCTGGACCAAGAAGAGGAAACAATATTGATATTCTACATGATGTGAGCATCGAGGAGAACTGGCTCATAAACAGCATCCTGTCATGAAAGCTGAGACATCTAGGCCATGATAAACATTATGGTCACGGGTGTATTACTGGGGTCCTCACAGGAAGCAAATAATAACACTGCACTTTTACCAGGCATGACGTGAGAGGCGACTAATGGTAGGGTTAGCTACTTCATCCTGTTAGGAAAACAAATTTAGCAACAAAATCCACACGGCCATGGAGTAGTCAAAAAGTAAAATAAGACAAACCCAGACAAGATAAGAGGAGGTGCTTCTAAGAGAAGAATGCTGACATAGTGCAGAGAAAGCCAAAAGGTGTCCTGATCGTATCTCCTTTTAACTAGGAAACACATGGAGAAGGGAGCTAGAGAGTAAAATATTTAAAAAATCTGGAGGACATGGGGAGAGCGGTATGCAACAGCAAATTATAGAACTTAGCTTGAGTGGGTTGAGGGCCTATGCTCCACTGGGGGATAGAAGGCAGAATAAGAAGAAGTGTCATGGTGGCCTGGTGAAAACAGTGATGGAGGGTAAGGTTTCCAGAAAACGAGGCAGAGTAGACCACCGCAAACCTAGACACACGACACGGAAGATTCACTGGCTATGACAGCACATAGGGCTGTTAGAATTGGTTCGAGAAACAGAGACTTTCAGGTGTATTGTGCCGAGAGCGACATTCTGTGAAAGACCTGCTGATTCATCATGATAACACAAATAACAGAGAACAATATCTTTACAATTTTTGATACTGGGAGCCACAGAAGCAAAGGCAGACACACACATTTATTTAAAAAGCCCACGGAGAAGGGAACTAAGAAGACTTCCGGTCAAAATGGAGGATAGGCTTGGCAGAATGTTAAGCTTCAAAGTTATTTTTGCTTCCGACAGCACTTTGCTAATGCAGTTTCCCCATAAGGACGGTTTTGCTGCCTGAGCTACTGAGTTTAGTGCTTGGTGCAGCCCTGTGAGCTGTGTTGTGCATGTGGAATGACTTTCATTTGTGCAGCAGTTGTGTTCAATATGGCCTGCAGCCAGTTTACGTGTGAGCTGGTGAAATACCTTATGTAATAATTCTACATGTGTATAGTAACCAACTTACTGGGCCGACTACTTTTATCATCGACAAACTGCATATCTGGTAGCAATTGTTGGCTTTAGCCTCTTTAGAAACTGAAATATGCATTTACTGCGTGCGCATATTTGGGCTGTTCAGGGACTAGTTGTTCGTTTTGCACTTTTTTTTTGTTAAAGGCGACAGTGAGGGACATTTCATTTGATTTACACTGGGACAGTCAGGGACATTTCATTTGATTTACACTGGGACAGTCAGGGACATTTTATTTGATTTACACTGGGACAGTCAGGGACATTTCATTTGATTTACACTGGGAAAGTGAGGGGCATTTCATTTGATTTACACTGGGACAGTGAGGGACATTTAATTTGATTTACACTGGGACAGTGAGGGACATTTAATTTGATTTACACTGGGACAGGAATGGAGCAAGTATGGGGAAACCCGATGATTGCAGTGAGGGACATTTCATTTGATTTACACTGGGACAGGAAAGGAGCAAGTATGGGGAAACACGATGATTGCAGTGAGGGACATTTAATTTGATTTACACTGGGACAGGAATGGAGCAAGTATGGGGAAACACGATGATTGCAGTGAGGGACATTTCATTTGATTTACACTGTGACAGGAATGGAGCAAGTATGGGGAAAACCCGATGATTGCAGTGAGGGACATTTCATTTGATTTACACTGGGACAGGAATGGAGCAAGTATGGGGAAAACACGATGATTGCAGTGAGGAACATTTCATTTGATTTACACTGGGACAGGAATGGAGCAAGTATGGGGAAAACCCGATGATTGCAGTGAGGTTGAATCCTCGACTAGGACTAAAACTAGAAAGTGAGGTTAAAAAATATAGGGAAGAGTCACAGGGTGAGCTGTGTATGATAACAAAAGAAAGGACGACTGGGTGTGAGTTGGTTGAGGGCTTATGCTCCATTGGGGGATGAAGGGCAGAGGAAAATCTTCACAAATAACTTTAAACAATTATCTGCTTACATCGATTCTGTCTAACGGTGCTTCGTGCTTTGCTGAAAAAAAAAAAACACATCATGTTCAACAAGCATCCCTGAAGGAAGGAGCATTAGGTTATAATTGTGACGAGGTTATGTGCGCCATATGGCTTCTAGCATTGCACACCCCAAGAGCGCTAAAAAGGACTCCAGCAGTGTTAATGTGATCAAAGGAGACAGAACGGCAACAAAATCGCCTACTGGTGAGCAAATGGATGACCCAGTCGCTGATGAGCTGTCAAATGGTTTATGGTATAAAATATTTGTTCAAGTAAATAATGTGTGTATCAGAGCAATCCAAGTCCAGAGAGAGAGAGAGAGAGAGAGAGAGAGAGAGAGAGAGAGAGAGAGAGAGAGAGAGAGAGAGAGAGAGAGAGAGAGAGAGAGAGAGAGAGAGAGAGAAAGAGAGAGAGACAGAGACAGAGACAGAGAGAGTAAAGAGAGATGCCTGTGTGGATGACTTACAGGTACAGTGAGTTGTCTGTCAAGAATGTCTTCAGTTGAGATATGGTGGGAGCTTTCTGAATTTGACAAGTCCAGCCTTTGTACCTGTTGAACAGACAAAATTTACCTTTCAAATAAAATAAAAATGTCTATATTAGTGAGTTGAGAGTCAGTATTTTTTTGTCTCGTTGTATTCTTAGTTTGATATCTCTATCTGCCGCCTCCAAACAGAGCCCCAGAACCCACACAGCTGCGACAGCTCTCTTGCCCGTTGTATTCTTAGTTTTACATCTCTACCTGCTCCCCTATCTTTGTGTCCAGTGCTTCCTAGACAGGTGCGTCACTTCCCATCTTTGTGTCCAGTGCTTCCTAGACAGGTGCGTCACTTCCCATCTTTGTGTCCAGTGCTTCCTAGACAGGTGCGTCACTTCCCATCTTTGTGTCCAGTGCTTCCTAGACAGGTGCGTCACTTCCCATCTTTGTGTCCACTGCTTCCTAGACAGGTGTGTCACTTCCCATCTTTGTGTCCAGTGCTTCCTAGACAGGTGTGTCACTTCCCATCTTTGTGTCCAGTGCTTCCTAGACAGGTGCGTCACTTCCCATCTTTGTGTCCACTGCTTCCTAGACAGGTGCGTTACTTCCCACCTTTGTGTCCAGTGCTTCCTAGACAGGTGCGTCACTTCCCATCTTTGTGTCCAGTGCTTCCTAGACAGGTGCATCACTTTCCATCTTTGTGTCCAGTGCTTCCTAGACAGGTGCGTCACTTCCCATCTTTGTGTCCAGTGCTTCCTAGACAGGTGCGTCACTTCCCATCTTGAGGTGGACAGGAAGCTTTACAAGAGATTGGGTTTTCATCTGCATGATTCACTCTCATTATCTTTGCCTGTCTCCTGTGAACTTTCAGACCTAACTGTTATAATCTCCCATCCCCTTCTTGGCGTTCACCGGCTGTAAACTCTGGCAGTTAAGTTCTGGTCATTCACCCACTTCTGGATTTTGGTCTTGTACCCAAACTTGAGTTTTGCATGCACATCTGTTTTACAGGTCTGGCTTATTTGTATGCAGACTGCCGATCTCTCACATCACGGGCAGATGCACTGACGTAGAAGGGAACACCTCTAATTAGTCGCTTTTTATGACACGCTTGTTAGGGGGCAGGAGTTTATACCCCCCCCCCCCCCCCCCCAAATGGGGCCCTGGAACCCATATTGGTTTAACAGGTACATATATAAAGTACTCTTCTTCTTCTGTTCTCTCCTGGAATGCCACGCAGCACCAGGGCAGGAAGAGATCTCTGGAACTGGCCCTTCTGTTAACTACGTATATAGTACTTTCCAGTGTCTCTGACATCTCTGTGGTCCATATTCTGCTTGGTCGACCTCTGGCTCTGTTTCAGCTGTATCTGTGTAACATTGTGATCTGTGGTGCCCTGTCTATTGCCAATCATGTTACATGGCCAAACAATCTGATTTACCGATAAAATTAATAATGGTTCTGCGCCGACTCTGCTCCTAATTTCATAACTTCTAAGTCGATCTTTCCTTGCTACATCCAGCATCATTCATGAACATTTCATTTCTGTCATATCCCCTGTGAGGGTTCAGGGGGCCCCATTGTGGGGGAAAACAATAATACACCCCCTGCCTACCCAAAAGCATGTCGTAAGAGTCGACTAATTGGGAGCTTCCTTCGAAGTTGGATGGCATCTGCCTGAGAGGCAAGGGACTAGCAGTCTGCATACAAATGAGTCAGATCTGTAAAATGGATAAACACGCAACACTCAGGTTCTGGAACAGGACTGCAGTCCAGAAGTTGACAAACAACCAGAACTTTCTGTCAGAGTTAACAGCTGGTGAATGTAAAGAAGAAGATTTATGTCATATAAAGTAGTACAACAGAATAAAGAAACACTTACTTTGTATGTAGAGGTCAAGTGACAATTGCTGTACTAACATAAATATAAACTAGTACAACAGAATAAAGAAACACTTACTTTGTCATGTGACAACTGCCGTACTAACATAAATATAAAGTAGTATACACGATTAAACATACAATTATTTATGTGGCAACTTACTTCTGGAACTGAGGTGCCAGAAAATTGACAACATTCTGCAGGTCTGTGTCAGGCGGTATAAGTGCCACCACGTTGCTGCGGTCGACTCCACAGTTGAAAGGAGATTGAATCTGTTTCTTGTGTATAGTTACCATGACGCTGAGAGTAGCAAGGGAGGGAATTCTCGTCACTGTGTCTGAGAACAAATCAGGCATGCTCTCCCATGGAAGCTTGTTAAGTTTCTGGAGAATAGAAATGTTTAAAGATTGAACCCAGAACTTCCCATGTGGATTTTAGAGGGCTCCATTTTGAGGAAAAAATTATTTATTTTCTTACATTGGCTGTAAACTCAAGCAGAAAGTTCTTGTTTATTCTTGGTTTTATTCCAGAACTTGAGTTTTGCCTGTACATCTATTTAACAGATCTGGCTTATTTGTGTGCAGACTGTTGGTTCTCTTGCCTCTCAGGCAGACGCACTCTGACTTCAAAGCAACACCCCTATTTAGTTGCCTTTAAACAAATACTTGTTAGGGGTGCACTGAGTCTACATCCCTCCCTCTCCCAATGAGGCGCCAGAACCCACACGTGCAGGATGAAAACAGGATGAATCCCACAGCCTTCTAACAAAAACAACAAAATCAGTTGTGTAAACTTTACAGGATTTTGCAGAAACAACCATGGCATTTTGTGGCTGTTTATGATTTCACCAGACAATGTTTACGTTCAGTAGTTTGTCTGAAAGGCCAGCTCTTGAAAACTGGAAGACACAGAACACAGAGACAATTTGGAGTCACAGAGAATTGAGTGGAGAGAGAACAAAGAGACAGAAGAAATAGGGAGAGTTAAATAAAATAAATCTATTAATTAGAACAGACACAAAAAGACGAAAGAGGGAAAGCAAGATAAAAGTAATAGAGAATAGAGAGACCAAAGGGACAGCTGAAATAGGAAGCGTTTATATATATAAAAAAAAATTCTATTAATCAGAACAGACACAAATAGACAAAAGAGGCAAAGCAAGATAAAAGTAATGGAATGGAGAGAAAACAAAGAGAGAGGAGAAATAGGGAGAGTTAGATAAAAATAAATCTATTAATCAGAACAGACACAAATAACCAATAGAGGGAAAGAAAGATAAATGTAATAGAGTGAGAGAAAAAAAAAGAGACGGCCGAAATAGAGAGAGTTAGATGAAAAAAATCTATTAAACAGAACAGACACAATATCTATTAATCAGCCAACAACAACAAAAATGAATACTTACATTATCCAAGATAAGCACTAAAGGGCCCCTGGTGTCGCCCACAGATGTCCGAGACGATGACGCCATCACTGACCTCTGGACATTAAGGCAGGCATGAGCCACTGTACTGGCAACAGGTGGAGGCCAAACACATTCCACCAATGAGGTAACCTCTTTCTCATTTGCCTGCAGCAGCACCTCCAGAAGGTTCTAAAGGAGAGAACAAAACTATCTTCAATATTCCAGCCACTGAAAATTTGTACAATAGACAAACACAATAACAAGAAAAAAAAAGTTGAAGGCAAGAAAGCAAGAAGTAGGCAACGTTACAAGTGGGAGAACAACATCAAGAGATGGATGAACAGCCGTCTAAAAGAGTGTACTACTAAGACACAGGGTGGCCGTAATATCTTCAGCTGACAATGGGATATTCGTTTATATTTTTAACTGAAAATGGGATATCTCAAGCGAGTCAGTTAAACCCGAGGGGGGGGGGGGGGGGGGGGGTCTAGGTCACCAGGGTGTGCAGGCTAATTAGTCGCTTGATGCTGGTATTAAACTCGAATCATTGTCATCAAGAAATAAACGAAACAAAGCAACAAAAAAGCATGCTACAACAAAAATTTTCAGGCGCTAAAAAGTATCTAACACTATGAAATCTTAAAAGGTCTAGTGATATTACTGTAAATGCATGTTCTTGAAAAAAAAAAAAAAAAAGCACAGTGCCAGTGAAAATGGAACAAACCGTCACCGTAACAAGATAGGAGACAGAGAGAGTGTTTCATTGTAGCCAACCTTCATCATGGAGATGGCACCTGATTGACTAAGAATTAATAATACCAGCAGAGCTACATTAGTTCTCTAGAGGTTATCAGGAAAAATCAGATGATCTTATTCTAGTCTTCTCTATTGGTAGTAAGCCTGTTCATGCAGATTCTGCAGCCCCATTGGGGGGGGGGGGGGGGGGGGGGGAGACCAAGAACAGTCCCACACATTCCCGAGTCAGAACAATCACGAAAAATTCTACACACTGAACTGGCCAGAAACGACCTGAGTCTCTTCGATTCACAATCAATAGCCAGCTACCAACTAGGAATGATCACGTCCTCGCGTGTAGTATGACTGCTTGCTTAACTAAAGAAAGACTCCACACGTATTCTCAGCAAGACAATCTTCTCTAAACTCCTTCTCAACCCCTCATCCTTGAGACTTACCCAAGTATATTACCTGAGTAAGTTCCCCGTGCATTCTCAGATAAATAAGAAGCACGCCAGTTATTCTCGTGACTCAACTCTGACTTGAGAATCTGCTGTACACATATGCCGTGATTATAACTGACTCACAGAGGATGTTGAGAAAGGTGGAGGCAGGCATGCTCTGTGAAGAGTGCAAGCATCACTTCAAAAGTCCTGGGTAGTTAGCATCCTTTGGATATTTTCTCCAGGGTATGCCGGTGTGTTGGGAAAAGAGCAGGCAGATAGACTGGCCAGTTCTGCACCACTTGGTGGTGAACTGATGTATGACAAGCTGGATGTTGTGAGGGCCCATTTGGAGCAAGTGAACAGTGCCGAGGCACAGATAGATCATTACGGTCTGAAGAGAATGGCACTGGGAGGAGTTACAAGGGGATCTGGCCGACGCTCAAAACTCAGGTGAAAGACGAGACGGATTTACGATTAGACAGTTACTGGTACAACCGGAATTTTAACTCTTCACTTGCTGCTAAAGATGGGGACGGAGCGCTTATGGTGGTGTCCCGAGTGCTGCGATGTAGATTCTTAATTCAACATTCAATTCACGCAGACCTCTGTGCACCAGATTTCACTCGACCAATTCTCCATCTGAATGTTGACTCAGGCATCTTCAGAAAATGACTGGCCTCCACGCCTGTCTTAATTCACAAAGATGCGACACACTACTGAGAGATATTCATGAATGCAAACTACACAGTGGTTACAAAGCTAGGTCTCTAGTGAGACAGTCTACTTCTTGTTATATTCCATATAGCGTGGCACTGGTGTATCATGCTGTGTGGTCTCGAGGCATGGTGTCTGCCTCAAGTGCTAGAGGTTCCAGGTTCAATCCCCCGTAAGAGCTGGGATTTTTTCACTTGGACTTGCACTTCTAGTAATTCTCCTGGTTCCTGGGTAGTGAGATCAGCGCCCGTGTGTATTGTTACGCACGTCAAAAATCCCTTGGCAGCTGAAAATCGAGAAGAATAGCCTTATGGGCACTGCCCGGGTAAAATTTAGAGTTAAAAATCTACCCAAAATATTTTCAGAATCCTCGCCGGTGCTACAGAGCCTGTGCACTGTGCTTCTTCGAACTCAGACTTGAGTTGAAAGAAGAACGAAGTACTTATGGGTTACTACCCGTGTGCCATGATGTTGATCCGTTGTTCAAAACCTCAGATCTTCTGTCTCATGTACTTTCAAACAATTCTGACACAGATGATCTTCCATGCCATGTCAAACTGCCCAGCATCTTCTCTCTCGGTCTCTCTCTGCCTCTGTTCTCCTTCCACTTTCACGATGTGCTCCAGCTTTCTCTCTTGCATGACAAGACTCAAGAATGTAGATTGTCTCATTCTGATGTAGGCAATCAGTTCTTTTTGTAAATCTATTTCTTCCAAGTCATCTTCATCACTCTTTTTATCTGTCCAGCCTATTCTCATTATTCATCTATAAAACCACATCTACGCCGCTTCCAACAAATTGTTCACTGATCGCCCCACTGTCCATGATTCAGACTACAATGAATCAAACAAAAAAAAGCTTCACTCACCCGGACACTGGAATAGCAGATGTGACACCCATGCTGCTGCTGCACCACAGATACTGTGTCCTGGGCTGTCTCATCCAACAGTTTCTGAACTGAAGGTTCACTGACCCAGCCCAGCTGACCTCTCAGTAGCCATTTGTGGCCACTCAGGAAGAGTTCTTGCAGGTAGTGTATGAGATTCTGGAAGAACAAACAAACTTTATTGTTGGTCACATAAATATAGGAGACAGTCTTGTCACAGACACTGCAGATTGTGTGCCACAATTTTATCATGCTGTAAGGAATTACAGATTGTATCATCCCTGTATGGGTTCTGGGGCATGCCTGTGTGGCTTCCAGGGGCCCCATTTTAAGGAAAAAAGAACAGAGTTACTCCCACCCCCCCCCCCCCCCCCCCCCATAACAAGCATGTTGTAGGGGTCCATATATCAAAGTCGGAGCGCATCTGCCTGAGAGGCAAGAAACCAACAATCTGCATACAAATAAGTCAGATGTGTAAAATGGATGTGCTTGCAAAACTCAAGTCCTGGAGGCAGACTAAACTAAAGAAGTAGAAAAAAAAAACCCAGAACTTTTCTACGCATTAACAAGAAGCAGAAGACAGATTGTTTTATCCACACTCATTAAAGACAAAGGGGTCAAAAGAGAGACAAGCAGAGAAATAGGCAGACACAAAGAAACGAGCGGACAGACAAATATGAGACACAGAAGTCGACAGAGAGAGGAAGAGACGGACAGATAATCATGCACAAAGAGAGACAAGCATATTCAGAAGTAGAGAAAGAGACAAACGGACAGATGCAAGCAGACAGACAGAAGCCGACAGAGAGAGGAAGAGACGGGCAGATAATCATGCACAAAGAGAGACAAGCAGATTCAGAAGTAGAGAAAGAGACAAACGTAAGAGACAGACGCAAGCAGACAGACAGACAAATTTACAGACATAGGTATTGGCTTTGCACTATGGAAGCCTCCGTGGATGGCAGGGAATGCCCACACTCTGGAACAGGCCAGATGGCCTATGTTAGCAACAGACAGTGCTGCAGTACTTTTTCTTCTTAAAGTCCATGCCGTCTGGCGCTGGTAGTCATGTCTATCCACAACCTTCTGTCTCATGTACCTTCAACCAACTCTGACACAGATGAATCTTCATGCCATGATGTCAAACCGTCTAGCATCTTTCCTCTCTGTCTCCTTCTGCCTCTCCTCTCCTCCTACTTTCCTGATGTACTCCAGTTCCCATAATCAAAGAGTGTAGAATGTTTCTTTCTGTTGTGGGCAGGTCCCCTAGGGACAGCACCTGTGGATCAGGGGATGATGACATTTTCCCAAGAAACTAACCCGGATAACAAATGCTTGATGACATCAGATGTGTTGGCTGAAAAGAGCAAACAATCGCAGCTATATTGTAAACAGACACAATACATTTACGTCCCTCAGACGAATGATGATGAAAAAAGAAGATTTATAGACAGAGGATTGGGCTAGGGGGGGGGGGAAAGGGGGGAGAATGAAAAAACACACGCACAAAGATAAGACAGAATCAAAGAAAGCAACACACCTGCATGTTGTCATCCTGCAGGTGCCGGTGCTTCCAGTGCTGCTCAGGAGTCAAGTTCTCCACTTTGAACACAACTGCCTCCTCATACACCCTCAAGGCCGTGTCCAGCTGAAACAACCCAACAGAGAAGACTAAGAGTCCTCTCACTACAGACAGTCACGAAGTCTATCATTAGATAGAACATGTAATATTACATCCCCTGCACTGCTCCAACAGCGTGCTTTGTTCCAAACCTACTGGTGTTATTTTTCCACTGCAACTCTGGGTAACTTCCGGTTCAGTAGTGAGGACTAGGCATGGCAGAATGCTTAGATTCAAAGTTATTTTGGATCCTGACAGTGCTAATACAGTTTATCACATATGGATGAGAGTCTACGGTTTTGCTGCCTAAGCTATGTTTAATGCTTGGTGTAGCACTGTGAGCTGTCATTTTTTTCCCCCATGTAGAATGCCTTTCATTAGTGCAGTGGTTGAGCGTGGTATTCAAACAGTTCCTTAGTACTGCCCAGGTTTGTGCTATGGAGAGAAGGAACTTTACCCTCGCCATTGCCACTGGCTGTGATTGCTTCCCATTGTCAGGAAAGACGGAAAGGTGGCAATAAATATCCCTGATGCTGGGAAAGAAGCCTTACATGAAAGTCAGTGATAATCCCAAAACACCACATGTATTTGGGTGACCAGTTGCTGTTGACTGTCTGATCAGTTTCCCCCACCGGTGGGTCAAATGGAATGGAGTTGATGTTTGCAGCCATGCCATTTAGCACGATTCTGTATCCAGGTGTTTCTTGGTCTGCCTCTTCTCCTCCTCCCCCCCCCCACCCCCTCTGTTAAGGCTCTTCTTTGAGAGGTTGGTATACCTCATGTTAGTATACATGACAGAGCATCACATTCACAGTCATGGTCCAACCAGTCTCTAAGTGAAGAACCCATTTTTCTACAACCATGGTCCAACCAGTCTCTAAGTGAAGAACCCATTTTTCTACAGCCAAAGTGAAGAACCCATTTTTCTACAGCCATGGTCCAAACAGTCTCTAAGTGAAGAACCCATTTTTCTACAGCCATGGTCCAAACAGTCTCTAAGTGAAGAACCCATTTTTCTACAGCTATGGTCCAACCAGTCTCTAAGTGCAGAACCCATTTTTCTACAGCCAAAGTGAAGAACCCATTTTTCTACAGCCATGGTCCAAACAGTCTCTAAGTGAAGAACCCATTTTTCTACAGCTATGGTCCAAACAGTCTCTAAGTGCAGAACCCATTTTTCAACAGCTATGGTCCAACCAGTCTCTAAGTAAAGAACTCATTTTTCTACAGCCATGGTCCAAACAGTCTCTAAGTGAAGAACCCATTTTTCTACAGCTATGGTCCAAACAGTCTCTAAGTGCAGAACCCATTTTTCAACAGCTATGGTCCAACCAGTCTCTAAGTAAAGAACTCATTTTTCTACAGCCACGGTCCAAACAGTCTCTAAGTGAAGAACCCATTTTCTACAGCCAAAGTGAAGAATCCATTTTTCTACAGCCATGGTCCAACCAGTCTAAGTGAAGAACCCATTTTTCTACAGCCATGGTCCAACCAGTCTAAGTGCAGAACCCATTTTTCTACAACCATGGTCCAACCAGTCTCTAAGTGAAGAACCCATTTTTCTACAACCATGGTCCAACCAGTCTCTAAGTGAAGAACCCATTTTCTACAGCCAAAGTGAAGAACCCATTTTTCTACAGCCATGGTCCAACCAGTCTCTAAGTGAAGAACCCATTTTTCTACAGCCATGGTCCAATCAGTCTCTAAGTGAAGAACCCATTTCTCTACAGCCATGGTCCAACCAGTCTCTAAGTGAAGAACCCATTTTTCTACAACCATGGTCCAATCAGTCTCTAAGTGAAGAACCCATTTTTCTACAACCATGGTCCAACCAGTCTCTAAGTGAAGAACCCATTTTCTACAGCCAAAGTGAAGAACCCATTTTTCTACAGCCATGGTCCAATCAGTCTCTAAGTGAAGAACCCATTTTTCTACAGCCATGGTCCAATCAGTCTCTAAGTGAAGAACCCATTTTTCTACAGCCATGGTCCAAACAGTCTCTAAGTTAAGAACCCATTTTCTACAGCCAAAGTGAAGAACCCATTTTTCTACAGCCATGGTCCAATCAGTCTCTAAGTGAAGAACCCATTTTTCTACAGCCAAAGTAAAGAACCCATTTTTCTACAGCCAAAGTTAAGAACCCATTTTTCTACAGCCATGGTCCAACCAGACTCTAAGTAAAGGACCCATTTTTCTACAGCCATGGTCCAATCAGTCTCTATTTGAAGAACCCATTTTTCTACTGCCATGGTCCAATCAGTCTCTAAGTAAAGAACCCATTTTTCTACTGCCATGGTCCAATCAGTCTCTATTTGAAGAACCCATTTTTCTACAGCCACGGTCCAATCAGTCTCTAAGTGAAGTAAAGAACCCGTTTCTCCACAGCCATGGTCCAATCAGTCTCTAAGTAAAGAACCCATTTCTCTACAGCCACGGTCCAATCAGTCTCTAAGTAAAGTAAAGAACCCATTTCTCTACAGCCACGGTCCAATCAGTCTCTAAGTGAAGTAAAGAACCCATTTCTCTACAGCCACGGTCCAATCAGTCTCTTAGTGAAGTAAAGAACCCATTTCTCTACAGCCATCGTCCAATCAGTCTCTAAGTGAAGTCAAGAACCCATTTCTCCGCCTTCAGGCATATTGGGCAAACAGAGCTAGAACTATACTTTATAGACCAATCAACACTTGCTGGGTGTTGTGGTCAACAGCATTCCGGCCACCTTTACTTCCCAGGACATTATACCTGGTAACCACTCAAGGTTGGGTCCACCTGGCCTGGAAGCCAAGAAAATTTTCTTTGGAAAAGTCTGGTTCCGTTCAGAATTGAACCCATGATCTTCCATTCTGCAGGGGATCATCTAGCCACAACACCATGGCCACTCTCAGTCTCTGAGTAAAAGGCCATGTAATCAACCATGCATGTCATAAGAGGCAAAAAAAGGGGGTTGGCCTTAAGATTGGCTTCCTGATCCTGTAGAAAACCTGACCTGCATGATCTGTTGATTGTGAACCAGTCTACAAACGACTGTGAGGTTGTGAAGAGGACAATGCTCCACTGAGAGATTTAAGACACAAGTAGAGGGAGCTTCCTATGAACCAGTCTACAAACGACTGTGAGGTTGTGAAGAGGACAATGCTCCACTGAGAGAATAAAGGCACAAGTAGAGGGAGCTTCCTATGAACCAGTCTACAAACGACTGTGAGGTTGTGAAGAGGACAATGCTCCACTGAGAGAAAAAAGGCACAAGTAGAGGGAGCTTCCTATGAACCAGTCTACAAACGACTGTGAGGTTGTGAAGAGGACAATGCTCCACTGAGAGAGTAAAGGCACAAGTAGAGGGAGCTTCCTATGAACCAGTCTACAAACGACTGTGAGATTGTGAGGATGACAATGCTCCACTGAGAGAGTAAAGGCACAAGTAGAGGGAGCTTCCTATGAAAACCGTAAAAGTGTGATAGAAATTATAATGACCAAGCTATTGTTTTGTAACCTGTCATTGTTGTTAAGGATGTCAAGAGTGTTAAGTATGTGACATCACAGGGCAGAAAAACAGGGTGACATCGTAAAAACAGTTTAAAGATGGCCGAGATAGTGTAGGCTCATCCAAGGCTATAATGCTATCATCTCATGAAAAAAATATGTGCAAGCAATATGTGACCTTATTAGAAGGAAATTATAGACAAAAAACAAAAATTAAGAAAACCTGTCATAAAATTTTTTTTTTTTAAAGGAACATTTTAAACAAAAGCACTTACAAACTGGCATCGTTCTAGCGGAATGCCAACAGTGAGCGGCTCCAGATGTGAAGTCAGCCTTGTCACAAACACCTGACCTTGACCAGGACTGGTCGGATCAAAATCAGCAATGCTTATTTGGCCAATCGTCCAATCTGCAGTTTAATCAGTCAACATAACAATTTTTAAAAAATTACTTGAACTGTTATAATTATGAAGAGGATTTTCATAAAAAATTTAATTAGTAATTTTTTTTTAGTAATTTGTACGTAAATTTTTCCTTCTTTAAAAAAAAGGGAGGTGGGGGGAAGAATAGTTTATGTGTGCAATAGTCAATAGTATTATGATTTTCATTTTGTGTTGAATTGTAAATAAATATAATAGTATGTTTGAAATAATGAGAAATATGTAAACAAATGCTTGAAAAGTAAACATTTATACATGTCATTGAGAGTTAGAAAAAGAATTCTTGCTTGCTACATACATCCAGTTTTAACATATGGATGTGAATCCTGGACAATCGGTAAGCAGGCCAAACAATTTTTAGAGGCCTCAGAGATGTGGTTTTACAGAAGAATGCTTAGAATACCTTGGACAGCCAAAAAGAGCAACCAGGAGGTTTTGAAAGAGGCGGGAACCCAAAGACAACTTATCACAGACATCAGAAAGAGACAGTCATCATTTTTCGGCCATGTTATCAGAAGAGGGAAAAAAGAACATGTTGTGACCACTGGAAAGATCTGTGGAAGGAGGGATAGAGGAAGACAACGAGAGATGATGCTTGACAGTCTTGTTGCATGGCATGGAGGTGTGTCGGCACACGAACTGATACATGCTGCAGGAGATCGCAGATTATGGAGAGGCATGATCGCCCACGCCAGTCGGCACGGCAGCTGATGATGATGATGATAGATAGAAACCCCCCCTCCCCCCCACACACTAAAGGGAGTGGAGGGGGCACATTTAGCATACTTGCAAACTTTCTTAAGGTTCGGATCTGAACCTCTTACTTATAAATTATTTGAGGAGTGACCATGCAATGTGGCCGACGCTCAACACTCAAGGGAAAGGCAAGAAACATATACAATTAGACAACTACTGGTGCCATCGGAATTGGCATTCTTTATCTGCTGCCGAAGATGGGGACAGAGCACTTATGGGGGTGTCCCGAGTGCTGTGATGATTCTTAATTCAACATTAAACATATAAATAATTGAGGGAGAGGCTCAGGCCTCACCCCAATATAAACTATTCATTTTGATTTATCGACCTTAGGTGCCAAAGCCTCAAGGTTATGTAGCATCTGACCCAAGCCACTATCTTTCAGTAACTTAAAAAACCCACACAATCCCCCAAAAATGAAAGAATAATAAACAGCTAAATCTGTTATAAAACAGTTTTAAAAAAAACACACACCCGTAACTGACTAACACAGGCTGAGACTTTCAATAAAACATACAGAAATCTCTAACTGCCACAGACAAGACAGCAGCAAGCCATGACTTGAGTCTGTCTGTGCAACATTTAGAAATCACAAACTACCACAGATTCAGTCTATCCGTCTTCTTCTTCTTCCATCCTTCTGCCAGAAAACTTTACATGAGGAGGACAGTGGCCTTGATGAAAGCTACCGTGCAGTCCAAACCTCCCCATGTGACATACAGCTTTGTGCTGACAAAGGTTGGAACAGGCCAGAAGCCCTTTGTTAGCAACAGACAGTGTTGCAGTACTTCTTCTTCTTAAAGTCCATGCCGTGTGGCGCTGGCAGTCATGTCTATCAACAACCTTCTGTCTCGTGTATTTTCAATCCTCTGACACAGATGAACCTCTGTCCTCATCTTCAGCAGCCAGCGAAATGTTCCGATACTAATGGTGCCAGCAGAATTCTGATTAACGTCCGTCTTGCCTTTCCTCTGAGCCTCGAGCATCTGCCAGAACCTCGCGTCACTCCTCCCTGCATCAATCTCACCAGACTGTGGTGATCCATCTGCTCCTCCTAACTGTACACGCTCACCCACAAGGCACTAACCATGTCTGCCTTATCATGCATCAGTATTCCACTAAGTTTTCTGCTACTGGTAAAACATAAGCAATCATAAATAAACACAGACAACATACCGTCTGGCAATGACTTCAGTCTATCAGTAAAACGTGTGATGACATTCCCTCCAAATGTCAGTGTGTTCAAGGATGCCTGCATGGCCTCTCTTTCTACACTGGTCTCGTCCTCAGTGTTGATCTGGCTCCTGCCATCGCTAGAATTTTCGCTGGTTGACTTATTGCTCTTGCTGGCGATGAAGTGTCAGTCAAATATTAGTGTGTCTGTTAATTAACCAGATGTCAGCTAACTATCAGCGTACATCAAATAACAGAGTGTCAGTCAAATATTAGTGTCAAAGCAGTGTTTACCCGTTGTGAATTTGAACAAAGACGACACAAACAATAGACTGCACAATTTATTGCCTGACATATTTGGCTGTGTCTAGTCAGGTGCAAACTACAGTAACAATTGATTAAAATGAAGCAAATAGCTAAATCCTAGAAACTGGAACACAAATTCGACTACATTCATGAACTGTCTGTTTCACCAAGGTAACGACCATTTCTTTCTGCCTCCAACTATGGGTGGTAAAAGCAATGCAGAACACTAACACCTCAACAACAACGAATCAGATTACTGGTCGACAAAATCCATTACCAACAATTGCGAGCCATATTCTAAATTCCGGGCACATCATCAACAGGGATGATGCATTTTGAAATATTTACAATTCGGCCAACCGTAGATTACTCTGATATGCGGAAGCATCAGCGATCAGCCTGTTAAAACCAGAACTTTGCAGATGAACTCTAGCTTCAAAGAAGACACCCTTAAAAAACCACCTTTTATGACATGCTACTTGGAAGGCAGTGGAATTATTTGTTTTCCCAAACAGGAGCTCTGGAAGCCAAACAAGGTAGCATCTAAATCAGCGGTTCTCAACCTGTCGGTCACAATCCTTTCACAGAGGTCGCCTAAGACCATCGGGAAAACACATATTCATTGAAGATATGAAAGAAATTAATTGTTTTGGGGTGGCCACAACATGAGAGAACTGTATTAAAGTGTCGCGGCATTAGGAAGGTTGAGAGCCACTTGTCTAAATATGTTTACTCTTAAGTTCCTTACTGGCCTTTCCATTCCTAATTATTATAGTTTTCACATTTGCAACAACTAATCCACAACTTGCTCTGGATTTATTTTTTTTACATCACGATTCTCCTAATCCCCGTTCACTTGCTGCTAGCAACACTGCTATTGCCATCAGCATGTCTTGAAATGTATTCTTTTTCCGTTATTGTTCGTTCCAGGCAATTCTCTCATATATTTGCTGTGTCAAAATTGACTGAGACTGGGGCCCTGCCACAGAAAAATTCCCAAAGAATCACTGTGGGTGATGTGGTCAACATCATGCCATCTGCCTTTACTTCCCAGGACTTTACCTGGTACCTATTAAAGGCTGATTCGACCTGGGAGTAAGGTTATAAAAAAAAAGTAGGTTCCGTCAGGACCTGCTCCCGTAACCTTCCGATCCGCAGGTGACCATCTAGCCACTACACCAAGGCAGCTTCCAACATATACATTTATTAGCAACCCCCCCCCCCCCCAATTTTTTTTAATTCTCACGTATACAACGCAACACAGATGTTATGCAGTGATAATCAAATTTACACATGATAATGCATCTCAAATATTAAAACATTATTTTCCCCCAAAAAATATTCACAAAATCAAGTCCACGAGACAGAACTAAATTAAGTTGAGTTGAGTCATGAACTGACATCACAGTACTCGGGACATTCTCATGCACGCTCCATCCTGATCTTCAACAGCCAGCGCAGAGTTCCAATACTGATGGTACTGGTCACAATCTGGTTATATGTCCGTCTTGAGTGTAGTGAGCCGGCCAGACCCTCTGGTTACACCCAGGTGTCTCATTCTCTCCAGGCCATAAATGAAATTAGAGACATCTATCAAGCAGGTGCCAGTTCCACAAAGTTATCTACAATGTATTTCTAACACACTCGGTCTCTCATCTTTATTGTATACTCTTTGAGACGTGTTGATGTTATCCTCCCATTTCTTCTTCACGTTCACCAGCTGTACACTCTGGCAGAAAGTCCCCTTCTAAACTGCAGCCCGGCTTCAGAACCTGAGTGTTGCGTGTGCATCAGTTTTACAGATCTGATTCATTTGAATGCAGACTGTTGGTTCCTTGCCTTTTAGGCAGACACACTCCGACTTCAAAGGAAGCTCCCCGATTAGTCGACTCTTACGACATGCTTTTGGGTAGGCAGTGGTTTGATTCTTGTTTTCAAAACAATAGGGCCCCGGAACCCACACGGGGAATCCTCCCATTTGTATCGCTATCTATCTATCTCTGGTTTGCCTGCTTTCAACTTTTCCCTCCAGTACAGCTTCTATAAAAGGCTGTCTTTAAAATGTGGCTGAATTACATTTAACTTGTCTCTCTCTCTCTTATTTATTTCAGCAGCCTTCTTTTTATTCCAAGTCATGCCACAACCTCCTATTTGTTTTTGTTTCCATGAAATATGGCTTATATTTATGCACATCAATGTCACCAGAGACTTAATTTTTTTAATTGCTTACAGAGGCATGCACAAAACCAACTCTACATAATACAATAAGATGTAGAGGCAAGCACACAAAAGAACACCACAAATAAGAAATAAATTCAAACATTTGTAAATTGATATATACAACAACCTCTCCTTGTCAGTTCCGAGACCCCATAGAGGGGAGAACAAGAATAAACTCACCGCCCCCCCCCCCCCAAAAAAGCATAAAATGAGTTGACTAATTGGGGACAATAAGATGTAGAGGCAAGCACACAAAAGAACACCACAAATAAGAAATAAATTCAAACATTTGTAAATTGATATATACAACAACCTCTCCTTGTCAGTTACGAGACCCCATAGAGGGGAGAACAAGAATAAACTCACCCCCCCCCCCAAAAAAAGCATAAAATGAGTTGACTAATTGGGGACTTCCTTCAAAGTGGGAATTCACCTGCATACCAATCAAAATACTTTCTCAAATGTTTGTGTATTCTAGACAAAGCATTATGATCTACTGTGTTTGTAAATCATTGGTGTGTTTGTTATTTGACCTATGCTTCGCTAATATAAATTTCTGTAATCTACGGTGCCACTTCAATGGTTTGAGATGAGTTCTGTCCGTACTCCATGGTTGTGGATTTCAAGCTGTACGATAGACATGGCCAATCAAGACACCTAGTTGACCATGTTCTTAGCGCACTTATTTCCATAGCAGGCGCACACGCTGTCTGGAGGTGACAGGTTCGATTCCCGGCTCAGTAACTATAGCTTTCGATTTTTAGGTTGTCTAGTGTTCTTCTATCTTTCTACTTCTTTCTATGAGTGCCCATCAATACATTGTCCGTTTTGTAAAATTACATCTGCCTAAGAAGCCAGGAACCAACAGTCTGCAAACAAATAAGCCAGATCTATACAATGGATGTGGACTCAACACTTAGGTTGTGGAACATGACTAAAGTCTGGAAGTGGGTGAACAACCAGGACTTTTCACTGGAGTTTATATCCGGTGAACGCAAAGAAGAAAAAGAAGTAACATAAAACACACAAACACATGACACAGCTGTGGAGTCCATACCTCATCTTGTAGTGAAGGTTTTTGGCCAGCAAGTGTTGGAAGGTGATGTGCATAGACTCTGTCAGATAAGCTGCAATTTCACTCTGCCCTGAATACAAACTCTTTGGCCTCACTATTAAAATATAATAAGAATCCTTTTTAAAAAATATCTGGTACAGACGTTTGAACAACAGATCAACATCATGGCACACAGGTACTAACCAATAAGTGCTCTGTTCTTCTTCTAACTAAAGTTTGAGTCCGAAGAAGCTCAGCACAGTGCACAGGCTCTGTAGCACCGGCAAGGATCCTGAAATACATTGGGTAGATTTTTAACTCCAAATTTTGCCTGGGCACCGCCGTTAGCCTACTCTTTTCGATTTCCAACTGCCAAGGGATTTTTTTTACATGCGTAATAATGCACACAGGCGTCCGATCTCACTACCCAGAGACCAGGGAAAATACTTAAGTCCAAGTCTGCGTGAAAAAATCCCAGCCCTTACCGGGGATCAAACCCAATACCCCTAGCACTCAAGGCGGACACAAGGCAGATTCCTGATACCCTGTTCAACTTTAAGAGAAGTCATCATTAGGGCACCTGTAACAGTTACACCAATCATGTGTGACCTGCAGTTCCGAATGTTGAGGACTGCTTTGGTTGCATATTTGTCTTACACAAACTCATGTTGTCCATGTCTGTTTAGTAAACAGTTTTTCATAGGGTAGTATAGAATGGTTTTGTCGGCGACTGTGGCTTAGGTGTTGTGAACGCGATTCGTAATGCCGAGGAGCCGGGTTTGATCCCAGCTGTGGGCCTTGTACATTGCGCTGATTTCAACAGTGGTATCAAGAATCTGACTGTCCAGAAAGCAATGGCAAATTACTGGACATAAACTTGCCTAGAAAATCCACAACATTTTTCCCACGTGGATCTAGTAATCTCCCCTGGTCTCTAGGTAGTAAGATTGGACACCTGTATGTATTGTTACGCACGTAAAAAATTCCTTGGCAGTTGGAAATCGTAAAGAGTAGCCTAAAGGCTCTGCCCGGGCAGAATTTAGAGATAAAAATCTACCTAAAGTATTTCAGGATTCCCCCCAGTGCGATGTGGTCAGCATTATGCTGGCCACCTTTATTTCCCGGGACTATACCCGATACCCACTCAAGGATGGGTCGACCTGGGAACCATGGCAACTCCCGGATTCATTATGCGGCCTGTAAAAATTTTTTATTTTAAGGAATCTTTTTCGGGAAAACCAGACACTCTAAATATATATAGTCTTTTGCAGTTTCTATGTTACTATGGTGAAATGGTTAAGAATTATGCCTGCCAGTACCTTGTGTCATGTCCTGTTCCCAGAGACACATTGCCAGGGTGCGGCAGATCTGTCGGTACAAAATGGAGTGAGGAAACTTGACCAGCTGTGCCAGGGCCTCATGAAGATACTTGACTCGAGTTGTCGCTGTAATAAAACATCAT
This sequence comes from Candidula unifasciata, assembly GCA_905116865.2. Lineage (NCBI taxonomy): Eukaryota > Metazoa > Mollusca > Gastropoda > Stylommatophora > Geomitridae > Candidula > Candidula unifasciata. The sequence continues at coordinate 550,035 of CAJHNH020003391.1, forward strand.
CAGTACAGTCAAACAAAAGCAACTAAAACAACACACAAATTCTTCTTTAAGTTTACCGGCGCAAAGTCCACCTCTAAACTTTAGTCTTGTTCAAGAACCTCAGTGTTGCTGGTACATCTGTTTTACACATCTGGCTTATTTGTGTGGTTCCTTGCCTCTCAGACAGATGCACTCCGACTTCGAAGGAAGCCCCCAGTTAGTTGACTATTACGACATGGGGGGGGGGGGGCGGCTTGTTTTCCTCACAACACAACCTCAGTGCAATTTTACCGATTTTCACTCGAGTGCATTGTCAGTTCTGTTATTTTCACCTTACAATATGCCAAAGGCACACAAGGGAATTCCTACTCCAAACAGGCGTAGTTCCAACAATATGGGCTGGCTGATTTTGTTTACAAGCTGACAAATGAAATTCTAATATCTAATAGGTGATGGCTACCAGTAGACACACAACAGAGGGGCTGAATCCAGACATTGATTACGATTTGGTTTTTAGCTTGAACCACTGATTACAGTTAAGCCAGACACAGACATCGTTTGCTGTAAATTACGGCGTACACGTCCATGTGGTATATAAATTGGGGTGACGTACAAGTCCCCTTGGTGTACAAGTCGACCCAGGTGCACAAACTGACCCAACATACAAGTCAGCTCGGCGTACAAGTTGACAGCAAACAAGTCAACTTCAAGATTTCAAACTCAAAATTCCAGATTGAGCAGATACCCACTGTATAGGTCAACACCCCCCTCCTTCCCACAATACAAGGTTGGCTATCAGTGTGTTAACTTTTTCAGTCCCTATGAACGCATCACACGTTCCTACCTAGAAGCCCAATGAAAGTAAGATGTGGCAATCTTAGCTCTCTCTTTACTACCCCTTGGGCCTCTGATGCTCAACCGCCTGTGACTTAAAGAGCTAATTAATATGCCAAATAAGTTTACCAAACACAAGTTTTAGTGGGATATAATTGTGTTGTGTCTGCTAAAGCTGCAGTAAGTGGTGTACAATGATTGTTAGGAATGGTGCCCAAAATATTTTACAACTAGGCAGTAACAGTTTGCATTTTCATACCTGCCAGATAAATCAACCCCTAGTTTTGGATATATTTTTTTTAGCTTGAAGTTTGAGGTTTGAACAAGGGATCAACATCATGGCACATGAGTCGGAAGAAGCTCAGCCCAGTGCTCAGGCTCTGTAGCACCGGCAAGGATCCTGAAATACTTTGGGTAGATTTTAAACTCAAAATTTTGCTCAGGCAGCGCCGTTAGGCTACTCTTTTCGATTTCCAACTGCCAAGAATTTTTTACGTGCACAACAAAGCACATAGGCATGTGATCTCACTACACAGAGACCATTGGAAATACTAGAAATCCAAGTCTACGTGAAAAAATCCCAGCCCTTACCGAGGATTGAACCCGGAATCTATACCACTCGAGGGGGACACTATGCTGCGAGACCACGCAGCCTCCACCTGACTGGGAAGAATGAGAGGCTGAGTATACAACAGCCACGAGCAGGATGTGACGATTCCTTGAATGAGACCAGCACCGGAGCACCATGTATCGGCTCTGCATTTATGGAAGCCTCCTTGGATGGCAGGACATGCTTATCTCATTGAGTACCAGAAGGTTTTACATAAGATACCCCAGTGTATACATTATCACTAGGAAAACCCACCAGCGTATTACTTTTAAAGAAGCTAAATAGTGAGGAAGCTGTTTTTCTTTAGTATGTAATGATCAGATGTACGCATTACGAGAATACATTCAATGTTAGCTAGGATTAACAGTAGAGCTAAGCATACATCACACGTCGTTTGGGTCTGAAAGAGTTAATGCTTTGCCCCTCTTCTCTTGATCAGCATTATGTGGCTGCTCTGGATCACCTGTGAACTAGAAAACAAAGATGACCACACAGTAATGAGACCGCAGTGTCCCATGAAACCAGCAGGAAAGGCTAACCTTCGGCAAAGTCTGATGTGTCATTCGAAAGGCCCAAATAACACGGCCATGTTGTAAATGGGAACCAATTAATTTACATCGTCAGATGAACGAAGAAAATCTGAAGATTATTTCTTGCTTTTGTCTGAGAAAGTCCTGACCTGGTATCGTATAAAATGAAATGCAGAATGCATGAATAGATCATTAGAGTGTAGAGATAATGTAGAGAAAAGGCAGAATGGGCATACATCGGACTGCTACCAGTATCAGGGTCAGTTGAACTCTTCACTAGCTGCTGAAGATGGGAATGGAATGCTTATGGGAATGTCCTGAGTGCTGTGATTCAGTTGTTAACTAAGCTCTACTGTATAAAATGACTTCAAAAAAGTGCCTCTTACCTGTGTGAGAATAAGCCAAACTTGGGAACTTCCTGACCAACTCCTGCAGTTCTACCTCTCCACCAGCATCCACCGCACTGTCCCTCACAGAAAGACTCACCGTCTCAGCTGTCTTCGCAACCGTCTCTTCTTCTATACACAGGCCTTCAGACGTCAAATCTTTAGTTTTCCTACTCTTTACAGTTGGTTTTCCCCCATCTCTTTTCTCCACTTTCTGCCGTATGGGTTTATGTACGTCAGACAGGTTAGCAATGTTTGGTGACTGTGATTCCTGCAGCATTCTCACTTTCATTTTTGACCCAGCAGATGATAGTGATAATGCTGAAGTCTGTAGCAGGTTAACAGTTTTTCCGTCTAGAAATTCTGACCCTTTATCAACCTGCACATCTCGTACGACCTGCAAGTCATCAGTCTCCAGTAACACATTCTCCTTCTCATCAACATCAATACTGACCTTCAGCGGTGGTTTCTTCACAGTTCTCTCTCCACCCCTCCCTCTCACAGCCCTGCCACTCTGAGACACACCTTTATCCGGTACTTCGACTTCTGGTCTCCGCCTCTGAGGCCTGCCTCGAGGAATTTCAACTGGACATGAAAAGCTGAAATGCCCACTTTCAGCGGTGAGAAAAACATCACTCTCTTGGAAACAAAATGAGTCCGGCATAATCATCTCTACTGGCGGGGAGAGAGAACTGTGTGATAACAAAATATCTGTGTAGATTTCATCCTGGTAGACGTCTGTCACCTCATAATCACTCATACCATGTTCACCATCATCATCATCTTCACCATCACGATGCAAATTCTTTCTAAAACCCTCTGCATTTATTTCTTCATGAAATCTGTTTTCATGCACACCTGCAACGCTGTCCACAAAAACTCTCACGGCTTCTGGGGATTTACCAGCTGAGCAGACTATCCTTCTTGTTCTCCTGGTCTTTATATCTTTCAATGGTGTTGTTACATCCTCTTTCTTGTCTTCTTTCTTTCCTCTTTTCAACCCTGGCGGCCTTCCTCTTCTGGCAGTTTTTGTTCTGGAACTCTCATTACTTTTCTCAACCAAATTCTTCCAGTCCTCTTTACTGTCTGCTTCTCCAGATGCTGTTTTGACTGTCAGGGCCAAATCTTGATCCTCACAAAGGTCATGAGATTCAACGGCTGAGCAGACTATCTTCCTAGTCTTTATATCTTTCAATGGTGTTGTTACATCCTCTTTCTTTCCCCTTTTCAACCCCGGCTGCCTTCCTCTTCTGGCAGTTTTTGTTTTGGAACTCTCTTTACTTTTCTCAACCAAATTTTTCCAGTCCTCCTCGCTGTCTGCTTCTCCAGATACTGATTCGACTGTCAAGGAAACATCTTGAGCCTCACAAAGTTCATGTCCGCTTTCCCTCTCTCCCCAGTTTATCTTTAGTCTATCACACACATTATCCACAGCTGGGTTACTCTTGACTTTTTTCTTTTCTTTTAAGAGCTTTCCATTTGTGTCAATGACTTCACTTGTAGACTCCATGGCTTCTTGTATCTCAGAGCCATCACTGATGACATTTTTAAATTCAGCCTTACTGCCATTTTCCTTTTTGCTCTTTTTCCTGACAACTTCTGGTTCATTTTTCTTCTCCACCAGCTTCGACAACCTAGAAGTTCTTGGAATTTTTGACAACCCTGTTTTTACTTTACTTACAGCACCATCTACCTCCTGTAACTGTGGTACTGTCCTTGATTTTGAAGACTTCAATCTTTCCCCTGTAGACTTCTCTATGTCGTTTTTAGGCCCTTGAGAAGAGAATCTTTCAAAAAGGGGACTCTACTCCAATGTTGTCAATGCTGTAAATGTTCTCTGTTTCTCACTCAAAACAACCCGAGCTTCTTTGCAGAGACTGCCTCAACATCTGAATATATGCTGTATGTGCTTTTGCACTTCTTCGCACTCTGACTGGATAGTACTTCTGCTTTACTTTTTTTCTGTTGAGATGATATTTTTGTTTTATCATCACTCAGGATGCATATTTTTGACTTATTTCCCCTCTTCCCGGATACTTGCTCTGTTTTGTCTCTATTCTCATTAAACAATAATGTTGTTTCACCTCCAACCTGACTGGACACCATTTTACTATTCTCTCCATTCTCATTGGATGCTATTTTTATTTTACCTTCATTCAGATCAGAAGCAGCGTTTAAAACATCTTTATTGAAATGAAAACTAGAAACAGCAGTTGTCTGTCCAGATTTCTTGTTCATAATTGTTTCCTGTGCTAAAGGTGAACCAGCCGGGCTCTCAAGAACATCTGGCAAATTAAGCCACAAATGGCGCTTCTCATCCCATTGTTGTTTCTCCTTTTTAGCCACACGAACAGCCATTTCAATGACACCACTGTCATAAACAACATCGCCCTCTTCATCTCTTACCTTCACTCGTAGCACAGGCAGATAAACCAAGTGAGACTTCAATAACAAGGCTGAAGCCACTAGTACATTTGAATTATCCCTCCCTCTCATTTTCTTCCCTTCTCTCTCGACAACACTCAACAAACTTTCGATTTCACTAACTCCTTCGCTACCATCTATTTCACCACCATTATGACAGCATAAGTCCTGTCATTTCACTTCTGCTAGTTTGTAGACAGCATCGACAG
>CAJHNH020003391.1:555023-613965 GCA_905116865.2 Candidula unifasciata
CGGCCAACCCCCGGGTTACCCCCCAGATGCCTCATTTCTCCAGGCCAAATTGAATTAGAGGCTCTATCAAGCAGGTGCGTTTCCACAAATTTATCTAGAAGTTTTTCCAACCACTCTTTTCTCATCCTTTGGGGACTCTCGGGATGCTTTTAACCCAGTTTTGAGTTAACTCTTTTTTTTCTTTTCAGTTCCCCAGCTGAAACTTGGACTGCAGTCCTGCTTCGAACCTGTGTGTTGCAGTGCATCAGTTTTACAGATCTGATATCATCTGAATGCAAACTGTTGGTTCCTTGCCTCTCAGGCAGACGCACTCCAACTTCAAAGGAAGCTCCCCAATTAGTCGACTCTTATGACATGATTTTGGGTAGGCAGTGGTTCGATTCTTGTTTTTCCCACAATGGGGCCCTGGAACCCACACGGGGAATACTCCCATTTGTATCACTATCTATCTGTGGTTTGCATGCTTTCAACTTTTCCCTCCAGTATAGCTTCTATAATAAAAGGATGTCTTTAAATGTGGCCGAAATACATTTAACTTGTCTCTCTCTTATTTATTTCAGCAACCTTCTCTTTGTTCCAAGTCATGCCACAACCTCCTATTTGTTTTTTTTCTCCATGAAATATGGCCTATATTTATGCACATTAATGTCGCCAGAGACTTTATTTTTTTTTTAATTGCTTGTAGAGGCACGCACAAACCAACTCTACATAATACAATAAGATGTAGAGGCAAGCACACAAAATAACACCACAAACAAGATATAAATTCAAACATTTGTTAATTGATGTATACAACAACCTCCCCTTGTCGGTTCCGAGACCCCATAGAGGGGAGAACAAGAATAAACTCACTGTCTTCCTCCCCCCAAAAAGCATCTCAAATGAGTTGACTAACTGGGAGCTTCCTTCGAAGTGGGAGTTCATCTACTTACCAATCAAATACCTTTCTTGAATGTTTGCATATTCTAGATAAAGCATTATGGTCTAATGTGTTTGTAAATCATTGGTGTGTTTGTTATTCGACCTATGCTTCATTTATATAAATATCTGTAACCTATAGTGCAACTTCAATGGTTTGAGATAAATTCTGTCTGTACTCCATGGTTGTGGTTTCAAACTGTACGATAGATATGGCAAATGAAGACACCTTTTTTTGGGGGTGTGTCTAGTTGACCATGTTCTTAGTACACTTGTTGCCATATTGAGGCGCACACGCCACTTGGAGGTGACAGGTTCAATTCCCCGCACAGTTAACTATAGCTTTCGGTTTTTAGGCTGTCTAGTGTTCTATCTTTCTAGTTCTTTCTATGACTGCCAATCAATACATTGTCCATTTAAAAAAAAATAACATCTGCCTGAGAGGCAAGAAACCAAAAGTCTGGAAACAAAAAAGCCAGATCTGTACAAGGGATGTGGACTCAACACTTAGGTTCTGGAACATGACTAAAGTCTGGAAGTGGATGAACAACCAGGACTTTTCACTGGAGTTTCCATCCGGTGAACGCAAAGAAGAAGAAGAAGAAGAAGAAGAAAAATGCAACACACAAACACAGCCGTGGAGTACATACCTCATCTTGTAGTGAAGGTTTTTAGCCAGCAGGTGTTGGAAGGTGATGTGCATGGACTCTGTCAGATAAGCTGCAATCTCACTCTGCCCTGAACACAAACTCTTTGATCTCTCTATTGAAATATAATAAGAATCCTTTAAAAAAATATCTGGTACAGAAGTCTGAACAACGGATCAACATCACAGCACAGGGATAGTAACCCATAAGTGCTCCGTTCTTCTTTTAACTCAAGTCTGAGGCTAAAGAAGCTCACCGCAGTGCACAGGCTCTGTAGCACCAGTGAGAATCCTGAAATTCTTTTTAACTCCAAATTTTACCCAGGCAGCGCCATTAGGCTACTCTTTTCGATTTCCAACTGCCAAGGGATTTTTTCATGCAACAATGCAAATTGGCATCCGCTCTCACTACCCAGAGACCAGGGGAAATAACTAGAAGTCCAAGTCCACGCCCAAAAAAAATCCCAGCCCTTACCGGGGATTAGAGCCGGAACCTCTAGTACTCGAGGCGGACACCATGCCTCGAGACCATGCAGCGCCCCCCCCCCCCACCACCTGGTACAGCAAACAAACAAACAAATAAAAATGAGAAAAAAACTTACAGGCAAAGCTTCTCATGAACAAATGAAACCCTAACCACAAAGTCCATAAAACCATACTAAGTTAGTTGCGTATCCTTTACAGGACATTGCTGAACAAACCCCAGCATTTTTTGGCTTTTGTTGTTTTTCTAGGCAAGTTTACGTCCAGTAGTTTGCCATTGCTTTCTGGACGGTCGGCTTCTCGATATGATACCACTGCCGAAACCAATGCAAGGTACAGGGCCCACAGCTGGGATCAAACCTAGCACCTCGGCATAACGAAGCATGTTCGCAACGCCTTAGCCACAGGCTTCGACAAAACCACACTATACTACCCTATGAAAAACAGTTTACTAAACAGACACATGGACAACATGAGTTTGTGTAAGACAAATATACACAACCAAAGCAGTACTTAACATACGGGACTGCAGGTCACACCTGATTGGTGTAACTGTTACAGGTGCCCTAATGATGACTTGTTGGCCTGCTGTCCCGATTGAGATTTTTCATTCTCAGGGTGGTATGGTAAACGTTTAGGCAGAAGCCTGCATGGGGCAAATCTATCAGGTTCAGTCTCCACAGCGAAGGTTGGCTACCATGGATCTCCAACACTGACTGATGTTTGTCCATCTCTTCATGTTATTCACCCATGTGTATCGCTGCCCACCTCTTGCTCACTTAATATAAGCCCTTACAATTATGTCGTATGTGGAAACCATAACCTATTGGCAGCGAAAAGGTGGTTCTTGAAAAGAATGTAACAAGTATTAGGAAACGACAGAAAAACAAATGAAGCAGTCTTTATCAAAAAAGTTTTTTTTTTTAAATGCACAACGCTCAGACAAATGAGATGCAGCCAGTGTTTTCTGGGCATGTTTTGAGAAGGAATTTATTCTCGATCTTGGCTGCAACAGGGAAAAAAAAAGAACAAGAGAGAAGGCAAAGAGATAAATACCTGGATGGCTTGGCCATACTGATGGGGGCAAGACAAAATCATTGGCCTGATTCATGATTCTGGTGTTCGTGTGAGACAGCGAATCATGACCACCTATGAATATCAGCAGGGTAAATGATGATCATTAAGCCATGGTACCCCACACACCAAATACTTTTACTTTCTAATAAATCCACTCACACTGAGATGTACAAAACATGGCACTTCCAGTTTGTGCCATGCCCCCATAAAAGTCCCTTTCCTGACTTGCCTCAAAGGCTTGTTTAGGAGAAGCCATGCTAACAGTACTGGTTCCCGTGTGGACAAATTGTTTTTTTTTATAGAAACTGGGACATCAGAATGTCATTAGTTTAATTATAGCGGTAACTGACGGCCGGGTCACGGGATCAAGAGTTGGTCACGCTAAACATGTTTAGGCTCAAAAAGATGTAACCCAGTCAATTCTCAGTCCCATTCGTGCTTACTGATTGCAGGGGGGGGGGGGGGAGAAAAGGGGGGGGGGGGGGGGTGTGTTGTCTCGGGGCATGGCGTCCTTCCTGAGTGCTGAAGGACACGGCCCTGGTGAGGGCTGGGATTTTTTCCGTGTGGACTTCTAGTAATCTCCCCTGGTCTCTAGGTAGTAAGATCGGACACCTGTGTGTATTGCTGCGCACGTAGAAAATCCCTTGGCAGTTGGAAATCGAAAAGAGTAGCCTAAAAGCACTGCCCAGGCAAAATTTGGAATTAAAAATCTACCCAAAGTATTTCAGGATCCTCCCTGGTGCTACAGTGTTCAGGGACTGCACTGAGATTATTCGGACACTCCCCATACTCCCCTTATTCTGTATGCAATTAAACATTGTTTTGGTCCATACATGGAACTGTTGTGGAATCGTTATGTAAGTTAAAAAAAAAAGAGTAAAGGACCCTTTTCCACGTCTTTAGGCGTATGGGCATATAGGGCTAGACCTATATTTTACAGACTAATTGGCACAAGATGGGTGATGTGGTCAGCATTATGCCGGCCACTTTCATTTCATGGGACTACACCCGATGCCCACTCAAGGCTGGGTCGACCTGAAAGCCAAGGTCATTAAAAAAAAAAAAGACTGGCTTCACCAGGGAGCAAACCCACGACCTTCAAATCCGTGGCAAGGGTCTATCCGCTCTGTCACGGCAACTCCCAGATATGCGACCTGTGTTTAAAAAAAATTTGTTTAAAGGAATCATTTTCAGGAAAACCAGACACTCTAAATACACCATCTTTGGCAGTTTCTATGTTACTAGGTGAAATGGTTAAAAATTCTGTTTGCCAGTACCTTGTGTCATGTCCAGTTCCCAGAGACACATTGCCAGGGTGCGGCAGATCTGTCGGTACAAAATGGAGTGAGGAAACTTGACCAGCTGTGCCAGGGCCTCATGAAGATACTTGACTCTAGTTGTCGCTGTTATAAAACATTATCAGTACAGTTAAACAAAAGCAACTAAAACAACACACAAGTTCAACGACGCAAAGTTCTGGTTATTCGTCCACCTTGGGACTTTAGTCTTGTTCAAGAACCTCAGAGTTGCATGCACATCAGTTTCACACATCTGGCTAATTTGTATGCACACTCTTGGTTCCTTGCCTCTCAGGCAGATGCACCCTGACTTCTGAGGTACCAGCGAGGATCCTGAAATACTTTGGGTAGATTTTAAACTCAAAATTTTGCCCAGGCAGCTAGGTTACTCTTTTCAATTTATAACTGCCAAGAAATTTTTTACGTGCGCAACAATGCACACGGGCGTGCAATCTCACCACCCAGAGACCAGAGGGAATTACTAAAGTCAAATTCAACATGAAAAACTCCCAGCCCTTACCAGGGATTGAACCTGGAACCTCTAGCACTTGAGGCTAACACCATGCCTGGAGACCATGCAGCCCCCCTCCCGGCCTGTGATGAATGAGAGGCTAAGTATACAGAAGTGAGGTTAAACAGCCACAAGCAGGACGCAACTATTCCTTGAATGAGACCAGCACCGGAGCACCATGTATCGGCTCTGCATTTATGGAAGCCTCCTTGGATAGTAGGGAATTCTTATGCGTTGCCTGTCTTCTTTTGAGCGCTTACCAGCATTATGTGGCTGCTCTGGCCCGACCTGATAGCAGCACCACCTGCGAACTAGAAAACAAAGTTGACCACACAGTAATGAGGCCGCAGTGTTCCATGAAACCAGCAGGGAAGGCTAACCTAGGCAACAAATGTTGGCAAAGTCAGATGTGTCATTCGAAAGGCCCAAAAAACATGGCCCTGTTGTAGATGGACTCAATTCATTTACATCCTAAGATGAACAAAGAAAATTTCTAAGATTATTTCTTGCTCTTGTCAAAGAAAGTCCTGACCTGGTATCCCAGACCTGTCTGTAATGGAGTCTGTATAAAATGTAATGCAGAGTGCATGAATAGACCATTAGAGTGTAAAGAAAATGTAGAAAATAGGCAGAATGGGCATACATCAGACTGCTACCAGTACCAGGGTCAGTTGAACTCTTCACTAGCTGCTGAAGATGGGAATTGAATGCTTATGGGAATGTCCTGAGTGCTGTGATTCAGTTGTTAACTAAGTTCTACTTGAAAAAAGTGCCTGTTACCTGTGTGAGAATAAGCCAAACTTGGGAACTTCCTGACCAACTCCTGCAGGTCTACCTCTCCGCCAGCATCCACCGCACTGTCCCTCACAGAAAGACTCACCGTCTCAGCTGTCTTCGCAACCGTCTCTTCTTCTATACACAGGCCTTCAGACATCAAATCTTTAGTTTTCCTACTCTTAACAGTTTGTTTTCCCCCATCTCTTTTCTCCACTTTCTGCCGTATGGGTTTATGTACGTCAGACTGGTTAGCAATGTTTGGTGATTCCTGCAGCATTCTCACTTTCATTTTTGACCCAGCAGATGATAGTGATAATGCTGAAGTCTGTAGCAGGTTAACAGTTTTTCCGTCTAGAAATTCTGACCCTTTATCAACCTGCACATCTCGTACGACCTGCAAGTCATCAGTCTCCAGTAACACATTCTCCTTCTCATCAACATCAATACTGACCTCCAGCGGTGGTTTCTTGACAGCTCTCTCTCCACCCCTCCCTCTCACAGCCCTGCCACTCTGAGACACACCTTTATCCGGTACTTCAACTTCTGGTCTCCGCCTCTGAGGCCTGCCTCGAGGAATTTCAACTGGACATGAAAAGCTGAAATGCCCACTTTCAGCGGTGATTAAAACATCACTCTCATGGAAACAAAATGAGTCCGGCATATTCATCTCTACTGGCGGGGAGAGAGAGCTGTGTGATAACAAAATATCTGTGTAGATTTCATCCTGGTAGACGTCTGTCACCTCATCATCACTCATACCATGTTCACCATCATCATCATCTTCACCATCACGATGCAAATTCTTCCTAAAACCCTCTGCATTTATTTCTTCATGAAATCTGTTTTCATGCACACCTGCAACGCTGTCCACAAAAACTCTCATGGCTTCTGGGGATTTACCAGCTGAGCAGACTATTCTTCTTGTTCTCCTGGTCTTTATATCTTTCAATGGTGTTGTTACATCCTCTTTCTTGTCTTCTTTCTTTCCTCTTTTCAACCCCGGCGGCCTTCCTCTTCTGGCAGTTTTTGTTCTGGAACTCTCATTACTTTTCTCAAACAAATTCTTCCAGTCTGCTTCTCCAGACGCTGTTTTGACTGTCAGGGCCAAATCTTGATCCTCACAAAGGTCATGAGATTCAACGGCTGAGCAGACTATCTTCCTAGTCTTTATATCTTTCAATGGTGTTGTTACATCCTCTTTCTTTCCCCTTTTCAACCCCGGCTGCCTTCCTCTTCTGGCAATTTTTGTTTTGGAACTCTCTTTACTTTTCTCAACCAAATTTTTCCAGTCCTCCTCGCTGTCTGCTTCTCCAGATACTGATTCGACTGTCAAGGAAACATCTTGAGCCTCACAAAGTTTATGTCCGCTTTCCCTCTCTCCCCGATTTATCTTTAGTCTATCACACACATTATCCACAGCTGGGTTACTCTTGACTTTTTTCTTTTCTTTTAAGAGTTTTCCATTTGTGTCAATGACTTCACTTGTAGACTCCATGGCTTCTTGTATCTCAGAGCCATCACTGATGACATTTTTAAATTCAGCCTTACTGCCATTTTCCTTTTTGCTCTTTTTCCGGACAACTTCTGGTTCATTTTTCTTCTCCACCAGCTTCGACAACCTAGAAGTTCTTGGAATTTTTGACAACCCTGTTTTTACTTTACTTACAGCACCATCTACCTCCTGTAACTGTGGTACTGTCCTTGATTTTGAAGACTTCAATCTTTCCCCTGTAGACTTCTCTATGTCGTTTAGGCCCTTGAGAAGAGAATCTTTCAAACAAGGGGACTCTACACCAATGTTGTCAATGCTGTAAATGTTCTGTTTCTCACTCAACACAACCCGAGGCTTCTTTGCAGAGACTGCCTCAACATCTGAATATATGCTGTATGTGCTTTTGCACTTCTTCGCACTCTGACTGGATAGTACTTCTGCTTTAATTTTATTCTGTTTAGACGATATTTTTGTTTTATCATCATTCAGGATGCATATTTTTGACTTATTTCCCCTCTTCCCGGATACTTGCTCTGTTTTGTCTCCATTCTCATTTAACAATGTTGTTTCACCTCCAACCTGACTGGACACCATTTTACTATTCTCTCCATTCTCATTGGATGCTATTTTTATTTTTCCTTCATTCAGATCAGAAGCAGCTGTTGTCTGTCCAGATTTCTTGTTCATAATTGTTTCCTGTGCTAAAGGTGAACCAGCCGGGCTCTCAAGAACATCTGGCAAATTAAGCCACAAACGGCGCTTCTCATCCCATTGTTGTTTCTCCTTTTTAGCCACACGAACAGCCATTTCAATGACACCACTGTCATAAGCAACATCGTCCTCTTCATCTCTTACCTTCACTCGCAGCACAGGCAGATAAACCAAGTGAGACTTCAATAACAAGGCTGAAGCCACTAGCACATTTGAATTATCCCTCCCTCTCATTTTCTTCCCTTCTCTCTCGACCACACTCAACAAATTTTCGATTTCACGAACTCCTTCGCTACCATTTATTTCACCACCATCATGACAGCATAAGTCCTGCCATTTCACTTCTGCTAGTTTGTAGACAGCATCGACAGCAGGCAGATGGTCTGTACTGACTTCTACAGGCAGAAGTTTAATGTCCATGCTACTGTCAGTGAGCACACTTTTCCCGGCATTTTTACGTTGTGATCGTCCAATCGAGGGCATAACAGAATCAATTGCAGAATGGATGGTGCTGGTTACTGACAACATATCTCCTTTGTTTCTCCAGAGAATCTGCAGACACAAACAAAAATTGTTCAACTTTCAGCAAGTCAACTAATTCAAAAGAGACACAATTCCATGCACACATGAAAAAAACTCAGTTACTTTAACCTTTAGCACCCCACAATAAAAATTCAAATTATTTCCCTTGCCTCCCACCTTATTTTTTTCAGATTTTGCGTTTTTTATGGAGGAAACACGAAAAACACTATAACTTTTTGGTTTATGAATAATTTGGCATAATTATTTAAACTGAAATAAACAAATGATTTCTGCATACATCGATATGAGTTTTGTTGGTGTATGTTTGATAGGTGATGTGTGAGGACAGAGTGAAATGGGAAAAATGTAAAAAAACAGTACAAACATAAAGACTCACCAATTAGTAATGCATCTCCACGTATTCCGTATCTCTAAGAATCTGACACACTGTAAACATAACTACCTTCACCTACTTCTCCAGACATATCAACATCGCGACTGATATCGGCTGCATGAAAACACAAAATCTAATCGTCAGAGTCAGAATCCATGAAGATTTCAGAAAAATTAAATTCCATTTCGAAGGATGGTGATGGATATCGAACTGGCTTATAAAAATTGAGCCAACAAGCCCATTCGCGGCCATTACAGGAAGTTAAACCACTGTAGAATAGTTATTTATAGTTTTCAAGTGACGTCAAACGCATAGCTTCGTTTAGTTGGGTATTTTCCCGACCATATAAGGTTGTCGACTATACTCGACTGTGGGGTGCTACGGGATAAGCGGCGGAAGTCCAGTATACTCGACTGTGGGGTGCTAAAGGTTAAGCACCTTGTACAAGACTTTTTGTTCAGGATTTTCTGTATTTTGCTTGATACTTATATTTGTGAAGATTGCTATATGAACATAACATGCTTCAAAGATAAAATACAATTGCATTGGGAAAGAAAGACAAGAGGGCCTGCATGCCCAATTTGTGAGCCTTTACAAATAAAGTTAATTTGTTGGTTTACTACCTTGACAAAGACGTTATCTGCCATAAAATTGTCTGAAAATGAAGCAGCAATATTTGTGCACAGGGTGTAACAGCTGTTTATGATGGCAGACTGTGGAGAACCATGACTGCCTTTGCCAGTCGGCAAGGTAACTGATAACGTTGATCAAGGCGTAGGCGATCATTTCTGCCACAAGGATGAACAATGAAGAAAAACCCTTCCTCCCTCCCCAGCAACTCAAAACCCCACCACTGCTGACATGGAATGAAGTGAGATTACCTCGGCTTGTGAGGACATCAGATCAGCACACAGCTGGGCCACCTCTGGCTGGAAGCATCTACCACAGGTGCCAGGGTAAGCCACAACCTTGAAGTCTTCATCCACTTTTTCATCAGAACTGCCCAGGAGTTCTGTCCTGTTAGTCAGCAATTGACTTCTTAGATCAGAACCTGCAGAAAGTAGATCACACTGGTAATGCATGCACTAATGTTTGTTCTCTTATCACGAACAGGGATTAATTTGTGCAGTTTTCTTCTTTGTGTTCCCTGGGACATTAATGATACAGGTATTGAGGTGGACTTATTTTTTTTTGGGGGGGTGGGGGAAATGCCATGGGCCGTGTTGTGTGGAGGGGGCACATCAGGAAGGGAATGAGAATGAAGAAAGAAATTATTGCAGAAAGGATGATAGCTGAGCCTCCGAGAAGAAATAGACTAAACACAAATGTTAACAACAACAGTCCTGAAATTCCATGCTTTAATTGTGGAAGTCTTTTCTTAACGTGGGCGGGTCTTGCTAGTCACACTCGCCATCGCCATGGGCTGAGTCCCATGCCTCCTCATAGCGCAATATAACACTATAGGGTTAGGTTCACGTTAATCTCCCCAAATAGAGTAGGTCAGTTTTTACTCACAAGTTTGTTGGGCTGATCGACTTTCCTGCAGGTTACGGGTGTGTCCTGCTCTGTTGTTTGCTTTCTGTGATGTCTTGCATTTACGTTTTCATTCCGAGAAAGAGAATGCCTGTGACATAGGTTGCAGCACTCTCTAGGAGGGTTGTGTTAGGACTAGTTTGTCAATGTTTTTGGAGTGTTAAAAGCGCTGGCGTGCTGAAATATACGACACGCGATTTCAATTGCACTGTGGAACACCCCCATAACCTTGTGCCAAGGTGACAGGTTCAGGAACTACCAATCAGAAGTGAGCTAGTGTGTTTATAGGCGGGGCGTGGGGAGACCAACGTTACTTTTACCCACTACAGTCTGGAAAGATGGATAGGTGCCAATAATCATGAAAAGATAACAAACCAAACAAAAAGTAGAAACAGTTAGCTAAAATGAAAAAATACAAACGACAAGTGAACATTGCAGCTAGAGAGCCTTCATCAGCACATTACATAAATCTATAATGCCACAACATTTACATAAATCCATAAGACCACAAGTATGAACAAACACAAAAAAATCACTTGAATGACATATCTCAGATATAAATCACATTTCAGTAGAATGTGTGCAGGCACCTGAAAAAAACACTGGCAAGAAAATACTGCAAGGGACAAGGGTCGTAACTCAAAAAATATTAAATAACACTATTGGATGTTTATCAACATTTAGTACAGTGTACATGGCAAAGGGGCATAACCTCTCTGCAATGGAGAGCCTCATATGTAAATTAGTTAACTGACCAATCATCCTCATGGCACAACAGACCAATCGGATGGGATTCCAGTAAATTGATGCAACATTAAATTTTGCGGGTGTGTAAAAATATCTACCAAAGTCCAGGAGTGGACAAACAGACCAGAACTTTGCCTCGGAGTTCACAGCCACTGAACGCAAAGGAAAAACAAGTAACTAAACCGACTTACCATTGGTTTTACAGCTGCAGGGACACGGCTGCTGGTCACCGACAACAGCACCAGTCACAGCAGCACTTGTGTCAAACATGCGCGACAGATCGTCACTGGTGAGAGCACTTGCTGCGCTCTTGCCGTCGACATATTTCAGCTCTGTACTGTTGACTGCTAACTTGTGCTTCTTTAATAAATTTACAGCACTCTGAAAGTAAGCAATAACTGAGTGATTTTTGTTCAGTGAAACTGTTAATGGAGGGAAGCGATAGAAGGAAATGATAGGCGTGGGTTTGGGGGGTTGGGTGAAGAGAAAAAGAGAGAGAGAGAAAGAGAGAAAGGGAGAGAGAGATTATGTAGAGAAAGAAAAAAAAAAAGAGAGATCACGGAGAGAGATTAAGAGAGTCCCAGGAACGAGAGATAGAGTTCAGAGAGAGAGACCTAGAAGAAAGAGAAACGCAGCTGCGCCGATTTATTACTAAAAAAAAAAAAAAAAAAATCACCACGGATTGAAATTAACAGCAAATTACAGGAACATAGATTAATTTGTGTAGTCTTCTTCTTAACTGGCTGTACACTCCAGCAGAACGTTGTGGTTGTTTATCCATTTCTGGACTTTGAAGGAGTCTCCTATTGAGTCAACTCTTATGACATGCTTGTAAGGGAGGCAATGGGTATGTTCTTTATAACCCCCATAACGAGGTCCCCAGAACCCACACGGGGGGTAATTTGTTGGGAACAAGAGGGGACTATGCTGTTTACTATGTAGAGCAGTGATTCCCAAACTGTGACCTCTTCCCAGGGACGCCACAAAGTATTCGACGATACACAAGTTTTATTTTGTATCTCTTACATTCAAATAGTCAGACTTTTAATTATTTAGGGCGCAGCGGACAATTTTTAATTGAAAAAAGGCACTGGGACTAGGACAAGTTTGGGAAACCACTGATGTAGAGAATTTCAAACGGAACATCTTTTTAGCATTCACCGGCTGTACAAATACCTGCAGGAGGTACTCAAAAACTACATATCAGCAACGGTAAAGATGCTGTAATGCTGACTGTCATTAGACGAAGTTCCAGCTTCACTGCAAACGGGTAATCCCACAATTATTCCTGTAGAAATTATACAAAATGTCCAGTTTGAAAACTAGTGAAAGACATAATTTCCCAGGAAATCTTGAAGTCCTCACATGAAAAATATAGTAATTAAAAAAAAAAAGATTTTTAATTAAAAAAATATATATAGATACTGTTAATAAATTCAAACGCTCTGATACAAAATAAAGACACTGTGATTAAAAAAATAGATGCTTTAATAAAAAATATAGACACTAATAAAAAAAAATTTATGTAAGAAAAAACATAACGCTGTTGTTTAAAAAACAGTTTGTTGGGTATCCCTTACAGGACTTTGCAGAACCAAACGCAGAATGTTCTGCGTTCCACTAGTAATTTTACATTCAGTAGACTGCCATTGTTTTATAGAATTAGTAAAACAGGAGAACAGCATAACTAGAATGTCTTTGCATTGGAACCCACCCGGCATAGGAGAAAAGGAAGACCAAAAAACACCTGGAGAAGAGAGCTGGAGAATGAAGTTAGAAAGATGGGGAGGACATGGGGAGAGCTCCATGCAATGGCGAAGGAAAAAAACGACTTGGCGTGAGTTTGTAGAGGGCCTATGCTCCATTGGGGATAGAAAGGCAGAAGAAGAAGAAAAAGAAGACTGCCATTGCTTCCTGAACGGCGAGCTCTCAACATTCCCAGTCAAAACCAACGCTGGACGATTTGCTACAAAAAAGCCCGCTGCTGGTATCGAACCTGGTACCCCGGATTTACCAAATGCGCTCGCTATGCCTAAAGCACAGACACCGATTAAAACCAACATATACACCATATTACCTGCAACAAGACGTCTGCTTCTGATGTTGTATCATGATACAGCAGAGACAGCTTCAGCAGGCAAACAGAGAAAATAGCACACCTGGAATACAACAAACAACAAAGGGTTTATTAGCCTACCCTCCTTGATGATTGGACCACATACCAGAATCAGACAGACATGTACTGATTGGCACTCATAGAACAAAATAAAAATAGAAGGACTAGAGCAGTGTTCTTCAACCAGTAGGCCGTGAAAAAGTCCAAGTGGGAACTAAAAATTTACACCTAATTGTGTAACGGGATAAGGAAGGTATTTTTTCTTCTTCCAGGAATTCAGTCTGGAGGAATAACACCTCAAATTTGAGAATCAAAAGACGTCACATGGGCTGGAAATGGTAATTTTGTGACACCCGATTGAACAATTAAACTGCTGTCTACGTGTGTTTCTGTGTTTGTTTAATTGCCAAGTGGGCTGCATACCGGCTTAAATTCTTCCAGGAACACTGCACTAGACAATGTCAGGAACACTGCACTAGACAATGTCAGGAACACTGCACTAGACAACGTTTAAAAACAAAACAAAACAGAAAAGAAAGCTATTGCTGCCATCTTGAGAAAGAAACCTTTCGCCTCCAAATGACGACAGCGCCTCGCTCAGGAATTTATGGCCTAGGTTTTCATCTTTCATAGATGCTTGTTTGCCACAAAGAAGGTCTTGCATTTGATTGTGCATATGCCCATGTAGGTTCCAGGGCCCCTTTGGGAAAGGGGGGGGGGGGGGGGGTGCAGGGTTGGAAATAGACCCACTGGCCCCTAAGAAAAAGCATGCAGCACAAGACGACTACCTCTTCGCGTTCACTAGCTCTAAACTCTGGCGGAAAGTTCGGAGTGTTCATCCAACTCCAGACTTTAGTCTTGTTCCAGAACCTGAATGTTGCATGCACATCTGGCTTTAATATGCAGACTCTTGGTTCCTTGCCTCTCAGGCAGATGTACTCCAACTTCACAGAATGCCCCCAATTAGTGGACTCCTATGACATGCTTGCTAGGGAAGCAGTGAGTCTAGTCTTGTTTCCCCCACAATGGGGTCCCGGAACCAACAGGGGGAGTACAAAGTAACTGTTTGGGGACGTCTCCTTTGAAAAGCCTGAGAGGTGTGGAATCAAAGTCTGCATACAAATATGTCATATCTGTAAAATGGATGTGCACACACAACTCAAGTTCTGAATCAAGACCAAAGTCCAGGAGTAGACGAATAACCAGAACTTTCCACCAGAGTTTACAGCCTGTGAATGTGAAGAAAACAAAGAAGAAGCAGAAGAAAGAGGAGGAGAAGGAAAGATTATGCATAATGGTACATTATTATAATTGACACAGGGCCCCTAGTGCACTTAGACTAAAACAGGGACTAGGAAATCTCTGGGGAAATAAAGGTGGCTGGCATGTATATTGCCCTATCATTCATCAGGTACCAACTGATCTATAAATTATGGGTCCTGCAGCATTGACCAGTGACGCATCAAGGATACTTTACTTTGAAAAAGTAAGGGCATTTTTCAATCTTTTTTCCCCTGGGTGTCAAGCTAGTCACGACTTGTAATCAACTTGTTCCCTGAGAGATGTTGTCGTCATTTGGAGGTGAAAGGTTCAAATTCTTAACAACAGCTTTTATTTTTGTCTAGTGTGTTTGTCTAGAATACATGATAAAAACTAGACAGGATATAAACTCCAGCCACATACAAGTCGGTAATATGAAAATCAAACAAACGGAAACATGTAAGTACTTGGGTCAAAACCTACAACAGCTCCAACATGCTGAGAGAAGAAATACAATCTAGAATACAACTTGGAAATAAAGTATACTAAGCCCTTTAACATCTGCTAAAGTCAAAGTGTCTGTCTTGCAACACCAAGATCAATATATATAAAATGTTGTTAAGACCAGTTGTTTTATATCGCTCTGAAACTTGGAGCACAACTAAAAGAGATGAAAGCTTATTACAGGTTTTCAAAAACAGAATCTTACAGTGAATCTCAGAACCCATCAAAGATACAAACAGCCGTGAATAGAGAGTGAAAAGCAACAACAAAATTTATAATCCCTTTCCATCACCACTGATCACTGGCATCATGAGAGCTAAAAGACTAAAATAGCTGGGATATTTTGAAAGAATGTCACATCACAGAGAAGTAAAAACTGTATACACGAGGAGAATAAATGGTCGTAGACCACGAGGCAGACCAAGAAGATGATGGAGAGATAATATCCAAACAGACCTGCAAACACCTGGTGTCACCAACTGAAAAGAGAGGGCCAACCAGAGAGATGAATGGAGGCGGGTGATATCTGCAGCAATGAACCTCAAAAGCTTGAAATGCTGAAGGAGAAGAAGTGTACGTCTAGTGTATCTCATGTATACAGGTGCCAACATTGTGGAACATGAGAATTAACACAGGCCAGAGACCCGATCTACAGCATAGACCGATCATTAACTGGCAGGTGATCCGCGGGCCACATGCTGCCTCTGGCCTAAATAGCACTGCTTTACACTCTAAAGCAGAAGAGGAACGATGAAGAAGACAACTCAAGAATGGCACCAAAGTAACTCTGATTTCTCTTCTGTCTATTGTATATCCTCTTTATGTCCCTACTTTTCTGCCTGTGGTATCACGCTGCATTCCTTCATTTCCCTGTCTGCAGTCCTTCCCTGGGTATCTCTCCCCAACATATTAGTCTTTCACCTTTTACCCTGGCCACTGCTCCACAAAAGCAGCCTAATAAATACTGACTTAGTAATATTTTACAAAACTGTGGTCCAAACAGGCAACTCACCAGGTGACAAGCAAGCATTTCCTGGCCATTGTGAGGCCCTCTGTGAAGTAGGTCTTGGCATGTTTGACATTGCCAGTGTGTAGGCACAGATTTCCGTACTGCTTGATGGACAGCAGGTATTCATGGATAACTTGCCAAAACTCCAGTGAGGGTTCTGAAATGGGAAATAATTAATTATTTATTATGTGTTACAGGGCACAAAAACAAAAAGGAAAGACATTCCCTTTGGTAGACATACAGGGAAAGACATTCTACTTGGTAGACCAGACAAGGAAAGACACTGCACCAGTCAGACATACAGTTGAGTCTGGATAAATAGAAGTTGCAGGGACCTAAGAAAATGCATTCACTTATCACAATTTCTACTTATCCAGACAGCACACACAATAGAGAAAA
Organism: Candidula unifasciata; assembly: GCA_905116865.2. NCBI lineage: Eukaryota > Metazoa > Mollusca > Gastropoda > Stylommatophora > Geomitridae > Candidula > Candidula unifasciata. Next base: position 571,421 of record CAJHNH020003391.1, read on the forward strand.
AATTGCCAAGACTTAGCTGGTCATGTCGACTTAACCGAAATTCAACTTATCCGAGTTCGACTTAAGTGGACTCGACTGTATAAGGGAAAGACATTTCACCGACAGACTTGGAAAGACATCCCACTTGGCAGACATAAAGGGAAGAAAATTTCACCCGACAGACAGTCATTACATTTTACAGACCTAAAAAGTCATCCAACATGAAAGACAGAAAAAGACATTCTACTTACAGACATGGCAGGAAAAAAAACACATCCCACTTGACAGACATGAAAGGGAAAGACATCTTGTTTGACAGACATAAAAGTAAAAGGCAATCCACTTGGTAGAAATGACAGCATAGAAAGACATTCTACTTGGTAGACATGACAGTGAAAGACATTCCACATGACAGTGAAAAGACATTCCACTTGACAGACATGACAGTGAAAGACATTCCACATGACAGTGAAAAGACATTCCACTTGACAGACATGACAGTGAAAGACATTCCACTTGACAGACATGACAGTGAAAGACATTCCACATGACAGTGAAAGACACTCCACTTGACAGATATGACAGTGAAAGACATTCCACTTGATAGACATGACAGTGAAAGACATTCCACATGACAGTGAAAGACATTCCACTTGACAGACATGACAGTGAAAGACATTCCACTTGACAGACATGACAGTGAAAGACATTCCACATGACAGTGAAAAGACATTCCACTTGACAGACATGACAGTGAAAAGACATTCCACTTGACAGATATGACAGTGAAAGACATTCCACTTGACAGACATGACAGTGAAAGACAATTTACTTGACAGACATGACAGTGAAAGACATTCCACTTGACAGACATGACAGTGAAAGACATTCCACATGTCAGTGAAAGACATTCCACATGACAGTGAAAAGACTTGACAGATATGACAGTGAAAGACATTCCACTTGACAGACATGACAGTGAAAGACATTCCACATGACAGTGAAAGACATTCCACATGACAGTGAAAAGACATTCCACTTGACAGATATGACAGTGAAAGACATTCCACTTGACATACATGACAGTGAACAGGCATTCCACTTGACAGACATGACAGTGAAAGACATTCCACTTGACAGACATGACAGTGAAAGACATTCCACATGACAGTGAAAGACACTCCACTTGACAGATATGACAGTGAAAGACATTCCACTTGACAGACATAACAGTGAAAGACATTCCACTTGACAGTCATGACAGTGAAAGACATTCCACTTGACAGACATGGCAGTGAAAGACATTCCACATGACAGTGAAAGATATTCCACTTGACAGACATGACAGTGAAAGACATTCCACTTGACATACATGACAGTGAAAAGACATTCCACTTGACAGATATGACAGTGAAAGACATTCCACTTGACAGTGAAAGACATTCCACTTGACATACATGACAGTGAAAAGACATTCCACTTGACAGACATGACAGTGAAAGACATTCCACTTGACATACATGACAGTGAAAGACATTCCACTTGACAGACATGACAGTGAAAGACATTCCACTTGACAGTGAAAGACATTCCACTTGACAGACATGACAGGCAAACATCCACACATGCTCTGACTCCTCTCAGAAAATTTCAGACTGTATAGATGCTTGTTAAGTCCCAAGAGTGCACCAATTAACTAGGCTGCTCCTATACAGGTGTTTAACTGCTACTGCAATAAATGATCAAAAAACAAAACAAAAAAAAAGTTAAAGTCAAGAGGATCGACTTCACTGCACTGGGTTTTCATCGCATATGGCTCGGTCTCTCTCGGCAGAACAGCTAGCCATCTGCCCAGAGCATTGCACAGAGCACGAACTCTGAAGCTCCAGCGACAATCCCCAGGATTCTTCAGTAAAAACTGCACTCGTAAACTGTGGCCCACTATGCAATGAACCAACAACTTTCAGAGCGCGAGGCAAATGGCTTGACCACTTCGCCACGGCAACAAATGTACAAAATTGACACCATGTAAGGCTAAACAAGAAAGAAGGAAAACTTACTTTTGCTTCCAGAACTTTGGAAATCCTCTCCAAGGTTAAACGCTACAACAGTCTTGATGTTCTTGAGTGATTCTCCGGCCAGCTCTAGAGGATGGCTCTTGTTATCAAAGCTGCTGTCTGGAGACATAGATGTATACAGCATAAGTAAAGATTGTATCATGGAAAGATACAAAACCGAACGAAAAGTAGATCTATAGAACAAGCACAAACGAAACGTGAATGTTGCAGCTACAAAGCCTTCCTCAGCACATACATAAATCAAACAAAACCAAACGAACATACAAAAATAAACTTAACTGAGGTATCTAGATGCAGCCATGTAGATGTCTTACCAGTGTAATGGAGAGACATGTTGTTGCTGTTGTTCAACCTCACCAGGACCGTACAAGAAAAGATTGTCAGTGGCGTAACTCTTATGCCCAGTGTGTCTTCAGAAATGATCTTTTTCTTCAAATTTCATTTTTCTTTTTTAAATTCTCACATTTCTTTGAAACTCTACCCTTGCAATGTGGCAAGAGAGGTCCCCGGTTCAGATCCCGGACGAGCTCCCAACTTGCAATTTGGCTCTGTCTAGACTAAATTCGTCACACTGCGATACTGATATTCTTAGTTACATAAAGGTTACTAGGAATACACCAGACAAGGAATCCACCAGACAACGAACACTCAGTTAGTGATCTTTATTTGCTGTTCCAACAACCGCACTGTCCAGTTGCTCACTTGTGTTCTCATGGTTGCTACGCATGGCTGATTTATGACAACATTTCCAACTATCTCTCACAGAGATTTATCTTTCAGATCATACATCTGGATCAGGCTAACATCTCGTTCCTTGTACCCGTATAGTCGAAACACATAGTCAGCAGACATTCATTTCTGCTCTCAAACAATTACACGTGGTCAGACGGTCTGCATTCCAAGCTTTAACTGATCCTATCCTCCCTGGGTTCATACCTTTCGTTCAAGTCTCACTTTCTCCTCATATCCCTATTCACTCACCACGGGGTACTCAAGACAAGCTTTCCACACCTTTGTCTTGTTTCACTGATCCTCTGACCTTATCCCCCCAATCAGGAACTCCATGGGATTTTCCCAGGAATTCACACCATTACAACCCTAATAAACTAGAAATGCAAAGTCTTGGTCAGCTTTTAAAAATATACTGGAGGTTGAACCCCTAAATCAATAAGTGGACAGGCAGGCATAAAGTCCTTGGCTTCTTTGATGATGTACACCACCTCATGGCTCACTGCAAAGCTCTACAATAGTGATTCTATCACACAAGTTAATTCTCTTTACTCAGCACAGGCATGCTCTAATCTTCTTCTTTTTCGAGTTCACAGGCTGTAACTGGACATTGCAGTCTTGTTCCGGAACGTAAGTGTTGCGTGTACAACCATTTCACAGATCTTACTTATGTGTATGCAGATTGTTGGTTCCATGCCTTTCAGGCAGATGCACTCGGACTTCAAAGGAAGCCCCCAGTTAGTCGACTCTTACCACATGGTTGTTGGGGAGACAGTGGGTCTATCTTGTTGTCCCCACAATGGGGCCCCGGAACCCATACAAGAAGCATGCCCTACTAAACTGAAAGTTTGTAGTTTATTCCTAACTGTTAAAGTATTTCTTCATGTTTCAGCTCCATACAGCAGCACTGATTCAATATTAGAGCTAAGGAATATAAGTTAGGTACAAATTTAAATTTCCTGATTTCCACTAATTTCCTAGTGTCATGAAAAAGGTGCTAGATTTACCAGAAAGCTGATGGGAAAACAAAGACAAAGGAAGTCGATAAAGCAAGGGAAAGGTGCTAGATTTACCAAGCAAAAAGCTGATGGGAAAACAAAGACAAAGGAAGTCGATAAAGCAAGGGAAAGGTGCTAGATTTACCAAAACGCTGATGGGAAAACAAAGACAAAGGAAGTCGATAAAGCAAGGGAAAGGTGCTAGATTTACCAAGCAAAAGAAGTCGAAGAGGCAATGAAAAAGGTGCTAGATTTACCAGAAAGCTGATGGGAAAATAAAGACAACAGAAGTCGAAGAGGCAATGAAAAAGGTGCTAGATTTACCAGAAAGCTGATGGGAAAATAAAGACAAGGAAAGTCAATCAGACACAATGAAAAGGAATATGGAATTCAATGAGACATGAATCATGTATGACATAGCCACAGTGCCAACCTCCTTCAGGGACTCCAGTGGAACCAGGCAAGGACTGAAACTCTGCATCGAGCCTGTTGATGATAGCCAGGGCTGTGTAGATGCTGCAAGTACGGAGTCCTTTCCTTCGGCTGTCCTCAATCATCTGGGCTGCAAGATTTCTAGCCAGCACAAATTTCTCCAGCTGAGACAAGAAGGGAAATGGTTGCAGAGTTAGTATGGGAAAAAACTTGAGTATATAATGACAGAAGCAAAAGAAAATCACATAAATGCAAAATTCTAAAAACGAGTTTGGTATCAACATTGTCATCATATTTTTTCAAAATAAACTGGTTTTCTACTTGTTTCTGTCTTTCAACTCAAAATAGAGAACAGGCCCTCAATCAAATCAGACCAAGTACTTTGAGGAGTCTGTCCTGTTCAGCTGAATTTAGCAGCTAAAGATTTCTATAGGATGAGCTAGCCAATCTTATACTAATTGTTCTCTGACATCTCATATCTAACACATGGTGAGACACTGTGTTAATATTCAGAATAATCTCAAAGTCTTATTTCCAACTTATTGATATTACCTAACAGGAAGGGACAGGGATATATCAGCACTAGACAGATAGTAGGAATAAGGCTGTGTCTGAATTATACTGACAAAGAATAAAATGATCTGGCTATCTAGTGAGAATGCAGCCAGACTACATAATCCGTAACCCACTCCATAGCAACAGAAAAATTATTTATCACATGAACTGAAACATAACTTCTTACATACATCAGAAAGTGGTCGCTGATTATTTTTCGGCCATTATATTAAAACACATAAACTAAAACATGTGAAAAATAGAAAGATTTACAGGGACAGAGACAAGGAAGACAACACGAGAAGATTCTTTGTTGCTTTTTCGCATGGCAGGGAGCAGTGTCAGCACACACAGCCTGGTGGAGATTATCACAAGGAGAGAAACATGAATGATCATGCTAGTCTTCTTCTTAGTATTCATCAGCTGTAACAAATGGCAGAATGTTCTGGTTGTTTGTCCACTTCTGGACTTTGGTCTTGTTTCAGAAGTTTTGCATGCACATCATTTACTTGTATGCAGATTGTAGGTTTCTTTCCTCAGAGGCAGATACACTCTTGACTCTGAAGAACAATAAATTAACTGACTTGTATGACACGCTAGGAAGGGGAGGGGAGGGAGAGAATGCAGGTCCACAAAGGCACTATGCATGTATGTGGGTATGTATTATGTATGTGTATGTATGTATAAAAGAATCTATATGTGTGTATAGATGTATGTATTATCTGGGTGTGTGTGTGTGATTGTGGGTGTGTGTGTGTATGTGTATGCATGCATGTGGATATATGAATGTATATTTAAGTTTGTATGTGTGTGTATTTATGTATATATGTTGTAAGTATATGTGACTGTATATGAGTGTATGTGTGTACATAATGTAGGCAAGTATGTATGTATGCATGAGTGTATGTATGTATGTGAGTTTCTGTATGGGTGATTGTATATGTGTGTATGCATGCATGTGTGGGTATGTATGTAATATGTGTCGGCATGTATGTGGGTGTGTGTATGTATGCATGTTTGTTGATGTGTGTATGCATTTGTAGATGTATAAGTATGTGGGTGTATGTGTGTGTATTTAGGTATGTATGCATGTATGTGTGTAAAGATGTAGGTGTATGTATTGATGTGTGTATGTATATGTGTGTATGTATGTTTACATGTGAGTGTAAATGTGTGGTTGTGGGTGTCTGTACATGTGATTGTATGTGTGTGTATGCATGCATGCGTAGGTGTGTATGTATGGAATGTTTGTGTGCATTTATGTATGTGTGTGTCTTCTTTTGTGTATATATGTAGATGTATATATGTATGTGTTAGGTATGTCTGTATATGAGTGTGCATGTATGAGAATGTGAGAGCATATATATATATATGTGAGTGTGTAAGATTGTGTACACATGATGTATGTATTATATTCTATAATTTATACTTTTATTCTATATCTATAACATGCATTTTAGATAACAGGCATTGGCACTCTGAAAAACGAGTGCTAGGAAGGGCCGAATGTCAGACGGGCCTGCGTGCCCAATATGTAACTCTTTGAAAATAAAGTTTGTTTGTTTGTTCGTTCGTTCATGATAGCCCAAAATTCCCAGATTTTCCCCAAACTTGCAAGCAGACATTTTACCTGTCCTGTCTTCAAGTGATGGGTGGCAACTGCTGTCAAACTATCTAAATTTCCAGACTGCTCAAAGTCTGGGACGTCCAAGAGAAAGCCGTGGCTGTTAACATCTGAAGAGCCTTTTGCTGGAGCACACTGTAGCCCCAGCTGAGGGATGAGGACAACGAGCATTTGCATGACATCCCTCGTGACTTCTGGACGTTTCATCAGAGCTGCCAGACGATGAGCTCGACACAATGCAGTGACGGCGACAGTTGACTGCAACAGAAGAAAAAAAAATTAATCAATAAATCTTCTTCTTTTTCTTTCACCGGCTTCAAGCTCCAGTGAAAAGTCCTGGTTGTTTGTCCATTTGGACTGTGACTTAGTGCCAGGGAGTGAGTTTTGCATGTGCATTCATTTTACTGGCTTATTTGTGTGCAGCTGGCACTCCGACTTTGAAGGAAGTCCCTTCCTACGACATACTTGTTAGGGAGGAGGTGCATCTATTCTTGTTTTCCCCACAATAGGGCCCCGGAACCCACACAGGGAAATCAATAAATTAATCACTGACATCACTGCACTCCGGATATTCTTCTTCGTCAGTAACCAACAGTGCTCATGTAGGTTGATCCCTCTCTCAGCCTGTCGTGTTGACTGCCAAAGGAAACACATCAACAATATGTTTGAAGGAAAAGATGCTTCAGAAGCTGCCGGGTCAGAAGAGCGGTGCTCTGTCGGCCTGTCTGAGCTGCCCTCCTAGACCAGCTGCCACCCAAGGCCAAAAGCCTGGTCCGTTCTGCCATAATATAAAGTTTTCAAGTTGCCTTCCTTCTTCCTCAACACTCTGGAGACGGAGCCTTTTTGGAGTTTCAGTGCCAAAAAGACGAAGCCTTCAGGAGGGAATTCACACAGCTTATATACACACACACAAAATTTAAAAAAATAAAGCGTTTAATTAACATATACAAAACTATATATATATTCGTGTAGAAAATTAAATGAGCTAACAGAATATTTACGAATCAAACTGAAATGTCAATATTTATTAAAATCAACAATTATGATTTGCATAATTTATGCAAGCATTTTTTTTTAAAACTTGGAAACAAACAGACTAACCTTAAAAAAAAAAAATTGGGTGACCTTTTTTTGTATGGATTAAACTTGAATACGTCCAAACACTTGGGTTTTGGAAAGTAAGGCCCTTGGAGGCCCTTCAGACACTTTTGGCACATGGTTCTACTCATTTTCCTGCCTCCAACTATGTTTTGGTTGCTATGAAGCAACAGTCCTTTTCACCATTGTTAGGCACATGTAACCCCAGGAAAAAATTGACGTAAAATAATCCAACTCATCAAACTTTTTTTGAAAGCCGTCAATGAACAGCCCACATATGCAAGAAATGCGAGAATCAATCTGATTGGCTGGTACGAAAACCTGCCAAGCCAATCTCCTTTTGGCTACTTTGTGTCGGCCGATATTTGGGCCGCATCGTCTCCAAAAGGTTAAAGACTGCAAGATAGTCCACAACTCACATGCATATGTTGCTACAGGGAAGACGCATGCTTCTTTTATTTCCCTACTGGTGCTTAATCATAAGACATTTAATGCTTTTATAGCCATGATCCTCTTGATTTCCGTTCAACAGTCTCCACTCCTGGTTATTATGGAGCCCAGACATTCAAAGATTGTGACGTTTTTAATTTATTCATCATTGACTGTACTTCTTCTTCTTCGTGTTCACTGGCTATAAACTCCAGTGGAAGATTCTAGTCGTTCCTCTACTTCTGGACTTTAGTTTTTGTTCCACAGTCTTGCTTGCACATCCATTTTACAGATCTGGCTTGTCTGTATGCAGACTGTTGGTTCCTTAGTCTCAGACAGAGGCAGTAGGAAACCTCTACTTAGTCGACTTTTACAACATGCTTGTTTAAGTGAAAAGGGAAAAGAGCAGTGGTACTATTATTTTTCTCCAAAATGGGGCCTCGAAACCCACAAAGGGAATTTACTGTATCTAAACAAAGACAAATCAAATAAAAACAAGACAACTTGTACTAACTTTGTAATTGATGATAGCTAGTTCAGCTATCTTCTGTAAAAATCGCAAACTTGTGTCCATTCGAAGCATCCCATCATCCTCTGCTACCTTATAACCCCCAGAGGTGAACCATGCTGTCCAGACTTTTAAACAACTTGTAGCCTTCGCCATCAGAAATTCACTGTCCACCTGCCAGGAAATGCATTATTACTCAGTGAACTTCTGGTATATTATCAAGAAAGCAAAGCTGAATGAACAGCCAATTTAAAAACTATAACCAAGCCAAAACAAATCTACAAAAAGACGGGAAATTGTTCCCCCATAAAACTAACTGTGAAGACTAGCTCAAGCAACAAATACCTGCAGAAGTCAGGTGGGTGAGTTGGCTGAAAGGCACCACAAACACAACCATGCTGTAAATGGGCACAAAGCAATAACGTTCTTGGATGAATATGAAATTTAAAAATGTACATCGCTAGAAACATCGTCCTTAAGTCATTTTTTTTTTTTAAATGCACACAAAGTGGGACCTCAAGATACACATTTTATACGTTCCATGACTGAGCTTGTATAGTGAAAAACCTGTATATCCGTCTCGCCTTTCCCCTGAGTGTTGAGCGTCGGCCAGATCCCCTTGTAACTCTTCGCAGTGCCATTCTCCTCAGACCGTAATGATCTATATGTGCCTCGGCACTGTTCGCTCGCTCCCAAAGAGCCCTCACAACATCCAGCTTGTCATACATCAGTTCTCATCAAGTGGTGCAGAACCTGCCAGTCTGTCTGCCTGCTTGTTTCCCAACACACCGGCATGACCTGGAGAAATATATCTAAAGCATGCTAGCTACCCGGGACCTCTGAAGTGATGCTTGCCACTCTGCACGGAGCATGCCTGTCTCCACCTTTCTCAACATGTTCTGTGAGTCAGTTACAATGACAGCATGTGTATACAGCTGATTCTCAAGCCATAGGAAGGCAGCAGTGACTGCCTCCATCTCCATTCTCAAACTAGACGTTGTGATATCATATGCCAGGCTTTGTTGCACTAGGCCATTTCCATTCGCCTTCGCTATGAGCCCTCATGCACTTTGTCTGCCCTTAACACAGAGCCATCAGTATAGACAATCACATCACCTGGGCAGGAATTTCCGTGAATCATTTGTTGAACTTCTGATTCTGCAGCACCAGCTGACCAGTCCCTGCACTCACATCCCAAAGTGATTAGAACCTTACACAAGTCTGAAACCTGATCGGACACTTTGACCCACTCCTCTCCTCGCCTAAATTTATTGAGCTTGCACACATGTCCAAATTGTGTCTTCAGCTTGCGCTATCCAAGACCTTCCTCTTTTCAGTCTACGACCCTTAGCTCTATCCAGGGCTTTATGCAGGAGGTGCCTCTTGTCCGCAGCCACTCTGAGATATCACTTTGCTTGCCCAGTGAAATCACAAACAACCTAATATAACCGGCATTGGTGAATTTTTTAAGGCAAGTGCTATACCTCACCTACTTTCAACAGAACTGAAAACATAAATCACCTGTTCAGCTGCTTTTGAATCCACCTGACATGCACACCTGCCGTCCAAGGTGACAGCTCGCTTGCTCATGGTGACGACACGTTTCGGTGTGAAATCTAACCCCGGTGTGGCCTCTTGCACCATCTCATCCAACTCGGAGACATCTCGTAATGAGCCTGAGATACATGGCGAGGATGCTTGTGATAGTGGAGGTATCAAGGCATCTGGCTCAGTTGTGATCTGAAATAAATAATGTATGGCCGTCAAACTACAGACTGGGTCTTATTTTAATTTAGGTCAAGTATTGGGAAGTAAGTCGGCTCTGTGGCTCTCGATGCGAACGCTTCGTAATGCCGGATTCGATCCCAGCTGCCGGCCATGCGCCTTGTGTTGGCTTCGACAGTGGTATCAGGGAGTCGACCATCCAGAAAGCAATGGCAAACTACTGGATGTAAATTTGCCTAGAGAAACCACATAACAGCCAGGGGCTACTGGGGTTGGTTCTGCAATGTCTTGTAAAGGATACACAACTAACCATTTGGGAAGTAAAGGAAGCGAGACCAGTGTGATACTGACCACAAAAACCACCAAGTGACAATTGCTCTATAAAGAATAGGTCTAGCCCTAGATGCCCATGAAGACAGCGATGTTCTACAAAGGACCTACTACATGATGATGATTTCTTCTTAGCATTCACTGGCTGTAAACTCAGGTTGTTCTACCACTTCTGGACTGTGGTCTTGTTCCAGAACTTGTTTTGTGTGCACATCCATTTTACAGATATTGCTTATTTGTATGCAGACTTGGTTAGATGGAAATGACCCCAAACAGTCACCTTTTACTGCATGCTTCAAGAGTGGGTCTATTCTTATTTTCCCCAAAATGGGGTCCCTGCACCCACACAAGGAATATATGCATATAAAGTGCCTGTGTGTTAAAACAATCCATCTAGGAAACAAAAAAGTGTTTAAATAATCTATCAAGCAGGTCATAAGAGGCAAAAAGGATTCTTCTTTTTCTGCATTCACTGGCTATGACCTCTGGCCGAAAGTCCTGATTGACTCTTTGTCCAGACTTTGATCTTGTTCCAGGGTTTGAGTTCTGTATTCACATCCATTTCTGGATGTGGCCTGAGGACAGACAGTTGGTTCTTCACCGCTCTATGACATACACATTCTTCTCCGATTTGTGTAGGGTTGGTGAAAAGACAGACAGATGGATAGATGCAGGCACACACTAGACGGGTAGACAACATCAAATGAAAGGGATTTACGTCTGCTGTCTTGTCATCCAGGGCCAGGTGAGAAAGTGTATTCAGCATCCCCCAGTAGAGGAAAGCCGCCTGGGCTAGGATATCATCGAACTGGTGACTGGTGTCTGCTAGTAACACATTCGCAACCTTCTTCAACAGTTCCAGGCACTCTCTGGTGACAGAGTGAAAAATAACAGTGTTATTGGATGCTTCATAACTGCAAAAGCCTGTTATAACAAATTATGTGCAAGTAACAGTAACAGATCCAGAGGCTGACCACGTAGGAGACTGACCGCAGAAATGTCTTGTCCGATAGGATTGTTAAAACATAACATGTCAAAAAAATAAAACTAATATTTAAAAAAAACACCAAAGAAAAAATACCACCTGGCTTGATGATGAAATAATTCCCCATCCCATCACCAAGCACAGGACAATTTCATCTGTACCTGACAAATGTCTTTCACCTTTTCCGATGTTTTCGGGCAAACCAGGACTTGCACTATGGTTAGGCAAGAGGTGGGGAGTTGATTTCCCCACAAAGCCCGGCTTTGTTTCTTGATTTTGTGACAATGGCTGCCCTAACAAATGGGGTTTTATGAAGTCTTTACATTTATGTTTTGTTTCATTATTTCTTTTTCAAGATTACTGCCAGCAAATTTCAAGGACTTTAGTCCCTCTCTGAATTTGTCCAGGCCTCTTAAAAGGCTTCAAAGGGCAAGCTGCCTTTCAAGGGGTTTTCAATGGTTGCTAAGATCCCTAAATCAAGAAGATTATTCCATAAAAGTCTTCTGCATTCTGAGCCCTTGAGGTTTACTGCTGCAGATATTATCTGCTTCCTTTCATTTCTCTGGTTGACCATCCAGTTCCAGCTGGTGACTCCAAGTGTCTGTAGGCCTGTCTGAATATTATCTCCACCGTCTTCTTGGTGTGTCTAGTCATCCCTTGTCTATGCAGTTTTCTTCAACAAATATCTCTTCTACTTCTGAAAGTCCATGCGCTGTTGCATTGGTAGCCATGACTATCGAAAACCTTTCTCGTGTACATCAGATGATCTTCCATGCCATGATGTCTAACTGTCCAGTATCTTCTCTTCTGGTCTCCCTCTGCCTTTCTCTTCCCCCCCAAGCTTTCCTACTGTCACAGTGTACTCCGGAATATCTCATTAATAAAAATTACCCAAGGATTACTTACCCAGAAACTGCAGTCTTGTCATTGGCCTCAAACCAGAGAGTCTGTGCCAGGTAAAATCTCTGCATGGCTCGGTTTGTGTCAGACACACCCTTGTGGTTTACCAGGAAATGTAGAATGTCTGAGGCTTGCTTCATAGCTGGAACACTGGAACACAAAAATAATACTCATGTTTTTTCCCTCTAATACACAGAAATAAACAACAGAAGGAAACCCCGGAGACAGATGAATTTATATATTATAATATATATATATATATATATATATATATATATATATATATATATATATATATATATATATATATATATATATATATATATATATATATATATATATATAAACATATTCTGTTTAACCTATACGGGGTATAAAAGGGATGTACAGAGTATTTTAATTTTATTTTAATAATAGATATTTTTGCTTACCAATTATGTTTGGTTATGTAGTATCGAACAGCTTATGTTTTAATTGTACAAGATTATAGATTGTCTCACTCAGTATACTTTTTTAAAATGCACTTTTAAGCAATTACAGTAATTATACTGTGTAGTCCATTTTTGTGGATCATTACAGTGATCTGGAATATCATTATTCTGTCTACAGATATGTTAACCTCTCATACGCTAACTCCTACTCTTGTTATATACTGTTTAATCTTGCCCTGTAGCTCTCAACTGTCATATGCTTATTGTAGTGGATCATTTATTCTTTTATTGTCCTATTATGCATATTTACGAATAAGATGAACCATAATTGATATCCATACAGAACAGAAAGTTCAGAGCAGGATAAGGACAAGATTCTATTCTAAACAAACTGTGAAAGAAGAAGTGGCTATCTTAGAGATGTGTTACCTTTGTGTCAGTGACAATCTACTGGCCACAACCGCCAACAGCTGTAATCTCTTGTCTTCATCCTGACAGGACTCAAACAGCTTCAGCACCGACCTGATAGACAAGGACATTACATGTGTTCACATTACGTCTTGTTGGCACCTTTTTGTCTTTCCAGACGGTAGAGTTATATTGCACTATGAGGAGACATGGGACTCACCACATATGACGATGAGTGTGACTAGCAAGACCCGCCTGTGTTAAGAATAATCTTCCACAATTACAGCATGGGATTTCAGGATCTTTGTTGCCGCCATTTGTGTTTAGTTTGTTTCTTCTCAGACGCTTAGCACTCATCCTTTCTGCAGTCATTTCTTCCTTCATTCTCATTCCCTTCCTGATCTGCCCACCGCCACCCAACATGTTCCATGGCATTTTGCTCCCACAAATTCCACCTCAATACCCGCATCATTGATGCCCAGCTTGCACACATTTTTATATTGTAGGTCAGGCTCAACACCTTCTATCCACCTGTAATTCCCCATTCTCAGATTGTGATCCAGCCATCTGAGCAGGGATTTTTAAATTTTTCTAAGTTCACCTAGATATCTAGAGCAGGTTTTGGTGGACCTGACGCAGATTCATCCTGAAAATGTACACTGTAACATACCGGGTGTAGAGGGTGCAAGAAACGTGCACATAGGGAACATCAAATAATGCAAGTGTTTCATATAAAAGTGAAATTGGATAGGTTCTCTGACTCAATTCTGTGGGGAAATGGAAATAGACCCACTGACCTCCTTAACAAGCATGTCGTAAAAGGTGACCATTTAGTGATTTACTGAAATTGGATATGCTCTATCAAAAGGTACAGATACTGCAATCTAGTTATTTTCAAAGGGTTAAGAATTGGGCATGCAGGCCTGTCTAACATTCTGCCCTTCCAGGCCACTCCTTGCAACAATTATTCATTCGCACATTATTTCCTGGTTAATTTTTTTCTTCTACTTTTGTTGTCTCACTGATACCAGGTTGTAGCCCCGTGTTGAGGTTTTCTGCATTTGTCTTACACTTCCCGAGTGGCCCGAGTGATGGATTTGTTCATCTTTTTGCAGGTACACCATTTATCTCCATCTTTCTTGGTCTTCCTCTTGCTTTCTCCCAGATGTTCTGCTGTAAAAAGTTTCATCTGCAGTTTGGTCTGGCTACCTTCTCCCTAGATGGCTAAATCATTTCATTCTTTACCTTTGACATGGTCTTATCCAGCTGTCTCTCTAATGAAATTATTTGTAATCCTGTCACTTCTTGTGTTATTACTGACCTTGAGGAGACAGCAGCACATTTCACATGTAGTTATTTTCTGTTCTAGTGCCTTATTCTTTGTCCCTCATGGTTAAAAAAAAATTATTTTCACATCTAATTCTTAAATGCAAACACTGGAATGTGCTCTAATTATACTTATATTAATGAACTTTAAAAACAAGTATAATAAAAAGTAAAAGACACTTTTCCATGCCTTTTAAGGTGTATTGGTTATATAGGGCTAGACCTATATTTTATAGACCAAGCGAAACTTGGTGGGTGAAGTGGTCAGCACACGCCGGCCGCCTTTACTTCCCAGAACTGCACATGGTACCCACTCAAGGCTGGGTGGACGTGGGAGCCAAGGTCATTTTTTTAAAGAAAAAAAATGTGGCCCTAGTTAGGGACCGAACCCACGACCTTCCGATCCGAAGCTGAGCGTCTAGCCGCAATATCACAGCGGCTCCCTAAAAAGTATAGTAATAAACTTATGCAAAAATGTTATTAAGTTTTATCTCACCTTCTCAACTAGGCACCGACGCATAATCTAAACTAGGCACAGACGCATACCTAATCAAGGCACAGACGCATAATCTAAACTAGGCACAGATGCATATCTAATCAAGGCACAGACGCATAATATAAACTAGGCACAGACGCATAATATAAACTAGGCACAGACGCATAATATAAACTAGGCACAGACGCATAATATAAACTAGGCACAGACGCATATCTAATCAAGGCACAGACGCATAATCTAAACTAGGCACAGACACATAATCTAAACTAGGCACAGACACATAATCTAAACTAGGCACAGACGCATAATATAAACTAGGCACAGACGCATAATATAAACTAGGCACAGACGCATAATATAAACTAGGCACAGACGCATAATATAAACTAGGCACAGACGCATAATATAAACTAGGCACAGACGCATATCTAATCAAGGCACAGACGCATAATCTAAACTAGGCACAGACACATAATCTAAACTAGGCACAGACACATAATCTAAACTAGACACAGACGCATATCTAATCAAGGCACAGACGCATAATCTAAACTAGGCACAGACGCATAATTTAAACTAGGCACAGACGCATAATCTAAACTAGGCACAGACACATAATCTAAACTAGGCACAGACACATAATCTAAACTTTGGCACAGATCTAAACTAGGACAGAAAACAAGACTCACAGAGATGGCTCCTGTTTGAGCACTTTCACTAGAACCTTGACTACAGGCTCCGACACCAGACTGGCGTCAATCATTACAGCTTTACTAATAACATTCCAAGCCTCCTTTGGCTGCGAAGTCTTCAGGTAACTCTCACACAGAGTCACATGGTGCTTGATTGATGGCAGCTGAGAAAGAAATGTGATTAATCAAATGTTGAATGTTGAAGAAAAATTGACATCGCAGCATTCAGGACACAGCCTTTCGACCCAGCAGTAAAAGCGGTTCTCAACCTGCTTGGGGCGACCCTTTTTTGGGGGTTGAACAACCCTTTCACAGGGGTAGCCTAAGACCATCGGAAAACACATATTCATTGAAGTTATGAAGGAAAATAAATGACTGTTGGTGGCCACAACATGAGGGAACTGTATTACAGGGTCGCAGGATTAGGAAGGTTGAGAGCCACTGATCTTTTCCCATTTCCCCACTTAAAACGAGGCCCTGGAACTCACACAGGAAGTTTATGATTCAGTGTTCTATATAAAATTACCTGATAACATATCTATAAAAGAAAGAAAAAAAATCATAGAAGCCCCCAGCTGAAACTGGTATACCAATTATTCATAGCTTATTCACCCCCACACTTATATGCCATTAGGGGAAACAACTTTCCAGCCATAACTAAGGATTGAAGACTTATCTACTGACAAGAATTTACAAACAATCTGACTTATACATAATGACAATGATTAAGTTTTTTTTTTAAACCCCCTGTAAAGTTCCACAATTCTTACCAGTTCTGTCATCCTGGTGACAGGCCAAAGTGGCGACAGGAGGGAGATGGCCACGGAATGCAGGCCCTGGCGCATTAGGTTCCGTCCCACGATACCAATATCCGACACTGTAGTGAGAGTAATAATTGAAGTGACTAAGGTACTACAGACAAGCACAATTATACAGTTCTGTCCCTCTGTTAAAGACACAGAACCTTTCTGTTTTTGGTAGTACACTGGTACCTCCGCACAGTATATGTCCTTAAAATGTTCCCGATCCTTAAGATTAAACCAGACAGGATGTATACCAAACACGTTTTTCAATAAGAAACAAAGGGAGAATCTACTGATATTTTCCTCTGCTTTGCATTCACCGGCTGTACGCTCCGGCAGAAAGTTCTGGTTTATCTATTTCTGGACTTAAGTCTTTTTCCAGAACATGAGTGTTGCGTGTACATCCGTTTCACAGATCCGACTTATTTTGTGTAAACTGTTGGTCCTTGCCTCTCACGCAATGAACTGGAACTTTGAAGGCCCCCCCCCCCTTCTCCAGTTAGTCGACTCTTTCGACACGCTTCTTGGGAAGGCAGTGGGTCTATTCTAGTATCCCCCATAATGGGGCCCTAGAACCCACATGCAGAATATTCATTAAATGGGTTGTATAAAATATTTGTAATACTGCTTAATACTAAAATATATAAGAAGATTACGTGAAAATGTAACCTCACGCGACCTTGCTGAGAAGAGTCGTGTGCCGATTAGGATGGTGGTGAAAATGAAGGAGGAGTTGGAGATATTTTGGTTTGGGAGGAGTCATCCTGCAATAAAACTTCAGGAATCTGATACTATTGTGCTTTTCTACCCTTTCATTGTTCTTTTTCCTATTTGGATCTGGCTGAGGCTCCCGAGAGAGGTAAACAAGGGTAGCAAGTGGTGTTGTGACTCATTTTGACTCATAGAAGTTCTAGCGCGTGAATTGTGTTCCAAATACAGGTCGTATGACAAGTAAAATTTGTCACATGTAAACAGGATGCATACGTATCATACCAATGTATGCCTATTAAAAAAAAAAAAACCATGGCTAGTTCATCACTGTTAGGTACCACTGGTAATCTTAGTTTCAGCTTCATAGCAAACGGGTCACCCCATAGTTGCTCCGCTCCTGTGCCAACGAAAAACACACAGAATGTTAAGCACAGTCCCTTGTGGAAAGATTGACAAACTGCTGTCTCAGCATATCTAGCATACACACGCATTAAAAGCATTTGGCAGCCATCCGTGCCAACACAAACAGTCCGACATTAGAAATGCAGTTCATCGTGGATGGTAGCAGAAGTCACCAACAGATCAGCAGTTAGGTACCACTGCTGATGCCAGCTCTGAGGGTTTTGTTGAGCGGAAGAATACTGAATGGTGCTTACTAGATTACAATGGCCCCTGTGTGGGTTCCGAGGCCCTATTTCCGAGGAAGGGGGGTATAAATCGACCCACAGCTACCTAACCAGCAAAGTCACAAAAGGCAGCCTCCCTCATGTGGGTTTCATGGCCAATTGTGTGTGTGTGTGTGTGGGGAGTAGACCCACTCTTCCCCCAACAAACGTCGTAGGAGGTGACTAATTAGGGCTGTTTCCTTCTAAATCGAAGTGCCTGAGAGGTGTGGATCAAACAGTCTGCATACAAATCAATCAGATCCGTAAAACAGATGTGCATGCAAAACTCAAAATCTGGAAGAAGACCAAACTGTGGCTGTTGTTGTCCAGATATTTCTCTTTTTTCTTCATCCCATTTTATGTTCAACATTTTCCTCGGGCATTTGTTCTGAAATGCACCTAACTTTCACTCCACCTCTCTAGAACATCAACTAGTGGATCAACTGAAAACATTTAATGAGCAAACACCGGTGGACTCACTGGATTTCTTCAAGACAGGAAACACACTCTTGTTCAGGAGTTCATGACAGGACACTTTCTTGCTGCCAGCCATCTCAACTAAACAATGGAGAGCCTGCAGTGTGGACTTCAACATGTCAGCCAATTCCTTGACTTTTGCCCCATCTGTGAATCAAGAAGGAACATGTCAGGCAATGGATCACTGACACGTTCAATGTTTGCTGGAGGAGTTAGTTAGTTAGTTAGTTAGTTAGTTGGTTATCCTCATTGCACTCCGGACATGTCCATAGGTGCTCAGATCCTCCCCTCAGTATGAACCCCAACTGGAGGAGTACTAGATAGCATGATGCCTCACATACTTGCTAAGAGTCTAGGGGGCAATTCAATGATGTCAATCTTACCGGACACAACTCCCGCTCAACATAACAAACAAATCCAAACACATGTCCACCGACAAAGTCCACTCTGAATTCAGATATCATAAAATGGATTGCATCATGAGACACGCTTAATACTGACATACAGTCATTCTTTCTCCTACACAAGTATGCATACAGGACGTTGCTCCGAAGGACTTCTCCTGTCACACTATGTCCAGTGGTTGTTGCAGGCAATCAGTACCCGATCGCACAAATCCAGTTTCATGATTATCGTGCCTGTCATTCCAATGACTCCTATCTGTTGAGGCAACTGTCGCTAGAGACCATCTAGGCCGTCTTTGTGAAAACTATCCAGACCTCTCGCCTGCGGCCTGTCAAGTTACCTTGGGGATCTCTCACGCTGAAAACCTGTTTCTGTGGCAGCACCCGCCAGCAACATAAAGACTGTATTGGGTTACCCAGTGTGACAAATAGTGCACAAATCTAGTCTGGCAACATCCGGACTAGAATATACATTTACACGTCCTGCCTCTCTAAAGTCGTGGAGCCAACGGTATCTCTCTCTCTCTTTTTTACATCCCGTTCAATCTTGTACTGACCGCAGTAAGTTTTACATTCAGTATTGAACTTCCCTTTCATAAACCCATATATTGCACACAACAATCACTAATTAGATCAGACATAGATACTTTACATGGGAACCAAGGCCATTAATTTCAAGTTCGACTTCTTCGGGGCCTGAACCCAATCACAGCCCATGGCGATACCAATTAAGGCCAGGGAAGAGGTTCCTCCCCTTCATGGCGCAGAATTGTAGATACCAAATATTGCCCATGCAGCATGATCTGTCTCTTGGCCCGTTTGTTTTACTTTAAAAGGTAACAGGGAGGATTGGTTGGATGGTAGCTGTTAATAACAGGAGGATTGGTTGGATGGTAGCTGTTAATAACAGGAGGATTGGTTGGATGGTAGCTGTTAATAACAGGGAGGATTAGTTGGATGGTAGCTGTTAATAACAGGGAGGATTGGTTGGATGGTAGCTGTTAATAACAGAAAGGATTGGTTGGATGGTAGCTGTTAATAACAGGAAGGATTGGTTGGATGGCAGCTGTTAATAACAGGGAGGATTGGTTGGATGGTAGCTGTTAATAACAGGGAGGATTGGTTGGATGGTAGCTGTTAATAACAGGGAGGATTGGTTGGATGGTAGCTGTTAATAACAGGGAGGATTGGTTGGATGGTAGCTGTTAATAACAGGAGGATTGGTTGGATGGTAGCTGTTAATAACAGGAGGATTGGTTGGATGGTAGCTGTTAATAACAGGAGGATTGGTTGGATGGTAGCTGTTAATAACAGGAGGATTGGTTGGATGGTAGCTGTTAATAACAGGAGGATTGGTTGGATGGTAGCTGTTAATAACAGGAGGATTGGTTGGATGGTAGCTGTTAATAACAGGATATCTTTTATCCTCCTTACTGTGCTAAACTGATAAGGCTGACATTGTAGTATCCTCAATTTTGACATTTTTCACTCACTTTGAGATCTCTGGTCAAGGTATATAAATTTCAAGTTTTTTTAATTTTTTTTTAATTTCCAGCTTAAGATACACAGGCTCACTACGCACTATCATGCATTTTTTTAAAAGCAACTATTTAGTGTTTGCTGAAATCAGATGCGTTGGACTGAGAGGCATATATATCACAGCCTAGCTGGAAACCCCATACAACATATGTCAACCACCCTACACGAAACATGTCAGCCAGCCAAACTACCAACACGCATAATCTCAACCACCCGAACACAACATGTCAACCACCCAAACACAACATGTCAACCGCCCAAACACAACATGTCAACCGCCTACACACAACATGTCAACCGCCTACACGCAACATGTCAACCGCCTACACGCAACATGTCAACCACCTACTCGCAACATGTCAACCACCTACTCGCAACATGTCAACAACCTAAACACAACATGTGAACAACCCAAACAACAACATGTCAACCACCTAACACAACATGTCAACCGCCCTTTTAAATGAAAGAGGCAGAAAAACAGGAAGCTAAGCTAGCAGAGAATCTACTGAACCACCAGCTGCCAAAAACAACACAGTACCCAGTACTAACCTAGTTGATCTCCCCCAAGGAGAATATCCAGCAGCAGTATCACTCCGGCTGCAGCAACTCCCAAGGCATGCAGTCGCTGATTCATCAAATCCACCTGGCTGTCTTTCAGTGCACACTGAAAGATGTCCCGGCTGAAGGCATCTACGGCCAGCGAGATCAACTTGATGCTGGGGATGAGGATCTCCCGGGATGTATCCTTACTTCTAGGCAATGAGTAGACCAACACTCCCAGGCTGTCGCTGATGGCAGTACTGACTGGCCTGGGGGATTCCTTCAACATGACCTGGATACTATCTGCAGCTGAGGTTATATCTTTCAAGGACTGGACATAGAAAGAGAAAATGGATGCCAAGGTTATGAGTGAAAGTTAGAGGATGAGCTCAATTGCAATGGATCGTCACTCTATCTCTCACCCTGGTGGATCGTCAGTTTATCTCTAATTTTGGTGGATCGTCACTCTATCTCTCATTCTGATGGATCATCACTCTATCTCTCATTCTGATGGATCATCACTCTATCTCTCATTCTGGTGGATCGTCACTCTAGCTCTCATTCTGGTGGATCGTCACTCTAGCTCTCATTCTGGTGGATCGTCACTCTATCTCTCATTCTGATGGATCATCACTCTATCTCTCATTCTGGTGGATCGTCACTCTAGCTCTCATTCTGATGGATCATCACTCTAGCTCTCATTCTGGTGGATCGTCACTCTAGCTCTCATTCTGATGGATCATCACTCTAGCTCTCATTCTGATGGATCATCACTCTAGCTCTCATTCTGGTGGATCGTCACTCTAGCTCTCATTCTGGTGGATCGTCACTCTAGCTCTCATCCTGGTGGATCATCACTCTAGCTCTCATTCTGATGGATCATCACTCTAGCTCTCATTCTGGTGGATCATCACTCTAGCTCTCATTCTGGTGGATCATCACTCTAGCTCTCATTCTGGTGGATCGTCACTCTAGCTCTCATTCTGGTGGATCGTCACTCTTATCTCTCATTCTTGTGGATCATCACTCTATCTCTCATTCTGGTGGATCATCACTCTAGCTCTCATTCTGGTGGATCGTCACTCTAGCTCTCATTCTGGTGGATCGTCACTCTTATCTCTCATTCTGGCGGATCGTCACTCTAGCTCTCATTCTGATGGATCGTCACTCTAGCTCTCATTCTGGTGGATCGTCCTGGTAACTTCCAGTCTCTTTAGAACCCTTTTTACATTTTGTTTTTCTTCTTCTTCTCATACCTCATCGAAGTGTCGGGGGAGATGTAACATTCGTTGATGAGCTCTGTCAAGAGCACTATTTAGACTGATGTTCATTTCTGTTAGGCTGTTCTTAATGCCATCACTCCTATCTTTTCCAAGAGAGTTTAAATTGATATATTATTGTTTTTGCTTCCATGAAACATGATCTGTATCCACACATTCAGAGCCTGAGTCTGATTTCTGCCAGTTCACTGTCAAGGTCTCTGTAAGGTTAGGTAAAGATAAAATTAGACAACTTTCCCTTTTAACCCTTTTGCCACAAAACCTGACACTTTGGGCCAATTCTAATTCCGACATGTCTATAGTGACCTGTTTATGAGATGCATATTAACTGCTACAGGCTATTTTTGCTTCTGTGCAAACATTTAGCAGGTCAGTATATAAATAAATTAACTAAACAGTGGCGGGGAGGGAGTGTTTGTTCCTAAACAGCTTTGAACCAAACAGCTTTTTTAAAGCCAAGCTGGCATCCAGTTTTCCTGTAAGCCTCAGTGATGGAGGTAACAGGATGATCCCCCGATACATAGTTTTTTAAGGCACCAGTGAATATATTCCATTTAATCTTTGCTGTGTTCGTGTTTACTTACTGAATACACCCATATATCTCCCCCAAAAACGTAAACAACTTTAAACAAATTATTAGTTACCTGTGTAAAAGTATTAACAAAAAAGACAATGTATTGATCGGCACTCAGAGAAAGAAGTAGAAGGACAGAAGATCACACTAGACAACATAAAGCTATAGTTAAGTGCAGGGAATCAAACCTGTCACCTGCAAATGGCGTGTGCGCCTCACTATGGAAACAAGTGTGCTGTAGCCTATGTTGCAATTTCATTGGTTTCAGATGAATTTATGTCCGTATTCCATAGTTGTACGAGAGACATGGCCAATGAAGACACCTTGGGGTGGGGTGTGTGTGTGTGTGTGCCTTGTTGGTCACGTTCTTAGTACACTTGTTTCCATAGCGACCCACACATTTGGAGGTGACAGTTTCAATTCCTGGCTCAGTAACCATTGCTTTCAACTTTTATGTTGTCTAGTTTGCTTTTCTTCTCTCTACGAGAGCCGATTAATACACTGTCTGTTTATTATATGTATACATATAATATTATAACAACCCTAAGTGTTCCCCCCTCTGTTTATCTGTGTTATTTTTTAAGCACTGTTTAAGGAATTCCAACGGGATCGTGACCCATTTTTTGTTAGTGCTCCCAGGACGAAAGAATTCATGTTTTTTCTTTTAAATCTCTCTATAAAGATATTTCAAATCCATGACTGAGCTGTTGAAATGGGTAAAATAAATTACAATATGAAAATGTAAGCAAAATTAGAAAGTCAAAAATGATTGGTGCACTAACTTGTATACAAAAATTTTTATAACATATCAGACATGGAAGGGGGGGGGGGAAGAAAGAAGATAAATGATTTTAAAATATTTTTTAAAAATAAATATACTCGACAAAGGAATGCAACATCCCTCCGTGCTAGGTTTTGAAAATGTCTAAAATGAAGATGAATTGGTCAAACACATGAACAAATGAAGTTCGATCACTTACACGTTTTACAGAGCTACTCTCAGCTGTTTCATTTTTCTTGGCAGATTTTGTAGGTCTGGATGTTTTCTTGTTGCTGTCCAGATCACCGCCCGCCTGAGGTTCCTCTGTGATTTTTTTAATCTCACGTACAAAGGTCAGGACAGACAGAACAATGCTGTGAGCTGACAAAAGCAAAAAAAAAAAAAAAAAAAAAAAAAGCAGAATGCTAAAGTTAATGTCAAATGCCTCTAAAGACAAACTCAAACACTACAAAATAAAATTACAAATATATTACAATACTAATGAACTAAATCCCACATGCACCCCCCCCCCCAAACCAACTAAAAAATACTAGTCTTAGGATTTTAAATATCTCAGCATGCTTCACAAAAAGTTGCCAGTACCAGAAGAAGACAAAATGCAGATACTATTTTAAAAAACTCATAATAATCGCTATCACTGTACTGTTATGCCATTAATGTCACACAGGGTTCACAGTCTGTTTCTCTATTCTATTTTATCCTGTGCAATCACTTCAGTATCATGGACAGAATCCAGTCCAGCACAGTTGGCCTCTCTCAACTTTCGTTTCAGGGTTTGTTTTAGGCATCCTCGCCTCCTTAATCTTTTTTTTTTAAAATGTTATTTCCCATTTTGGTTTCTTTTTTAGAAATTCTCTGCTCGTTTCTTCTCAGGATATGTCCAATGTAGCGACTTCTTCTTCTTCTTCTTTATTCACCAGCTGTGAATACTAGGGCTGTACCGAAGAGTGATTTTCACTATTCGGTCCAATATGAATAGTGGGACCAACTATTCGGCCGAATACGAATAGTGGGACCAACTATTCGACCGAATACGAATAGTGTGTCATCATCATCAGGTGCCTTGCCGACTGACGTGGGCGATAATGCCTCGCCACAACCTGCGATCTGCTGCAGCATGTATTAGTTCGTGTGCTGACACACCTCCATGCCATGCAACAAGACTGTCAAGAATGTTCTCTCATTGTCTTCCTCTATCCCTCCTTCCACAGATCTTTCAAGTGGTAACCACATGTTCCATTTTCCCTCTTCTCATAACATGGCCGAAAAATGATGACTGACTCCTTCTGATGTCTGTGATTAGTTGTCTTCGGGCTCCCGCATCTTTCAAACCCTATTGGTTGCTTTTTTTTTTCCTGTTGAAGGTATTTTGAGCATTGTTCTGTAAAACTACATCTCTGAAGCCTAGAGAAATTGTTTAGCCTGCCTCCCGATTGTCCAGGACTTACAACCATATGTTAAAACTGGAAAAATAGGAGAAAAATAGTAGCAAGCAAGAATTATTTTTCTAACCTTCAGTGGCAAAGATATATTTCATAAGATGTTCTTCATTTTATAAAATGCAGTTAATACCTGTCGCCTGTGCTCTTTTCGACAGTGGCGAGGGAAGTATCTTAAGTGTCTTCTTTAATACTGTCACAATTTAAAGCCGACCTTTCTTGATTTTCGCCCCAGTACCCCTGGCATACGCACCCATTTTGAGAACCTTGAGAACCTTTGCTGTAATGCCTCGGTCGAGTCAGCAGGCAAGACCTTGCCAGCTGCTGTACCAGGCAACCGGGTCGCAGTTTTCCCGCTACTACAAACTTAGGCAACAGCAACAATTGTGTTAATGAGAGAGTATTTCAGCTCATCGCAGTGTATGCAGAAATGAGTGTAAGGTAACCACTATTCGTATTCGGCCCGACCGCAACTATTCGGCCGAATACTGAATAGTCATTCGGTCCACTATTCGGCCCCAAAGCGAATATTCGGTACAGCCCTAGTGAATACCAGCGGAAGGTTAATCATCCGCTTGAACTTTTGGCTTTTACCTAGACCTGAGTTTTGCGTGTACAATTTTTTTTACTGGCTTTTGCCGTTCCCTGCCTCACGGGCAAATGTACTCCGACTTAGAGGGAGCGACATCTTCTGTCTTATAAATGTCGATACTAGTTGTTACCCCAGACATTTCTCTTATTTCTAATTTCCTCTTGACGGTGAGCTGCTGTATGGGCAAGGTTAAATATACATGACATTTGACAATTCTCATTTTCAATGGGACATCCTTAAGTGCATAATAACCGGCCCATGACATTTATAAGAAATTCTGACCTTTTCAGTCAGACATCACAGAAGTCAAGAAATAATAACCATGCTAACAAACAATCTCCACACAGGTACAAAAATTGACATTTCTCCCAGCTTCTGAGTTGAGTGCATGGTGTGACACTGTGAGCTACGAGTGTTTTTCGTTGGCACAGGAGCGGAGCAACAATGGGGTGACCCGTTTGCTATGATGCTGAAACTAGGATTACCAGATTACCAGATTACTGACATTTCTCACTATGTATGATAACATAAACTGTCAGCAAGACTTCGGCTCTGTGGCCAGAGGTAAGTGAATATGCTCACAATCCTATGTGTGCCAGGTTTCAATTTTCTCCGCACACAGTTAATGTGGAAAAAAAACAGGTCTCATGACATTTAGATAGTGGCATGATAATCATCCCATGAAAGAGCTTGGGGCCTCACTCCAACCACAATTTAAATAACTGCAGCCTATGGTTGTCTTACTCTTTTTTTTGCTCAGCTTTCACCAGCTGTAAACTCTGACTGTTCTTCCATTTCTAGACTTTGGGATGGTCTTGTTCCAGAGTTCTGCGTGCACATCCGTTCCATAGATCTGGGCCATATGCATGCAGACTGTTGGTGCCTCATCTCTCATGCAGATGCACATTGAATTTGAAGGAAACACCTCTAGTTAAAAAAATAAAGTACAAGACCTGTTTCCAGACCTTTAGGCATATTGGGCACATAGGGCTATACCTATATTTTATGGACCAATCGGCACTCGTGGGTGAGGTGGACCAACATCCTATCTTCCACCTTTACGTCCATAACTTTACCTGGTAACAGTTTAAAGTTTGCAGAGCAAGCTATGGGGAACCATAAAGGACCTGCTACTGACATGCGAGTTCATAGAGGCAACCCACCTGATGGTCTGATCTGAGCATACGAAACCGAACGCAAAGAAGAAGAAGATTGTCCAGCTTCATCCCTACCTGAACCCATGACCTTAGGATCTTTTACAACATGATTTTTAGGGGGCCGTAGGTCTATTCTCCCCTTCCCCCTCCTCTAAGTGAGGTTGTCTAACAGCAATTCTGAAGAAAAAATGACATGTTCTATTACTATGTACCTGCATTAGGTATGTTTGTATTTGCAGCAGATGCTGTACTATTACACCCAATGGCAGCACAGATCCCATCAGCTGGAAATCCCTGTGTAACCTCAGTAAGGGCAAACTTGAATAAGTTGCCCTCACAGGCCAGAAGCTTTGCACTCAGAGCATCATTTTCCATAGCCACCCTGGAATGTAAGAAACAAAAAAAACTATTGGGGGCAAAAAGACACAAACAATAAAATGCCCAGCATAATTTGTGGTATCTCGTCAGTAGTCAATGGGTGATGTGGGCAACTTCTTTCAAGCTGCTTTTACTTTCCAAAAGGTTGTGAAAGCAGGTGTCTGCAGTCAAGCTCATAACTGGGACTAAAAAGCTGAATGAAATGGGGAAACAGAAGAATGTGCACAAACCACATATTGTGGTATAATTACCAGAGCGCCTTGCTTTGGAAAATCATCTCATCCATAGTCTAGGTGTTCTAAGCCCATAGGGTATCAATGTTGAACATACCTTCATCTAAAGTTTTACCTTGGTCGCATTATTTTATAATTTTTTTATGCTCATATTTCATTTCATTTAATCATTTGATCTCTTATCAATACCAGTTATAGATCATTAATATTTGTATTCCTATGATTATTTTATTTCTACAACTATTGTACAATATCACTTTTACTTTTAATTTTATTTTTTTTATTCATTCCACATCACCTTTTAATTGTTTCTCACGTGACCTCCAGTGGGCTGTGAGTACTCTCCCTTCTGTTGTTGTTGTTTAGTTAGTTCATGTCGAGAAAAGTCCCGGTCAAAATCACAATTTGTGTGTTTCGTGCAGGTTGTTCTGCTTCTACATTTTGTAAGCATTTTAGTCCAAGTTCACTGGTTTTATTTCACTTTCCAGAAAAATTTCTTGGCAATATTTTTTGGCTGACATGGGAGCCAAGGTCAAGTTAAAAAATCCACACCTTCATATTAGGCTGGCAAGCATGTGTGCCACCCACACATTTGTGAATCCTCACAAGGCATCTCCTAAAGAAGTATAGGACCTCAGCCAATTAACATCAAGTCCTTTGTAGACTTGTTCATGACTGCAGCTAAAGTTTTTCCCAAGGTGTGAAGTACAGTTTCACAACAGCAAGAGAAACAAAGAAAAACGCAATATCCCAGGTACTGCTATTAAATCTTGCTCTGGTGATCAAACCACCACTGCTCCTTAGAAAATATTTCTTTCAGTTTTGGTGTTCTCAGTCATGGAGGGATCAACAGTCAACAGAACTGTATTTAATTGTACATGTTATTCTGTTATTTAACTTCTTCATATTACTCCGTTTTTTCTTTCTTACTTATTTCGTTACGTAACATAGCAGTTCATTTTCATATTTTTCTCTATTGTGTATTTCTTGGTTTCATGTTGACCTTGGTCTTTTTAGGAGCTCTGTTGTCTTGTATGTTGAGTTTTCCAGTCACAGTTTGGGTTGTATTTAGTACTCTCTTGATAAAGACTTTGGTTAAAACGTTAAATTGTGTTTGTGCAGGTCTTTTCCAATCCCTCTACTGAGCTTTCTAGTCGCCTTCAGCACTACTTTATGTCAAAGAATTAACATAATTCCTTCCTTTTAACCTTAACTACCGTGCCGACCATCAAAATGAGATTATTGCACTGATGACATTATAGTTTTTTTTAAATGTGACTTTTCACTCCACTAATTTTTTTTTAAATAATTATAATTCGAACTGCCATGTATGTCTACACACAACTATGCAATTGCAACCAGTACCAAAGATGACATATAGGTTCTGCCCATAGTCTGGCTTTGTGTCATCAAAAACCTGTAAATGCTGAAAAAACGACTTTCTCGGGGCGGCAGGATTAATGAACTGTATGAACGGGTTCAGTCCTAATCTTCAAATTTATGGTAAACTAGATTTAACTGCCCAGCTTCACCAGGAAAAGTGAAAGAAAGTTTTACAGGTATTCTTATCTTGGTCTCTACTCCTACCATATATGTAGTCAAAACTCCACGGAGGAGCAAGCACAACATGAGCCTTCCGTCTGTAACTTTCTCTTAGACGCCCTCGTTTCCTGAACCCATCAATGTCCCGTTTCAATGTATGTCTGGTGATTCTCTGAATTTTTTGTAGCAAAAACATTTTTACAGGGTGTGAAGATGACCTCTGGGTCATGGTCTGAAGTAGAATGGAAGAAGCATCCTAGACCAGTTCTTCCCAAGCAACAATCTTCTCTAACGCCCCTACCTTACAGTATATGTTTCAAGGCAGATAACAACTAGATCTAATTAAACTGACTGTCGCAATAAATAAAAGAAATGCACAATAATCTAACCGTCAATGTGACTGTTAATTTAAACACTGAAGCCATAATGGCAACATAAAATTTAACCCGTGCACTGGTCATGGGTTTGGAGGAGTTAACAGCTGATTTATAATGAACTCAAAATACCAAAAGGGTTTGTGATTTATAGTACAGATTTGTGTTTAAAAAGATAAATTCAATGAGTCAATATTAAATTAAGAAACTGTATCAAACCTGAATAACGCTGTGTAAAACGACAGACTTGAGTCAGCAGCAACATCACGAGGCTGCAAGGCATACGCAATGACCGCCATCTCCACTACTGTTAAAAGAGAATGCTGTAATCCACACTTATCCGCTGATGACACTTTCTCAGCTGAATTTTTAATTTTAGATTTACATGAGCTTAAGTAACTGTACAAGAAATCCTTTGCCAGTTTCAATGGGTTCCCACTCTTGCCCGCAGTGTCTAGGTTTGTAAGTGCTGCTCCAAGAAGGTAAAGCTCGTAATATAAATGAAGATTAGTGTGGCTGTCGGGCTGAGCTTCTTTAGCTTTCTTCACTGCTGTCAATAGTATTCTGTATCCTTGTTGAGCTAGAGCTGATATAAATTCCGGCCCAGTTGAAGGATGGCATGAATACAGCAGCATAGTTTCCAGAAGGGCTAGCCAGACCAGTTTCTGCCATTCAAGTGGAGCCTGCAATATATGCAAATTAGTAATAAGCGTACAGAGAACATCAACATTTATCAAACTCTTCTAAGCTATTTTAGGGGTTTAAGAAAAGTGAAGTAGATCCAATTTGCTGTACTGGTTGTTAAAAACATCCTTTATGGCCCAGTCTTGTTTCTTATTCCTTTATTGGTTTCCCTTCCCTTCCTGTTCTATCATTCATATTTCCATATACGGACTAACTCTCTGTGTGTTGTTCTCATTTGCTGATAAAGTGTTCAAAGTGTTCAGTTGTGTCTACGTATATGTTTCCGTTCCTTTACTGAGCTTCTTAATCACATTCTATGTTGTGTCATCAAGGGGAGAAGCATGAGCCTTTGAGCTAATATGCTACAGAAAGATTCTCAGAATACATTAAAAAAAACAATAAGAGAAATACTGACATTCTAAGATCTAAACACCAAAGAAAATTGGCTATTAAAAAAGTATCTTGGAAACTAAAATACTTTAGCCATGTCAAGCGCCAGTGCAAGGAAATAATAGTAATAAATAAGGCATGGAAATAGGACCTTTACTTTCTATACTTACTTATTAGACTCTCTTCCTCTACCTTGGGATGTAGAGGTTTTCCAGAAAGATCGTCAGACTTCTCTATCTGCAGTTTTCTTTTTGGCTTTGTTAAATTCCAGTCCCCAGGTAGTGACTGTCAGATGTTGTCTTCTCAGCACACTTTAGGTCGCCCCTGTGGTCTGGATCCATGGTTCTTGGCCTTCCATTATAGCCAATTTTCTTCCATTTTGCACATGTCCAAACTATATCATAACTGTGACTGATCCACTCAAGTAAGGCCTGGGTTTCAATATCATGATGTATTGTCTGATTGTGAACTTTATCCCTTCTTGTCACTTGGACCACCTTTCCCACTTATCTCAATTCTGTGGCCTGAAGTTGGCTTCTATAAGCTGTTTTCATTGCCCGTGACTCACACCCACAGGTCAGGACTGGCATAGGTAGAGCTGTAAATAGCCATTTTAGTCATATTGCCAACTTCTCTTTTGCAGAGAAACCTCTGGTTTTATGGCCTGGAAAAGTCTCCTAGCAGCTGCTTTTTGAGTATTAAGCTCTGTCTTAATGTCTCAAATCTGGTCTATAACAACTCCAAGGTATTTGAACTGGTTGGCCTGCTCCAATGCATACTTGCAGTCTTGATCTGATGTATCTTTTCCTCTATTGAGATCACCACGATTTTAGTTTTGGAATTACTGATGGTAGCATTTCTGGTTGTTTGTCCACGTCTGCACTTTAGTTTTGTTTCAGAACTTGAGTTTTGCATGCACATCCATTTTTCAGATCTGCTGTTGATTCCTCAGCTCTCAGGCAGATAAATTCCAAATTCAAAAGAAACGCCCCTACCTTTGGGGCCTTGGAACCCTTGCATGAATCTTAGGAGTGAACAGCCGTATACAAGTGTACCACCAACAACCAAGCGAGCGTGATGCCTACCACATCACCTATCTTGTGCCAACTGGTCTATAAAATAAAGGCATGAAAACGTGTCCTTTGTTTTACTCTTACCAACCACCAATACACCTCTGCATTATAGAAAAAAGAAAGGAGATAAGATCCCCAAAACAAACCTGCTGGAGTCCCATTAGTTTCAAGCTGATGTTGCTGAGGTAGCTGATGAGGTTCTTGGGAGACAGGCCCTGGTGCTGGTCCCACTGATTGCGGTGCTGGAAGAGCTGATCAATGACATCAGACAGGAGAGAAAACCACTCCTGTAGCTGTAGCTGGCCATCATCTGGATAACAGCAGTTTGATCACAAGACTATTTAACTAGAAAGGTTAAAGTTGAGAGAATCAACTTCATTACACTGGGTTTTATCCCATATGGCTTGGTCTTGCTCCGCCTATCCAGAGGGCAGCAAACAGCACGAACTCAAGGATCTCCATAAAAATTACACTCTTGAACTGAAGGGCGCAACCGTAAAACAAACCCGCAACCTTCAGAGGGTGAGGCAAACGGCTTGACCATTCCAGGGGTCAACACAGGGGCCAAAATGTAGAAAATAGGGATTGCCACAGGCCAGAGGCTTAAGCATAGAAAGATTATTACAATACAATTAGTAAAGATCCATGGGCCACTTGCTAGCCGGATCTGTAGCAACAACTAAACAATTACCAATAAACTAGCAGAGTAAACAACCCTTTTCCACATCTTTAGGCATATTGGGCTAGACCTATTCTATAGACAAATCCGCACTCAGTGGGTGATGTGGTTGACATCATGTTGGGCGCTTTCACTTCCCGAGGACTTTATCCAGTTCTAATTTAAGCCTGGTTCAACCTAAAAGCTAAGTTCATTTTTTGACCAACCAAAAAACAAACAAAAAATCCCGGTTCTGCCAGGGCCTGAACCCACAACCTTAGGGTCTGCAAGAGAGCATCTAGCCGCTACACCCCAGCAGCTCCAAAAAAATAAACTACACACATTCAATCACTGGACAGTGGCTGGCTGTTAGAATGCTGGGCTTATATATATGTGAGAGCGAGTTTTGAATTCTTCAAATGGTGATGACATTTTGTTCTGCCAGAAATAATAAAAGATCCCAATTTACCCTTTAGGCGCATCGGCCCTATGGGAAGAGCATCCCATATTTTTAGAGACCAAACGGCACTAGGTAGGTAATGTGGCCAGCATTATGCGGGCCATCTTTACTTTCGTAGGACAGCCACCCTGGTACACATTTTAGGCTGGGTTGACCTGCAACGCTCCATACCATGATAAACCCACGGCCAGATAATATAAATATCATAAAGTGCAGTTTTGTGGCAATGGCACTAGCCACTCTGCCCAGACACAGAAGCTCAAGCCCCCTGTTCTACACGGTGGTCTCCAAACGTTTACAGGTGGTACCCCCCTTGAGTATATATGGCAATTAATAGTAGCAGTACATTTTACTCCACTAGGACATCACACAAGCGATAAACACCTGATGACACAAAGGACCACCATGTGGATGAGGATCACCTGTGGAGAGGTCCCGGAAACCGCGTTCAGCCATTAGACCATATTTATGGCCGGGCTATATTGCGGCCCCTGGCAAGAGCCAGGGTCAGGCTTCAATTTGAAAAATTGCATCCCACAAGGGGATGGCTATAGTATATGGCATGACTGCCACCCCAAAAAAACAGAATGTGATCAAAAAGAGGAATAGGTTCTTAATCTATAATTAAATGCAGGTGATGTCATAAATTAGGATTTTACTTGTAGATGTACAAACTACTTATATAAACAAAAACTTAAAGGATATATATATATATATATATATATATATATATATATATATATATATATATATATATATATATATATATATATATATATATATATATATATATATATATATATATATGTAGTGAGTCATTTTCTCCTCATTAATTTATGCCCGATAGATGACGTCAGTAATAGATGTAAGACGAATGTTTTGACTGGCTGAGATAACACGAGATTTATGTCTTGAGTTTCATCTGAAAGTCAGGTTTTATGTGAAACATGATTGTTCACAGGATTTATGTGAAATGTGAATTATCACGGGCCAGACACGACTTTCAACAGTGGAAAATTCGTGAGAATGAATCCAGGATATTCTAGAACAGGATAGATCAGAGGGCTATATAATAGCGAGGAAAAGGTTTGTGGGCAGTCTCGTTTTGGACCCAGGAACAGTGTGCATGGACAGCGGTGGATGATGTGTGAATTCAGCAGATGTTTTTGAGTGAATTTGTTCCAGTCCAACTTGGCGAAGAAAGCTGGCCAGTAACATGTCTGCCGGTCGTCTGAGTGTATCTGTCAGGACAGCTGTTGTGTTTCGTTTACGATGTTAGTGTAAATCGATTGGGATTTCTGCTTGAAGGTAATAATTGATTATTGCATTATAATGTGTGCCTGGACAGTTGTCAAGTTCATGTGCCGGCTGTGTAAAGCCGCGAGTGGAAGAATAAAGTACTGGAACAGTATCGTGTTGTTTCCCAGTCGTCCATTTTTTTCTGCTCGACGTGTGATGTCGGTTTTGTGAGTTGGCAGCGAGCGTGCGATGAGGCGAGCCAGTAGAAGATAAAAGAGAATCATCGCAGATGGGGGCTCGTCCAAACATTTGAGGATAGGAAAGTTGTTTCGAACAGAAAAATCTGAGACATCGAAAGGTGTTTAATTATCAACCTGACGTCAGGTAGTACCAGTTCAACATACGAACGTAAGCGGGGAAGATCGATGGCGAAATAACAACAACCCATATTCGATAGTTCACAGATTGAACAACGTTCGGACAAATTCCAGGCTTTGAATACTGATAGACAAGTCCACGTTTTAATTTTCGACCAAGTAATCAATAATCAACTAAGATGCGAAGGAAAGATTGCAGACAGTGACGGTGTCAAAGAGCATTCATTGATTGTAGCAAAGGAATACAACCGTAAGTCTACACAGAGATGATGATGTGAGACTAGGGCTGCCCCTCTGCAAAACTTCCGAAGCCTTGTTGTTTTGATCAAATTTTTTTAAGCTGCCGACTAAAGTGTGGTAAAGTGTAGTGGGAAATCTACACTGAACAACACAGAGAAGCGTCGACACCAGATCCTGTTTTTTCGGATCTGTTTTTTCAAAACATAGAAAGACAGTGAAACACCGGGTAGAGTGTTAAACTGTACAGAAATCAAAAAGAACCCACAGCTCTGAACACTGGGTATTTGTGTCGCAGCTCTACATTTTCAGTCGTGGGCAAACCAGTCAATAGGAAAACTGCAGTATGACAAGTCTACAAAACCTCAAGATCAGCACTCATTAATGTCTCGTGATCAATGATGCTTCAAGTTCATCGTGTAATCGCACATATCACAAGAAAGCGATAACAATAAAGCTTTCCTACGTCCTAAACACATTCAGTCGACAGGAAAAGCATCAAATTGGTCGGTGCAAATCTAAGTATTGATTGAAGTGTGTAGCAGTAGCTAGCGGTGAACTATTTGTCTACAATTAACAATGTACTGTTGCGGTGTGTGGCTATATATATATATATATAGTTTATTTATAACGGATTATTACAAATTAGGCAGCAAACTGTCTTGCAGTGGTTTCGAGAGCCAACTGTTCAGTAGGTAATGGAACACAACTGAACAGAAAATTGCCTAGTGTAATTACAAACAGCCAAAAAATGCTGGGGCTCTTTTTGCAACATGCTGTAAAGGACACAACTGATTGTCACCTTTCCGTCTTTCCAGACAATAGTGTTTGATTGTGCTATGAGGAGGCATAGGAATTACAGCCATTATGATGGCGAGTGTGACTAGCAAGACCTGCCAGCGTTGAAAAAGTCTTCCACAATTATAGCATGGTATTTTAGGACCACTGTTGTGAGCATTTGTGTGTAGTCTGTCTCTTCTCAGACGGTCAGATCTCATTGTTACTGCAGTCATTTCTTCCTTCATTCTCATTCCTTTCCTGATGTCTTTTATATCGTAGTAGAGTTCAGCCTCTGTATCTTCTACCTGTCTTTAATTCACCACAGAGAATGTCCTAACTTTAATAGCACAAAGACTGCAGAGCTCCTGTCCTGTCCAGGCATCATGGTCCCTCTCTCTCTGCCTGCTTTGTTGGTTCTTCATTGTCACCAGCTGTAAACTCCTGTGGAAAGCTTTGGGTGTTCGTCCACCTGCAGACTTTATTCTTTTTCCAGAAACTGTGTGTTGCATGCACATCTGTTTCACAGACCTGGCTTATCTGTATGCAGACTCTTTGTTTCCTTGCCTCTCAGGCAGATGTACTCCAGCTTCAAAGAAAGCTCCCCCCCCCCCCTCCATTAAATCGGGTCCCATGACTTGGGTCTGTTCTTGTTAACTCCATACAAAAGGTAATCAAACATTTGGAACCACCACACAAAAATATGTGGAGCTGTCAAGAGCACATGCACACCGATATATCTGAAGTTTAGCATTTAACAGCTGTAAAAGCTACTGGAAAGTTCTGGTTGTTCATTCACTTCAGTCGTATTTCAGACTTGAGTTTTGCGCGCAGATCCATTTGACAGATCTGGCTTACTTGTAGGCAGACAGTTTGACCATTTTCCACACCTTCAGGTGTACTGGGTTAGACCTATATTTTATAGACCAATCGGCACTGAGTGGGTGATGCGGTCAACATTCCGCCGGCGGCCTTCACTTCCCAGGACTGTACCTGCTAGCCAAGGTCCTTCACATATATAAAACTGTAGGAAAAAGGGGCCCACACGAAAGAAGAAAAAACGTACCACCAGTGGCAGCGTATCCACCGACATAGCTGATGCTGTAATAGAGGAATTTCTGGAAGATGGCAGCATCAAGTACATGTCCTGACTGTCCACAATTTGAGATCAGTTCTAGCTCTGTCTTAATGGCCTGTAGAATGAGAACCAATGCTTACTGCACGTGTTTGACTCATTAATATACACCACAACATAATACAAGATACCAGGGGGCAGGTATGAATAGCACCACTGTTAGAGCGTACAATATAAATAAAGTATAATTTAATTATATAAATATATGCCTTGTGACAACATACCAAACAAAGCATACATGGAAAGAGAAGGACGTAGAGCAAGAGTTAGACCAAGAACAAGATGGAAGGATAACATCAGAGAAAGCACGATGTGCCTATGGTCGAGGCGGCCAGAAGAGCTAGAAACAGAACCTTATATCTTCCTCGACACCCACAGCGGTAAAAGAGGAAGTGAAGAAGAAGAAGAAGAAAATAACTGAAACAGCATTAAACATTTACGGTTAATACTAGCATGAAAACCAAGGTCAAAATTGTGAGAGCATGCATCTTCCCTAAAGCATGGTACAAATGTGAGTGGTGGACTATCTTTCAGAATACCATAGACCAAGAAGATAAGAATTACTAACACGCTAAGGGATCTCAAAATCAAGGAGGACTGGCTAGTTAAACAGCATCCGATCTCAGAAACTTCTGGCCATATCAAGTGCCATACGGATTAGAAAGAATAATAGCAAAGGGCATGGTGCCAGGGAAGAGGGGCAGGGACAGACTAGCAAGAAGACGGGAGGGACAACTTAGGTAGGAAGGTGGACGAGGCAGGAAATTTGTTGTAGCCTGAGTTAGTGAGTTACTTTCAGGCAGGCTGTGATACCATATCATTGCCTAAGTGATAAGTGGTCAAAAATGTGTGTGCCCCCCCCCCCCCTTTTTTCCCCCAGCTGTGCATATGGCATGGCAAACAATAAATTATATAAATAGCAAACCTGTAATCTGTCCATCTCTTTATATTTTTGTCCCACTCTTATTCACTTGTTACCTCCTACTTTAGGCATTTTAAAAGAGTGCCAGTCAGATTGTTTTAATGTGGCACAAAAAACTGTCTTTAAAACAAAATGCCTTGCCTTTCATTAGCTTTTTTCCCAGTCTCAGTCTCTAAGATTATTATTTGTGTTGGTGAAATATGATGTATTCAGATTCTTCTTTAAACTTTATTCATGCTGTCATATACAGTCAGTATAATATACAGTGGCGAGATAAAATAAAAACTATTTTCTGACCGGCAAGCCTGTAATTGAAAGAATCTCTTAACCGAAGTATTTTCATTCTGTAGTCTCTTCTATCACCATCAATGCTGTGTATTACTTTTAACTTTTTCTTACTATATAACTATAACTATAAAAATAAAATGATGAAAAATGTCAGTATACTTATTTTGGCTCTCCTTTCAACTACGGCCGGTAGACAACAGTAGATGGCCGGTTTGTCAGAGTTCTGTCCCCTTGCTGCAGTGCAATTACGGAGTATGATTATAGCAGGGCAGTGCACGCTGTCTATCGCCAACACACAGTAATGATGTCATTTGTTTCGTTCCCTCCTTTCCACTCCGTAATTGCACTGCAGCCAGGGGACAGAACTCCGACTAACCAGCCGTCTATTGTTGTCTACCGGCCGTAGTTGAAAGGAGAGCCCTTATTTTTAACACCAATTAAAATTTGCTGGGTGACACATTTGTCAGTCTCAACAGTGATAGTTGCATAATAACACTAGCGAAATGATAAAACTGATGTCATAAGTTAAGTCAGTAAGATCGTATCAATCATTATCATGACATGATAAGATAACGTCAATAAACATATTAAACATCATCATCATCACAAGCTCTGGTTTGTTTTTGAAACAAGTTCATATTGCTTCGATTAAAGTTATCTTGTTGAGTTCCTTTACATCAAATACTTCTTTCGTTAATTTAATTGTTTTAAAAGCTATTATTTGATAACACAGTCTAGAAAACCCGATCCAATCAATGACAACACAACACAAATCTGCTACACTGGTACCAGAAAGTCTGTATCCAAGTTATTCTCCTATCGGAAACAGGATACATGGCACAAATAATAAATGAAATTAATTACACTCTAAGATGAAAGCTGTCTATGCATGCATAAATAAACATAAGATGTGACACTTACCTCAACAGAACTATAAAATTTTGATAAATCAGAAGACATTTTATGGCGAGTCTATGTCACTATCCATAAACAATCAGAGAAAGCAGTTGACCGTCATTCTCCCAGCAAACAAAACTTGAAATTGCCGCTGTTGGCGGAAATGCTTTCAATAATTTTGGTTTCCGTATATACAAGAGCTCCTAGATGTGTTCAGCTGCTGTCGCACAGGCTGGGGCGACAACGCCTCTTTATACAGCTCGTTTTTAAGTAACAGTATAATTTTCAAGATTGTCTCAATTTCCTGAGTTTGAAACAGAATTAATTTTCACCCTTGGCTCCATGCTACATATGTACTCGTAACAACGTCATTTACCTAGCTAAAACAAATGGCGGCAGGTTACTTGTCGACTGCTGGCCCGGCGGTGTTACAGTTGTTCTAGATCAGGGCTATTCAACTGGCGGCCCGTGGGCAAAATCTGGCCCGCCGAGGCCTAGCAAGTGGCCCGCCGATCGTTGCCAAAATAGCGAAATATAGTTATTGAAAAAAACAAAAATGAAATCAATCAATGTTTTTGTATATTCTTCAAAAACCAGTCTTGTCAAATGTGTCAGTTGGAAGTGTTTGTCATGAATCTGTAAATACGAAGGTACAAGGGAACCGGCATAGAAACAGAAAAAGTAATTTGATCAGGGTAAAAGTTCATTCCCAGTTCGCTCACATAGCAAAACTCGCCTGTTTAAAGCCAAAGGTAATAAGACAGGCTGGAAAGAACCAAGTAACAAGCGGGAAGGCCACCGCTGCACTGGACATTCAATGAAGGTGATATATTTATTGGACAGGAGGCGTACGGAAATACCAGCACGGTCCTGACAGTTAGAGCTTAGATTACAGAGCATCTCTTCTAATGGGTGCCACGAACTAATGACATTTGATGCAGCAGAACATCATTCACTGGACATGGCAGAAAACCTGCTAGTGATCTTGTTATCAGATTATAACGTCCAGAAGAGCGTTCA
Source organism: Candidula unifasciata (assembly GCA_905116865.2). Taxonomy (NCBI): domain Eukaryota; kingdom Metazoa; phylum Mollusca; class Gastropoda; order Stylommatophora; family Geomitridae; genus Candidula; species Candidula unifasciata. Next base: position 610,796 of record CAJHNH020003391.1, read on the forward strand.
GTCACGTTCACGGTCACAGTCACAGTAAGACGTAGATTGTCGGACGCGATTGAACATGAACAAACTGAATCAGTAACAGTGTTTTAAATTATCTACTTTTAAAAATTTAGTTCAATACTTGATGCCATGGCTAGTAAGTGGAAATGTGAAAATCGTGCATTCAGCAGTGACTGGACACTTAAATAAGTGTTTATATAACAAACTCTGCCTAATTCGAAACCAGTATGCTTGCCATTTTATTTCTCTAACACTGAACTCGGCAACCTTAACCGATAAAATGATATAAATATTTTTTTAAGCTTCAGAATAATTTAAACAAATTGTTCGGGATCCTTTTAAAATCCCTCCTGCGTGTGATTTTTGTTCCAGTGCTAAGAAATTGATATCCTCTGTTGATGAAGGTTCTCTGCAGTTAGAACTTGTGGATATTCAAAGTTCCAGCGTAGCGAATGAAGATTTTCAAGAAAATGGTACAGTCAAGTTTTGGAACGAGAGGATTCAACAAGACCAGTTCCCTAATGCTAGAAAACTTGCTGTATTCATACTCACCATGTCTGGCTCAACTTGCACTTGTGAATCAAGCTTCTCGCACAAGAATGTCATCAAGACAAACAGTCGAAGCTCACTGAGCAATGATAGGCTTCAGGTCTGCATGAGAATTGCTCTAACTTCTCACCAGCTAAATGTGGCAAAATTAGCTCAAAGACGAAAATGCAGCATTTCCCATTAATTACATTTTGCATCGTTATACCTTTCGGTTTCTTCTGCAGAACATGAAACCGACTATGGACAGTTATTATTATTATTGTGACAATGGTAACGTTTATTTATGATCCCATCGACGAGTTGGAAATAGGTGTATTTCAATTAAAAGTGATCCCCGTGTGGGTTCCGGGGCCCTATTGTGGGGGAAACGAGATTAGACCCACTGCCTACCCAAAAGAATGTTGCAAGAGTCGACTAATTAGGAGCTTTCTTCGAAGTCGGAGTTTATCTGTCTTGAGCCAAGGAACCTAGTCTGCATGCAAATGAGTAAGACGTGTAAAACGGATCTGTACGCAACACTCAGTTTCTGGAACAGGACTAGAGACCAGAAGTAGACGTACAACCAGAACTTTCCGCTGGAGTTTACAGCCGGTGAATACAGAGAAGAAGAAGAATTAAATGTGAGTATTAATTAGTCATTACAGAAGATTGTAGTCCACTTTACATTATAATGGTTTACAACACTGCTACATTTACATAGGCTACGTCCTAGGCGTAATAGTTTTCGAGTGTGTTAAATCTACAGATTAAAAATGTCAATTTTAGTGTGGGCTCGGGCCACTGGCCCGCGACTATCTCCCTGTTCAACATTTTGGCCCGCGAGCAAACGTAGTTGAATAGCCCTGTTCTAGATCATAGACCAAAGGTGTCTGTAAGAACTTCATAGATGGCATTTTTGTTTTGTCCATAATAAAATCACTCATATTATTTAATTCTCGGACTTTGTATTGGAAAGTCTTGGTCTTCTCCTGCCTCTCTACCCCTCAAGCTTGTTGACCGCGTGCATTTTTAACGGACATCCTTGGGGATCGTCACTGGAGCTACAGAGTTAGTGCATTGTGGGACTAGCAGAGAGAGAGAGAGAGAGAGAGAGAACCATGTGGGATAAACCGATGTAGCGAAGTCTGGAATTTAACTTTACTGACGACAGTAAAAACAATTCTACTTTTAAGTGCCGGGTCCCATTATGTGATAGAAAAAATAGACCCACTGCCACCTAACAAGCATGTCGTAAAATGCGACAAATTGGGGGCTTTTTTTTAAAAGTGTGCATTGCCCGGAGGCAAGGAACCCATAGCTGCTACAAAAAGGAAGTCTGTAAAATGGGTGTACAAGCAAAACTCAGTTTGGAAAAAAGATTTAAAGGGGAATGACAAAAAAAAGCTAAATTTTCCCCGCGTTTTTACTGGTGACGTAAGGAAGAAAAAAAAGGAAGAAGAAGAAAAAGAAAAAGAAGAAGAAGAAGAAGAAAAGAAAAGAGAAAAAGAAGAAAAAAAAAAAGAAAAGAAGAAAAAGAAAAAAAAAAAAGAAGAAAAAGAAGAAGAAAAAAAAGAAAAAAAAAAAAGAAGAAAAGAAAAGGAAGAAGAAGAAGAAAAGAAGAAGAAGAAGAGAAGAAAAAAGAAAAAGAAGAAAAAGAAGAAGAAGAAAAAAGAAGAAAGAAGAAGAAAAGGGAGGAGGAGGGGGGAGAGGGAAGAAAGGGGGGAAATAGAAGGGCAACTTTTAAAATAAAGCTGATTTGATTTAAATTGGGGTTATTATTCCGTTCGACATCTTGGAATTTTTGGGGCGTTTGGGGTTTTACAATTTTGTAAACCCCGGCTTGTTTGTGTGGCAGTAGAATCCAGGGACAAAAAGAACGAGCAACCCCTTAGTTTTTAATGAGGCTAGGGTCCCGACATCAAAAATCTATCGTATGGTATTTCCACTATTTGGATAGGCACGATAGTTACTCCCGTCGGCAAGGTCTTTATGATAACCTGTCAATGGCCAAAATTAAAGGGCCAAAACCCCGAAATTTAAAAATCACTTTGGCTTTAAAAAATAAATTGTGGTTTGTAAGTATGTTTGAGTCCTCACTTTCTTAAAGCAATCTTTTTTTTTCGCATTTTTTGTGAACTATTTTTAAAGGACTTTTTTTCTCCTCCCGTTCTTCTTCCCTCCCTCTTCGTTTCCCCCTTTATATCTTCGCCTCTCCCCCTCACCCCCCGCTTTTCCTTTTTTATTCTCCTTCCTACTCTTCTTTTCTTTTTTTCTTCTTCTTCTTCTTCTTTTCTTTTCTTCTTCTTTCTTCTTTTTTTTCTTTTTCTTTTTTTCTTCTCTTTTTTTTTTTCTTTTTCTTCTTCTTCTTTTCTTTTTCTCTCTTCTTTTTTCTTTTTTTCTTCTTTTCTTTTCTTTTCTTCTTCTTTTCTTCTTCTTTTTTCTTCTTCTTCTGGGGCCTTAAAAAAGGGGAGTTTAAGGTTTGTGTGATTTTAATTCAAAGCCCAAATTGCGGAATAGGGAGACACTGTCAGCATTTTAGGAGTGGAGGGAAAGAAAAAAGCGGGTTTTTTTGGGGACAAAAGGTAGCTACGGGCCAATCGTACGGACAAGGGGGATATTCTGAAGACAAAGTATCACATCTCAGT
>CAJHNH020003392.1:0-70628 GCA_905116865.2 Candidula unifasciata
GCACGTTATGTTCATATAAAAATAAACATAATAAAATAATGAATACATCTATCGTGTATACACATCATACACACTCTAAATATACACGTATGCATACACTCTTATGTGTCTATACGTACACAGACACAAGCAAACCCATTCATATACAACATACACACACACTCATACAGACACCCTCATAAAAATACACGCATGCTCATTCAGACACTTACAAGCATTCACGCTCATGCGTACACATACATGCACTCAAACTCACACACCCATTTGCACAATCACCTTTATACACGGGGTCCCTGTGGCGTAGTGGTCGAGTCGTTTGCCTCGCGCTCTCGAGGGTCTTGTGTGCTTTTTACATTTGCGATGTACAGTTCACGAATGCAGCTTTTACGGAGACCCCTTGGGGTCGTCGTTGGATCTACGTAGGTTCTTTTTTGCCCCCCCCCACCCCCCCCCTTTTACAGTTTTCCTATCGTCACCACCCCCATCCAACTCGAATTGCAGTCCTTTGCAACATGATAATATCACCATGGCAATATAATAACCAGGGACCTAAACCAAGACGCAATTTCACCAGTGCTCTTTAATTTGTATCAGGAAAGGATATATAACCGAACGAAAAGTATATCAGCGAGCTTCACAATATAACAAACAAATCGTGAAAGTTGCGGCTATTTAGCCTTCTTCGGCCCATACATAGAATAGAAAAGAAAATATTACACAATATCTCTTATCTTCAGTAACATCAAAAGAGAAAGCATACTGAGGAACCTAGGAATCAGTTTCGATAGAAACCTGTCTTTCAGGGATCATGTTGAGGCAGCTGCGGTTGAAAGGCTGAAAAAAGACTCAATGCTCTCAAGATTATGGCAGCAATGGACATGGAACAAAGAAGGTTGTTCACAATGTTCCAGCATGTGATCCTGTCAGTGATAGATTATTGATTTGGCATGCTTACCATATCAAACAGTCAGCTGATGAAACTTGAACGCATACAGAATGAAGCCGTTCGGGTAATTCTGAGATATACAAGAGATACCCCGGTAGTATGTATGCGATATATACTTGCAATGCCTACTATTGCAGATAGGCTCAAAGTTCTATAAGCAGTCATATCTCAGAGAAGCTGCAGACAAATGGTACCTCCTGCATGAAGTACTGGATACAGCTAAGGGTCACAGACTGAAAAGAGGAACGTCTTGGGTGGCGCAAGCTGAGGACACATTTTGACTTGTGTGGAGGCCAAATAAGGCGAGGATAGGAGTAGGTCAAAGTGTCCGATCATGTTTCAGACTTGTGCAGGGTTCTTATCCCTTTAGGACTCGGGTGCATTGACTGGCCAGCTGGTGCTGCAGAATCAGAAGTTCAACAAATGATTATGACAATTCTGGCCCAGGTGATATGATTGTCTATACAGATGGCTCTGTGTTAAGGGGTAGACGAAGTGCATGTGGGGTTAATAGCAAGGGCGAATGTAAGTCACTTGGTGCAAAAAACCTGGCATATAATATCACAACGTCTAGTTTGAGAATCGAGGCGGAGGCAGTCGCTGCTGGCTTGAGAATCAGCTGTACACACATGCCGTCACTGTAAGTGACTCACAGAGCATGTTGAGAAAGGTGGAGACAGGCAGGCTCCGTGCAGAGTGGCAAGCACGACTTTAAAGGTCACGGGTAGTTAGCATCCTTTGGCTACTTTCTCCAGGCTATGTCGGTGTGTTCGGAAATGAGCAGGCAGATAAACTGTCCTGTTCTGAACCCCTTGGTGGTGATTTGATGAATAACAAGCTTGATGTTGTAAGGGCGCTTTGGAAGCGAGTGAACAGTGCTGAGGTACAGACTGATCATTACGGTCTGAGGAGAATGGCACTGCGAGGAGTTACAAGGGGATCTGGCGGACGCTCGACACTCAAGGTAAAGGTGAGACGGATATACCTCCAGACAGTTACTGGTACCATCGGAATTGTAACTCTTCGCTTGCTGCTGATAATGGGTACGGAGCGCTTATGGGGGTGTCCTGAGTGCTGTAGTGTCGATTCTCAATTCAACATTCCGCTTGTGGGCTTACTCTTGTTCCAGAATTGAGTGTTGTGTGCACATTTGTTTTACAGATCTGGCTCATTTGTGTGCAGACTGTTGGTTCCTTGCTTCTCATGCAGATACACTTCGACTTCAAATGGAAAATCCTTATTAGCCGACTCTTACCACATGCATGTTGGGGAGGCATTGGGTCTCTTCTTATTTTCCCCCGCAACTCATTCAGGGATCTTGTATCAGTTAAGACTGGAAATTTTGAAGGCTTGGCAAGAGATGCTTAATTAAACAACAATAACAATATAATAATAAAGAAAAGAATCACTTTAAAGTGTCTCGATGATAGTGGTTGATTTGCTAAGAAACTTCAGTGAACGACCTATGAAAACCAGTGACCAGATAGAGAAGCATCAAGAAAAGATATAAAACTGAACGAAAAGTATATTAAAATAGAGAAATAACATTTACAAAGAGCAGTGACAAAGTTGTGAGGTACTCATGGTGTCCCATGGTCATAAACTCCACTCATTCAACATCAGCATCTGCAGTTGTGACATAATACTAACCCAGTTTACTCATTTTTCCAATGTTGTTATATAAAAAGTCATAGCACCATATACCGCAGGGGCCCTAATTTCCCACATACAACTAGCCGACGCTTGACATGCCAGCTCACAGAACACCCGTACATACCATTTTTCGTAGTTGTGTGTTTTTGTTTTTAAACTCTAAATAAAGTCATAACACCATTCGCAGTGACCCTCAATGATCTCTAAAAACCATCATGTAACTAGCTGACACAACAACTTGACCCGTTACTGAATCACCAGCATCTAATATCTCGTCACAATGCCTACCTCATATACCCGAACTTTTTATTTTCACCCTGTAGATAAGTCGCTACGCAGATGACACAGTCCTCCTTTCAAACAGCGTAAAAGGAATAGACAATTTAATATTGTCTGTCCAAAAGCACAGTGAAGATCAAAATCTGTTCATGAATTTAAAGAACACGAAAATAATGTCCACCGATAAAACTGGCTGTCACTAAAAAGTAACAATAAATGATGAAGAAATTAAAAATGTCACAAACTATGAATAACTAGGCTCTATAATAAACAGCAATGGAGACTGTTTGACAGAAATTAAAAGGAGGATGGCCATAGCAATGCAAAGATTGAACAGCTGTTGTTGTTATCGCCCTGCAGCGCATGAGCTTTCGCCCTTTGGCCCAATGCCATGTAGTGGAATTTTCATGTTTTCACAAGCTGTTTTTTTTTCTCCGTACAAGGTTTCGCTGAGTTTTGGGCACTCAAGGAGATGGTGTTTAACAGTTTCGTAGGGGTAGTTACATAGCTGGCACTCTGGGGAGTGTTGTGGCTGTATTCTTAGATGTCCACTGAGCGGAGTATGTTGTGTTCTAAGTCTGAAGATGATGGCCTGGTCCCTTCTTGTTAGATGGTTAATGCTGTCATTAGGATCAGGGCTAGCCATATGTCTATAAACCTCTTTCCAGTGTCTCCCATGGCCCATCTGTTCAACCAAGTCTCTTTGTTTATAGCTCTTATAAGTGTTTTTGTTGTCTGTAGGGTTGTCGCTGTAGGTGGTTGTTCTTGTGTTGCTCCTTTCTTTACCAGTCTGTCAGCTCTGTCATTACCTGGTGTGCCGGAGTGGCCTGGAATCCACTGCATCACTATTCTGATGTTGTATGAGGTAATAAGCTGATCAGCATCCAGGATTATCTTGGCTATGTCAGTTCTGCAGCGTTCACTGCCCTCCAGAGCTTGAAGGGCAGGCATTGAATCTGTGAAGACGACAATTTTTCGTGCCTTTGAAGGGTAAACATCCATTACAGTATTTAGGTGGTACACTGCTGTTTCCAGTGCAATTATTTCGGCTTCATGATTTGAGCAGAATTACCCGCATGCATCAACAATTTCTTCAACAGATCCATCGGGATAACCTATGTAGATTCCGTAACCTGCTTTAATGGTAGCTTTAAATGCAGAGCCATCAGTATAAACATGTATCCATTCTTGGGGGTAAGAATCAACAATCTTTAGTGATGAGTTCATAAGAGCGATTGGGTCAGACTGTTTGGTTTCCTCGCCTACCAATTTAATTCGGACTTCTGGAGCTTTACAGTGAGCATGTGGTGGTAGGTTTCTTGTAACATTCTGAATGCCTTGAAGTCTTTCTGGGAGGTGGTATCTGTGCTGAATTTCATGAACACAGTCTAAAACCGATTTGTGCTTTATTCTTTGTTTGTATTACCAGAACAGCCTTAAAAGTCTATGGTTAAGCACCAGCAAGGAGATCAAAATTATAAATTTAAGAGCATGCATCTTCCCTGTGGCTACATACGGGTGAGAGTCGTAGACTATCTCTCAGTCCTTTAGAAAGAGAATAGTGGCTTTTGAGCTAAAATGTTATTGAAAGATTCTCAGAATATCTTGGACAAAGAAGAGGAGAAATGCTGTAATCTTGAAAGATCTTATCATCAAGGAAGATTGGCTAATAAACAGCACCCTGTCTTGGTGCTGAAATATTTTGGTCATATCAAGCGCCACGCCGGATTGGAAAACGATTAAAGCATAAGGCATGGTAGCAGGAAGGAGGGGCAGAGGCCGACCGACACGAAGATGGGCACATGATATAAGTGACTCCTTGAGTATGAAAGTTCATGAGGCGGGAGAACTGGCAAGAGACCGAGTTTCTTTCAGGCATGCTGTGATGAGAGCGATGTTCTGCAAAGGACCTGCTACGTGATGATGATATAAGTCAGAGCACCATATGCAGTGACCCCTCAACCCTCTCATGTAAATAGCCGACATGACAACTTGACCATTCACCGGCACCTAACATCGCGTTCCTTTGTTAAATTTGTTTAATCTTTACTCTAAATAAAATCATAGCACCATGTATAATGATCCATAAATACCCTCATGTGACTAGTTAACAGACAACTTGATCTCTGAATGATTCAGCATCATCCAACACTATGATATGACATAAAATCCTTTGCCATACATTGTCGTGTAAAAAAACAAAACTGTATGAAGTCATCAGCATTGCAGTCAAGATCAATATTTACAAATCACTAGTATTGTCTATTTTTTTATACGGATGTGAGATTTGGACTCTCACTGTGGAAAAGGAAAATTAAATTCAGGCTGTAGAATGTAAATTTTACAGGCGCATTTTTACGAATTATTTATTTAGAACATAAAACTAATGAATAGGTCAGAGACAACATATACAAATTTGCGGGACATCAAGAGCCACTCTTGGCAGTGGTGAAACGTCGCAAGCTAGCTTGGTTAGGGCAAGTGGTGCGACTTAATTCGACTGCAAAAACTGTACTTCAAGGAACTGTGGGAAAAGGGGGTGGGAAAGGAAGGGGGGGGGTAGTCGAAGAAGATGAGGTCAAAGAAGAACTTGGAATCACAACATCAAGAAATGGACAGGACTAAGTTATCATACACTTATTCATCAAGCGGAAGACAGAAAAAGATGGCGGGTTTTGTATAATAGAGCTTCCATCGATACACCTCCATGAGTGTAAGTGGTCAAGTATTAAGTTATGTTACGTTATCACCATATGCCTAGGAGAACCCGATGACCCCTGCCCCATACGATATGCGTGTCTACCACCGTAAGCACATCTCATCAGCTAACAACCGACACAAGACCCTGGAGAGACATGATCGCCCTCATGGGACCAGTTGGTGATGTTTTGAATACAAACCACCTCCCCAGCCCACACCTGCCCCTATAACTACTTTTAGATATTTTTCTATATAGCATACATATTTTCTATCCCCTCCACCAAGTCAACCAGTATCCATCTCTTCCTTTATTCTATAATATAACTTATACAAGTATAGTCTCATATCCTTTTTTTTTAAATAATTTTATGCCCGGCTCTCTAGCGAAACCTGACTTTCGAGGCGGCCTGGTGACGAACTCCTTGTGGTCCGGGTTCACTCCCGGGGGTAGGCAGAAAAGCCACATTTCTCCCAGATTAACGGTACCTATAATGGAATCAATGCCGATGGGTTGCGATATCCATAGTACCGAGCCAAAGGGTTTACAACTCATGGTTTCTGGATACGTTTAAAAAAAAAAAATCACTTTTATATATTTCTACTATATAACACATATAACTTTCTATCCTTCTCCGCCATGTCAGTCAATACCCCTACAAAAAAAGTAAGTAAGGACCCTTTTCCACGCCTTTAGGCGTATGTGGCATATAGGGCTAGACCTATATTTTATAGACCAACGACACAAGATGGGTGATGTGGTCAGCAACACACCGGACGCCTTTGCTTTCCTGGACTGCACCCGGTACCCACTCAGGGCTGGGTCGACCTGGGAGCCAAGGTCATTTTTTACCAAAAGTCCGGCTCCACCAGGGAGCGAACTCACGACCTTCCGATCCGCGGCCCTCGTCTAGCCGCTCCGCCACGGCGACTCCCAAATAGTACCCCTAGTTTCCGCTATTCTACTACACAACTCCTAAAACGGACTCCCTTCTTCTTGCCCCTCAGATCCGCTGCTCCGCCCGCCTCACCACTCATGGGCACATAGCCACTATTACCCCCGAGCCGGCAGGTGACCTCAAACCACGGCCCGCTTGGCAGTGGAAATCGTGTTTTCTTCTTTTTCTAAAAACGGGTTATGTCACTATTTATTCTTCTTCAAGTCGTCTTTTATCGCTTCGGGTGTCGAGGGAGATATAAGGTCCTGCATCGTGCCTTTCGACTGAAAACACATCGCAGTACTGTAGAGTTTCTCTGATGTTATCCTTCCATGTTGTTCTTTGTCTACCTCTTGCTCTATGCCCCTCTCCTCTTTTGGTATATACCTTGTATGGTATAGAATCAGAAAGTATTCTTTTCAAGTGCGCAAACCAGATGATTTGCTGTCTTTCTTTGTAATTTAGAAATGGTTCTGTGCCGACTTTATCTCGTATGACTTTATTCCTGATTTTATCTCTTCTGGTCACTCCTACAGCCTTTCTCAGACACCGCATTTCCATGGTTAATAATTTTCTCTTATGTTTTGTTGTGAGTGACCACGTCTGGCACTGGTAGCATAGGGTAGGAATGAATATGCTTTGTATGAGATGTTTCTTTGTGCTGATTGAGATTGCCCTTGCTGTAAAACAACGGGGGGGGGGGGGGGGGGGGGGGGGTCTTACTGTCTCAATACGTGGCCAGCTTTACTGCATCGGATGTTAATTTCTTGGCCCAATTTAACATCTTCTGTGAATGTTGTTCCAAGACATTTAAACTCATGTGCCTGTTTAATACATGTATGGTATAATGCGATGTTTAAATATTGATTCCACTACTGACGATAACAATTTTAAAAATTGTGGCCCCTGAGCATATGTGTATTGATGTGGATTAAATTCGACAGCCCCCCCCACCCTTCCCCCCCCACTTTTTCCCACAGCCTCGAGGCTATTACCTTGTAGTGGTGTGGAAATTTGATAGCCCCACTGATCCAGTGAGCTATGCCAGAGGAAACGTATGTTCCTAGCAGGGCCACCCAAGCCGGACAGGTGATTGCAGAGGGGCCAGACTAAAGATGGCCTCACGGTCCTCTAGGCTCACTGTTGATAGCTCTGACCTGGTTTTAAAAAAAAACTGCAACGTTACAGAAACTTCAAGAGGAAATAAAGAGTCCAAAGGTCTGGCTGTCTTTGATAGACTCCGTTGTAAGTATGAAAAGCCTGGGTGAAAGCCGAAAGGAAGCCCATAATGGGAAAACAAGTCTACTGGACGTAAAACCAAATTAAGAATTGGTTTCTGGAATGTAAGAATCATGCTTGAAAGGTCAAAACCTCCCTAGTTATAAAAGAAATGCAGAACTATAAACTGCATTTTCTGGGAATCCGTGAAAGCGGGTGGACAGGTTTTGGACAGTCCACGACAAGTACAGGAGCACTTATTTTAAAGAAAGGTATACAAAGACATCGCATAGTGTGGCATCGAGTCAACGAAAAAATTATCACAGCACGATCAATGGGAAGCATGAAAAACTTACTATCATCCAAGGCTCCCTATCGACCAATCAAGATGAAAACGAAGATTTAATAAAAATTCTTTAGGAGATTGCAGGAGGCAATGATCAAATACCAGCCTATGATATTTTATGCATTATGGGAGATCTTATGGAAACAACTTCAACAGAGAACTATCAATTGGAAAGCTAGGATGTGGTACAATTAACGACAACCTAGAAAGACTGATTAAGCCTCATGTGCCACTAGGCATAAAGAGAACTGATGATAGTGAAAGTCGAACAAGTCGACTTCATTGCATCGGGTTTTATCCCAAATGACTCACTCTCTCCGCAGAACGGGTAGCCGCCTGCCGAGAGTGTTGCAGATATCAAGAACTCTGAAGCTCCAACGCAGACCCCATCTCTGTCACACATTTTCCATCTGATGATATGATTGTTTCAAAATATTTAAATTTATTGATTTGGTTAAGCCTTTTTTCCTTCAATTGAGATATCACAACGTGAAATTATCTTCTTCTTTGATATAACCATTACTTCCTTTTCTTAATATTCAATGAAAGTCCTTTCTTAGCACCCTCCATCCATACAATATCCCCACAATAGTGTATAGTGTATAAAATATATCTTTAAAAAACATTCATAATGTCAAATGTACGCTAAACTTTTACTTCACATAAAGTAACACAGAATAGTCTTCTTCTTCTTCTTCTTCTTCTTCAGCCTTCTGAGCCCTTGAGGTTCACTGCTTCAGATATCACTCGTCTCCATTTATCTCTCTGGTTGGCCTTCTCTTCCCAGCAGGTCTGTCTTTGACTATTCCTTTCTTCGGTGTATACAGTTTTTACTCCTCTGTCATCTGACATTCTTTCAATATACCCCATCCGTTTCGGTCTATCAGCTCTCATGATGCCAGTAATCAATAGTAATTTAAACGGATTATAAATTTCGTTGTTGCTTCTCACTCTCCATTTCCCGCTGTTTACATCTTTGACGGTTCCAAAGATTTGTCGTAAGGCTTATATCGAAAACCTGTAATAAGGCCTCATCTCTTTTATTTGTGCTTCAGGTTTCAGAGCCAAATAAAACGACTTGTCTTTTCAACGTTTTATATATTTGATATTGGTGTTGCGAGACAGAGACTTTGATACATGTTGAAGGGCACAGGATACTTTATTTACAGATTGTAATCTAGATTGTATTTCCTCTCTCAGCATGTTGGAGCAGTTGAAGTTTACCCCCAAGTACTTATATGTTTCCGTTCGTTTGATATTCATATTATCAAGTTTATATTTTTCACATTTCTAGTTAGTATTCGTACATAATAGTGGACATTTAAAAACATGTAATGTTTTGCATCCTTTAATCAGTCTGTGGTAACTAATAACTAGCAATGAAAGTATCCTAAATATTATAACAAGTAACTAAACTTGGAAATTGTCACTGAGAGCTTAGTTAATGCTTGAAAGCTGCTTTAGCTTTCAACAAAACCCACCCTTCCATGTTGTCAGCATTAAGGCAGTGTATGCAGTAGTAAGTGTAAGGTAACCACGATTCGTTTTCTGCCCGAGCGCAAGTATTTGGCCAAATACCGTATAGTTGTTAGGTCCTCTATTCGGCCCCGAAGCGAATATTCGGTGCAGCTCCAATATATACATGTGTGTGTGTGTGTGTGTGTGTGTGTGTGAGTTTGATTGCACGTATGTGTACTCATGGGTGTGGGTGCTTGTAAGTTTCTGTATGAGCATGACTGCATGCAATTTCTGTATTTGTATGATGGTGTGTGTATGAGAGTGTGAGTGTGTGTGGGTGGGTTTGTGTCTGTGTACGTATAGACATATAAGAGTGTATGTGCATATTTAGACTGTGTATGGTGTGTATACATGTGTATGCATTTTTTATTTGTATATTTTCATGTGAACATAAAGTGCATTACTGGTAGCATGCAATTGTGGCCTAAAATATGAGTGCCGAATGTGTAACACTTTGAAAATAAGGTGTGTTCGTTCTCTCCCCCCCCCCCTTTTTTTCTCTGAAAGTAAAAAAAAAAACAGCAACTAAGTAAGCTCAGGAAAGACACACACAAATACACTCAAACTGTGAAGCTTATAAACATAAGCAGGTTCATAAAAAATATTCATTAGAATAGAGCATTGCATCCAAACAATCGTAAAATGCAAACGTAAAGATGTATTTTAAAACGAAAAACATAATTTTTTTTTTAAAATCACAAATACAGTTAACAGTTTAGAAGGAAAATCTTCATGTAACTAGCGACTTCATTTACGACCTTATCACAGGTTAATAGTTACAACTAACTAATACAAAATATCCCCTGAAATTATTAACGGCTAGTGCACGTTAAAATACTAAATTTCTTAAACCAGTGTTCAGTCACGCGCTGTTAACTAAACTATTACTTTCGTATATCAAGTAATTTTTATAAAAAGATATTTCGAATTAAACCATGTTACTATAGTTGTACAGACGCCTAATAAGAACCAAAGCGGAGGGATATGGCCGGCTTGCCCAGTTGACTTCATCAATGCGTGTCGTGTTCATTGTAATATTACGTAGTCGTTCGTGTTCGGTCAGTCATTCGTCTGTAGCAAATCTTCCACAGGTGGACGTGTAATTTCAACAGAAACAACGCGTGTGAGGGTTTGAAAATATCAAAGAAATCCTCGTGATAGACAGTGATAACTTCAACCAACTGAAGAGATATTCCAACACAAGCAAAAAGATTAACAGCGGATCAATGTAAGTGAATTCAACTATTTAAAAAAAATTATTATTCTGAAATATAGAATTAGAGAAGAATGTAAAGGGCACATGTGCACTTCTTGTTAAACTTGTTGATAGGCACACACGAGGACAATCGTGGGCCTGTGTGTATCTTTATATCAGTTGGCTCCAAACTTTTTTCAAGTAGCGCCTTCCATGAGTATATAACAAGATCCCTCACTCCTCCGCCTTTTGTGTGTGTGCGTGTGCATAACAAAAGAATGTGATCTTAAAAAAAAGATGTTAACCTATAATTAAGTGCACGTGTTTGTTAATAATAATTGGATTCTTTTTTTTACAGTAGGTATTCAGAAACTGATTATGAAAAAACCCGTCCTTGGCTTTTAGTTTAATAATTAGTTTAAACATGTTTTATTTGTAATGAAACTGGGGCCATAAATTAGTTTAACGGATTATTGAAAATAAAATGTACTCATTAAAATTAAAAAAAAAATTTGAGGCACCCTTAAAACTCGCCCCTATTCCCCCTAATTGGCGCGTTACCTACAGCTTGGGGATGACTGCTATAAAGAAAACTATAAACTATTATCATTCTGTAAACTTCAGCGGAACGTTCTGATTGTTCCTTCATTTCTAGTCTTGTTTTGTTTCAAAACGTGTTTTACATCATCGGCTATCGCCTGTTTTCGTGCTGATAATCTAGGCTGTTGTCATGTTTCACTATGAACACCAGAATGACGGATCTGCCACCCATGTAATCATCTCTTTGCCTTCCTAGTGGGCTCTTTACTTCCTATGCATCAATCTTGCTAGTTGTTAAATACAAAGTTGTTGCGTCCACTGCTTCTCATGTGTTTTGCATTCACATCCGTTTTACCTATCTAGCTTATTTATATGCGGATTGCTGGTTACTTGCCTCTCAGGCAGACGCAAACTGACTTAAAAGGGAAACACTGACTCTAATGTTTAGTAGTATGTAAAAGGTCATCCCACTTCCCCCACGGTGTCAGGAAGCCATGTTGTATTCTTTTACATTTGGAGAGTCCGCACAGGTGCTGGAATATAAGGGCACATGTCACCTCAGGCCTTCCCCCACCTCTCCAAATTTCGAAAAATTGACATCCCACCCTAATAAAAATTGAAACACTTTAAATGTACATGGATAATTTTTATACATTTTGAAAGAGGTCATCTTGGCCATATTACAAAATTATGCCCTAAGCGCCTGCCCTTTTGCATCTAGTTATTTAATTATTTGACATATAAAATATATAAGGCCACATGAATGGTGTGTTTTGGGAGGGGGGGGGGGTGGCGCTCCCTCGAGTGGAGCTCCCGCCACACTGCCATTTTTTCCTAATTCACTGGGGAAATATGGTGGCTGAAGGGGTCTCCTTCCCTACCTAGTTGTTGGGGAAAAGGTGTGGGGGGGGGGGGGGTTGTAACGGAACTTTCTTCCCTAGATTTGGTTTCCTAATTTTTGGAAGGACCCACCCCTCCCCCTCCAACCCAAAAACAAAATATGAAAATAAATTATCAAGAAATTTTTCCAGACTTGGTTTGACATCTGTGATTTCTTTATGATGCCATTACCCTGTACCCTTCCTAGTGGTAATTATGTTGAGTGAGACTACTACAAGCCTTGTCGAATGTGATGATACAAAGAGGATGTTTAGAAATAATCTCATTTCCCATGTCTGTATATTCTTTTCATGTTAGGTGTCCCCCGTGTGGGTTCCGGGGCCCCATTGTGGGGAAAAGAAGAATAGACCCACTGCCTCCCCAAAAGTATGTCGTAAGAGTGGACTAACTGGGGAGCTTCCTTTGAAGTCGGAGTGCATCTGCCGGAGAGGCAAGGAACCAACAGTCTGCATTCAAGTGAATCAGATCTGAAAAAACTGATGCACACGCAACACTCAGGTTCTGGAGCAGGACTGCAGTTCAGAAGTGGACGAACAACCAGAACTTTCCACCAGAGTGTACAGCTGGTGAACGCGAAGAAGAAGAAGATATTAGGTGTCAAGATCCATGTGTCGTTGAACAGGATAACATTATTAAGCTACTTCTGCTGACCACATTTCTAATTTTCTCTCCATTGTTTCATTTATGTTCTATTGTGTCTTTTGACTTCTTGATTTTCCTTTAACCATAGCTTACTTTAACTTTTGTTCACTGATTTCCAAATGTTGGTGATTCATCTAACTTTGTATCTTCTGTTAGGTTCCTCTGTTTGCCAGGATCTCTGTTGGAGGACTGACCATGTTTCTGCACCAGTGGTAACCAGTTTTCAAGACTGGCAGACCCGTGTGCCCAGTCATATCAACATTGACAGTGGCCGAGTCTGCACTTAGGCATCATAAATTGCTACTTGACTAAGATTTTCTTTCAGGTTTGTAATTTACATGTTCAGTTGATCTGTCTGGGATGTGTATTAGTAATTTATATTTGAATATGTTATATTCAGGCTCTGAACGTCTAAAATGTTTTTTTAAATGTTAACAAGGTTTAACTTTAGTTCTAATATTGTCAGCCTTTCTTTTCTACAGCATTTAATGGTATTCCTATGAGTCCTTCAGAAAACATACTTGAATCATATGTGAGATGTGACTGAAATACTGTTTGCATTTTGTTTTATTTCTCTGTGTTGTTTCATTCATGCAGCAATTTTTGTGTGTACTGTAAAATAGGCCAATGTTTCTTCCAGGCATGGCTAAGAAGTTAACTGCATTTGGATCACTCTTTTGAAGAAAGGAACAAAGCAAACACATGCAGTAAGCATATAAAAACTCTATGAACCTGCTTTAGAACATACAACACTAATGTGCAGAGCAGTATTTCAGTCAGGAAAAGAGCAACAGCCTTGGACCTCATGCAAGTCCAGTGGCTGTGAGAAAATATATTTTTACCAATGTTAGGTAGTGTTTTTAATATGGACCAGTTTGCCAACACTGACAGTGGCCAGGTCTGCACCGAGGCATCATAAAGTGCTACTTGAAGAAGATTTTCCTATAGGTTTGTAATTTACATGTTTAGCTGACCTGCCTAAGATGTGTGTTAGTTAAGTTGCATTTGAATATATTACGTGCAAGATTTGATGTTGTTCCTGTTTTCGGAATCTGTTCTGGACCAGATATCTATGATCATAATTATTTGGTCTCTTTGTCATCTGGTATTCTGGGACTGGTTTTGTTTACATTATATTTCATATTTTATATTCCTGTGTTGAAATTTTTTTTTTATATATACTGATTCTTTGGTACACACAGATTTAATTTAAATTTCTTGGTATATATTTAGTTAATACAATATAGCCTTATAATCATTAACCCAAATCCAGTGGAACTGAAAACTCCTATGTTTTAAAAGCATTATTCTTGTTAACCGGGGAACTGTATACAAGAAATAATAGACCCCTACTGGGATCAAAATTTGTTCATCTTTGACACATGATGCGCGTGTGGCATGCCTTATATGTATGGTTCCTCCTAGTAATTAGACACTCAGAAGTGACTTAATATTAGATGGCGGCTTGTATTGGCCTAGAAGATACTCAGTAGCTCCAACGACCATCCAATTTCAGGGATGAGGAGACTCAAATTATGATTCCCACTGCAAAAGAAAATAAACCTGGTCATAACTTAGCCTGACTTCCTCACCACTTAAAAGCCCCCAGATTAGACAGCAAAGCTAATCATAGTCAAAATATAACACAGTAATGAATATGACCAAAAAACACAACATCCACAAACAATCTAACCTAAAAGAACTGGAAAAGATTAGACACTGACAAATCTAAATCCAGAATAATACATAATGTAATCAGTACAACACAGGTATAGACTCTGGAAAGTAAATTAAAGAGGAGATCATATCTAAATACTGCTGAAGCAAGAACTGAACTATCCTAGAAAGACGCCTGGGCTGCCCTGACACTTCACAAATCATCATGGCACTGATGCTGTTGTGATTAAGGTAACAGTTGCACTCAGTTTCCTTGGTGGCTGCAGTCAATGTTATTTAACTTGCAACTCTCTGGTTAGGCTGGCAGAAGACTACATCATGGACTCTGTAGATCTGCACATGATGATGGTTACTGCAACCAGTACTGTCACCCCAACACTTACTCACACCTTGATGCCTGATAGTTGAATGGTACTCTGTCTGCACTCCGTACCACAACACTTACTCAGACTTTAATGCCTGATAGTTGCACGGTACTCTGTCTGCCTTCACTAAACCCTAACACAGATCCTGATGTCTGATGGTTTCTCAATGCTCTGTCTTGGACTCTGATACCCAGCACTTTCGTGCTGGGTGTGTACTACACCCAGCACTTTCCCGGTGCTTTAGCCCTGTCGCTACAGCTCACTGACTCGGACTGTCTACACAGCCCCAGTTTATCCCTGTCAAATCGGTGTGGGCGGCTGATGTTTACACAAGAGGCATGCTCATGTGGGCATTCTCAGGGATCATGCTCATGTGGGCGTTCTTGAAGATCACGCTCATGTGGGCGTTCTTGAGGATCACGCTTATGTGGGTGGCCGATGTGACATGAGAATCAAGCTGTCACGTAATTCATACTTTCTCTGTTTATCTCGTTACCTATGCTTGTCAGACCCCACACAGTAAACCCATGTGTCTACTTTCTCGTGCGTGCACGCCTCGTTCATATAATAAATTTTCACTGGTCAACATTCTCTCCCCCTCAATACTCGAGCCAATGTTGACAATATTCCCCTTGAACTCCCGGAAAGTACTATCATACCACTGTCTCTTCACACAATATTACACTCTCCCAAATCAACACGCAACAGTTGGTCATACAACAATCTTAATCAAGTATTTTATTTCCTGTTACTGAGATTTCAACATTGTCAGCCTAATTTTCTTTTCTGAATCATTTAATGATATTCCTAAAAGTTCTGTTTTCAAAAATGTACTTTAAAAATATGTGAGATATGACCGAAAGACTGCATTTTGGGTTTTTTCTCTGTTGTTTCATTCACACAGCAATTTGTGTGTGTGCACAGTAAAATAGGCTGGTGGTGCCTTCCAGGCAGCAGCATCAGGCATGGTCAAGGAGTTAACAACTGCATTCAGATCGCTTTTTTTAAAAAGCAGAACACAGCAAACTCATGTGCAGTAATCATATAAAAACTCCATAAACATACTGAATATATAGACATAAAAGTCGCACTTCACCTGTTTCTCATGGATCTACCAGCTTGGCAAGTAGAGCAGTATTTCAGTAGGCACGTACCTAAACAGGGCTGATTAGAATATTCTGCAGACTAGACCTGTGGGTAATTATGAGTCTCTAAAGTTAAACTGAATGTGCGATTCGGGGGTACAGTCTGGCATAGCACATATGGACCATCTTCCAGGTGAGGTAGACAGCATCATAACCAACTTTGCATGGAAACAGTCAGTAGAAGCCCCAGGATGGCTAATGTATCATAGAACTCTACAGGCATGACAATGAGCAGTGATGTCATTTGTAAAAACAGAATAAATGGGATAGTATCAGTTTGTGCCAGGCCTAGCTAAGATCTGATCAAAAGTATTAAACTTTTATGAGAATAATCCCTTGCTGCTTATTCTCCAGTGATCCTAAAACTAGACAATCACACCAGCATGAACTGCCATTTATGATGCATTTCTCTGTTTCAGGTGTGTTGAAATTTAGTGACCTGTTCTTTTGTTCACAGCGTGCCAGGAACCATGGCCACACAACATGGAAGTGGAGCCCAGCTACCTCCAGGGCCCAGCCCTAACCAGGCTTCAAGAACAAAATCATCTGTCAAAATTTCTGCTGCCAGATGTCGTGTCTTTAGAGGACATAAGCTCAAGGGGGAAAAATTAGCTGATGGTCAGTTTCAGCCAGAATACACTCCAGCACGCAATCGTGTAGCTTTTGGATATTCTGCAGGAAGCTCTGCAGCAAGTGACTCTACATCTACTACCAACACAGCCAGACAAACAACCCAGGCTGCCCGAGTGTATGGAAGAAATGCTGCTTCATGTCTGCATTTCTTAAAGAGGAAAATTAAGCTGACAATATCTAAAATAGATTCAGTAAATTGTGATTTAGAGAGTGGCATCGATTTGTTAAATTCTAAAGTGTCTTCATATGCTTGTAGTTTAGATGACAAAATTCAGCAGTTGAATGTTAGCAAAGATGCACATGCTGATGTGGTAAGAGAATTCAAGAGACTGAAGGATGAACAAGATTCGTATGCTCATGATTTAGTCTTGAAAATGGAGCTTTTGAAGAAGTCACTTGATGATGTTGTAAGCAAAATTGAGGATATGAATTTGAGAAAAGATGACTTTGACGATGATTCTGCATATATCATAAAGTCATTGAAAGCTAAGCACAGGTTAGATGCTCATGAATTAGACAAGAGGATTAGGATTCAAACTTTTAGGACCAACGATTATCATCGAGGTATGGACGAGCAAATTAAGGCATTAACTGCTTTGAAAGAGGCGTATGCTCATGAGTTGGACAAGCAAGTTAAGCTGCAAAATGCTAAAGCATCATCTAATGCAGATGATTTGGACAAAGAAATTAAGATATTAAGTGCTAGAAAAGATGCATTGGCTCAGAATTTAGTCAGGCAAGTTCAGATGCTGAATGCTAGGACAGATTCATATGCTCGTGATTTAGAGACAAGAATTAATCTGTTTAATCAACAAACTTTTTCTTATCATCACAATATAATGAGACAATCTGAACTTGTGGATTCTAGAAAAGCTCTATTTGTCCACGATTTAGACAGACAACTCAAACTGCTGCATTCTAAATTAGCTGCTTTCTACCATAAATTTAAAAAACAAACTTGATCTGCTGAATTCTAATATAAGTTCATATTTTGATGATGTGGACAGGAAAATGGAGTTGCTCAGTAGTGGCATGGCTTCATATTTAGGGATGGACATTCAGTTGCTGAATTAGAAACATAAATTCTTATTCAGAAAAGATGTCCTGAAATGCATTACAGACAAAAATAATTATTTTGTGGCAAAGTGGCTTTCATCAGCAAATAATCAAACACAAACATGACACTGAATTTAGACTGCTAATAAAATGTAATGTGAACAAATGAATCAACATAATAAACACTGATAAACGGGTGTTGCTGCAGCTACTTTTGTTTGTTAACTAATTCTTGCAAGCTGCTGTATACTTTGTCCCCCCCCCCCCCCAAAAAAAAACACATGCGATAACTGGGCTATCAAATGATACTTTGCATATCTAGGCAGGTACTAGTCTATGGGTTTAAACTGATTATATTCTATACATATGTTGTGTACATTGCATAATTGGAAGGGAGATAAAAGATTTCTCTTCACCATTTCATCAATTTTCTCTTATGTTTTAAACATTAGAATAGTCAAATTCATCACTTCTCACACTAGAAAATGCCTATATTTACTTTTTACAGACCCATTGACACATTATCGCACAGTAAATCCAGAGTGTGCTTTACCAGGTTGTCAGTAAAATGCAAGATGGACTACAATGTGTTTATTATTTTTTTATCGGATAACCAGCAATGTACTGCAAACTGTTAAAAAAAAATTGTTCCTTAAATGTTGTGTAGAGGTGCTGTAGTGTTAGTCTAAGGGAGTTGATTGTTAGTCTAAGGGAGTTGATTGTTAGTCTAAGGGAGTTGATTGTTAGTCTAAGGGAGTTGATTGTTAGTCTGAGGGAGTTGAGTGTTATTCTGAGGGAGTTGAGTGTTAGTCTGAGGGAGTTTAGTGTTAGTCTGAGGGAGTTGAGTATTAGTCTGAGGGAGTTGAGTTTAGTGTTAGTCTGAGGGAGTTGAGTTTAGTGTTAGTCTGAGGGAGTTGAGTGTTAATCTGAGGAAGTTGAGTGTTAATCTGAGGGAGTTGAGTGTTAGTCTGAGGGAGTTGAGTATTATTCTGAGAGAGTTGAGTGTTAGTCTGAGGGAGTTGAGTGTTAGTCTGAGGGAGTTGAGTGTTAGTCTGAGGGAGTTGAGTATTATTCTGAGAGAGTTGAGTGTTAGTCTGAGGGAGTTGAGTATTAGTCTAAGGGAGTTGAGTTTAGTGTTAGTCTGAGGGAGTTGAGTGTTAATCTGAGGGAGTTGAGTGTTAATCTGAGGGAGTTGAGTGTTAATCTGAGGGAGTTGAGTGTTAATCTGAGGGAGTTGAGTTGAGTGTTGGTCTGAGGGAGTTGAGTGTTGGTCTGAGGGAGTTGAGCATTAGTCTAAGGGAGTTGAGTTTAGTGTTAGTCTAAGGGAGTTGAGTGTTAGTCTGAGGGAGTTGAGTGTTAGTCTGAGGGAGTTGAGTGTTAGTCTAAGGGAGTTGAGTGTTAGTCTAAGGGAGTTGAGTATTATTCTGAGAGAGTTGAGTATTAGTCCAAGGGAGTTGAGTTTAGTGTTAGTCTGAGGGAGTTGAGTGTTAGTCTGGGGGAGTTGAGTGTTAGTCTGAGGGAGTTGAGTGTTAATCTGAGGGAGTTGAGTGTTAATCTGAGGGAGTTGAGTTGAGTGTTAGTCTAAGGGAGTTGAGTTGAGTGTTAATCTGAGGGAGTTGAGTTGAGTGTTGGTCTGAGGGAGTTGAGCATTAGTCTAAGGGAGTTGAGCATTATTCTAAGCCGCAATACCCCCCCCCCCCCAATCAATTGAATAGGGAAGAAGACCCTTTAGCCACCCCATCTCCCTAATGAATTAAGAAAACATGGCAGTATGAAGGGTGCTTCGCCCCCTTTTCACAACATTCATGTGGCCTTACATATTTTAAAATCAAATAATCCAATAATTCTAGCTAAAATGGCAACCACTTAAGGCATAATTGTGTAATTTGGTCAAGATGACCCCTTTCAATATGTATAACAATTATCTGTTTAAAGTTAAAGTATTGAGTATTGGTTTCTACATTTTGGTTCTCCTCCTAACTTCTACCCCTGCAGTAATCCGACTTGAACTATCCGTTCGGTGCGTAGTCAGATTAAAAATACGGACTCGTCGGAGTTCCCGCCGAGGAACAAATTGCCGCAAAACTAGAGTACCTTACAATGTCACGAGGCGCAACATTGCACATGATAGTAGCAGACGATAAAAGCGAGCGGTGACAATGTCGAGCGTTTTCTGCACACGATATTAGCAGACGATAAAAGCGAGCGTTGACAATTTCCAGACATTACAGACGATGACAGCGATAGACCGCGCGCTCCCACGCAGATTAACAACACTGTTTTTCCGATTGAGAGTTAAGAAGCGGTAGATGTCTGTGGCTTAGGCGTTACGAACCCGCTTCGTAATGCCGGGGTACTGGGTTCGATCCCAGCTGCAGGCCTTGCGTTGGTTTTGACAGTGGCATCGAGAAGCCGACCACAACAGCCAACTACTGATCTGTTGGCGGCTTCTGCTACCATCAATGATGAACTGCAATTCTAATACTGTGAAAAACATTCTGTGTGTTTTTCGTTGGCACAGGAGCGGAGCAAAGATGGGGTGACCCGTTTGCTATGAAGCTGAAACTAAGACTACCAGACAACAGCCAACAAATGCTGGGGTTGGTTCTGCAACGTCCTGTAAAGGATACGCAACTATAAAAAAAAGATGTCAGACTTGTCGGCATGCGCAAAACGCGATGAAACTCACCGCCGAAAGTATTCCCTGCGCTACTACGCGCGGCGCGGATGGGGGGCTAAACTAGGTGCCTGGGACTTACGAGCAAAGTAACTGGAGGAAGTTGCAGGGGATGCGGTAGCTGCCGCTCGTGAGTCCCAGCCATCTAGTTTCGCCCCTATGATGATGATGACAAAACACAAATGCACTGGATCGCAATTTATTCCTTCCCACGTCGCTTAACGGCAGGAGTGGATGATGATGATGACAAAACACAAATGCACTGGATCGCAATTTATTCCTCCCCACGCCGCTTAACGGCAGGAGTGGATGATGATGATGACAAAGCACAAATGCACTGGATCGAAATTATCCCCTCCCCCCCCCCCCCTTTTCCACGACGTTTAACGGTAGAAGTGGTTTAATCGCCGTTACCACAATGCAAGTGCCCAGACCAAAAATTGACAATGAAAGAAAAAAATCAATAAAATGTCTTGACTCTAAATGAAAACCATCTAGAATTACATCAGAAACATAATACATCTAGGTCTGGATGTAAAACATCCAAAGTGGAAACACTAACAATATAGTGCTCGCCCCTTCCCAGTAAGGTAAGCGCCAACCAATAACCACTCCCCCTTTCCTCCCCCTACCCACCCTACCGGAAAGACGAACACGCACGCTTGCCCATGAAAAATCTCTCTTGTCTGTTTTTGGAAAACCCTATGTTACCTAAAATATTAGACAGTCCCGTGATTTTTTTTTACATTGGGGGATTAAACATACAAGCACCGCCGAGGACGGTTTTTCTTTTATAGGCAGTTTTTGAATTACCTACCGTGAAGAATCCAATTAATACGATAATACGTGCTTTTAATTATAGATTAACAGCTGTTTTTTAAAATCACATTCTTTTGTTGTGCCAAAAAAAAAGGGGGTGGGGAGGGTAGTGAGGGATCTTGTTATATAGTCATGGGAGGCGCCACTGGAAAAATGTTGGAGCCAACTAATTTAAACAGATACATACAGGCCCACAATTGACCTCGCGTGTGCGAGGAGGGCACATGTGCCCTTTACACTCCTGTCTAGTTCCTTATTTCATAATAACAAGGTTTTTTTTTTTCAATAGTTAAATACTTACACTATGATCCGCTGTTTATGTTGGAATATCTCTTCAGTTGGTTGAAACTATCTCTTTGGATATATTCGAACACTTACACGCGCAACGTTGAAATTACATGTCCACCTGTGGAAGGTATGCTTCAGACGGATGCCTGACGGAACACACTACGTAATGTTACAATGGACACGACACGCCTTGTGCTTTGTTGATATCAACTGGGCGAGCCGGCCATATCCCTCCGCTTTGGTTCTTATGCGTGACTTCGGTCAAAACATTCGATTGTTTCTGTGTGCGTTTTCTCCTCTTTCCATTGATAAGTTTAAGAGATTCCTTGAAGCAGTTAGTGAGTTAGTTGGGTTATCATTGCACTCCGGACATGTCCATATGTGCTCAGTCCCCCCCCCCTCAGTATAAACCCCAACGTCCGATGGCTTATAGTACCAGTTCAATCGTAATCGTAGAAAACAAACAAAATGTGAAATTTTGTCCCTTTTCTGCTGTCAGAAGGCCTGCTTTATTGAGGACGGTTTCTTTGATTCAATTCGATTTGTTGTGGCGATCATTTTCGCCTAAGTTCGGGTATTTGCTGCTGCATGATGTCTGCTTGATCAGGCTTGGCTGGTGTAGTCCGGCTTTTTGGGAGTGGGTGTGGCAGCCCTAAGATGGGCTGCATATTTGCCTGGGGCGGCCTGGAACGGGTATGGGCGGGGTCTCATCGTGGCTGTCTTCTGCTATCGTGTCTGGCGTTCGATGGTGAGCTGTCCGTGAAGATGGCGGCTTGTTTAGTGGGCTCTTCTTTGTGGTTTTAGAACTGGCGATAGCCTCTTCTGTTGGGTGTGCCATGTTTCTTTTGCTTTTGCACGCAAAGTTGGTTCAGGGCTGCGTTGATTTCATCATAGAATCTGTCAACTTTTGGGCTTTTTTCTATGTCTTCGGGTGCTCGGTCTTTCTTTTCGAGCTTCCCCCAGTCGTAGGTGATCGTATAGCGGCTGCCGTCTTCTTCCTAATCCAGCTTGTGCGGGTGCACTTGCTTGTTAAATTCTTCAAGCATCGCTTGAAGGTTGGCCTCGCAGATTGCTATTTTCTGGTTATCGCGTTGAGTAACTGGCTGCCTGGTAGCTGTTTCAGTGTTTGGATCTTTGCTCATAGTGGGATCTGTCAGTTGTTCCTGGTGCCTCGTGCTTCAGTAACAGTGCTCTTGTCGGCCCTGCTGATATTTTGTTTCTTGACAGTTCTCCCTCTCTCTCTCTCTCTCTCTCTCTCTCTCTCTCTCTCTCTCTCTCTCTCTGTGTAACCTGGCTCACTCTGCTCTGGCGGTCATCTCGGCCGCTTCTGCTTCTGATTTAGCCTGTACTAGTCGGGTGACTTCTTTGTAGGCTTCGTCTCTCGCCTCTTTAAGCAAGGCCACCTCTCTGCTTCTCTCCTCCTGTCTGCGTCTCTCGTCTGCTGCCTGTGCCGCCGCCAAACTTGCGATTAATGCCTTGATACTTTCTTTAGTTTCTGCATCTTTGTTTCTTGTTGTAGATTTGCTGTGCTTCGTAGGCTGTTCTGTCCTCTTTCAGGGCACTTATTTCTCTCAGCCTTAGGATGATTAGTTCACGAATCTTACCTTCTTTTTTTTTTGCGGTGGCTGCGGCTTTTTCCTTCTTCAGTTCAGATTTCAGTTCCGAAATTGCTTGCACTAGGTCGTGGCCTTTTGATGGTAGGGTAGGCTGGCTTCTCAGTTGGTTTGCTGCATAAGGTCTGGTGGGTCCGGGCGCCTGGTACCTCTGCTCCTTGCTTGCTACGGTGCTGGATATTCCTCTCTTCGTGTCATTGAGGTACGGGCATCCCAGATACCTCACATTGTGAGCGCCTGTGCAGTTCGAGCACCGTCTGTTGTTGTTTGGCCTCCTGAAGTCTTGGTCAATTTTTGCCAGGGGTGCACTCTTTGAAATCGTGGTATCGACATTTAGGGCCGCTGCGACAGGTCGCGGTGGTGTGCCACGCCCTGTTGCAGCGTGAGCACTGCATGATGTCTGTGGTGTGAGCTCCAGGCTGCTGCTTTGGTAAAAGGGTGCTGGAGGGTCCCTGCGCCACGGCTGGGGCGGCTTTAAGTGATGGCTCCACGATGGGGGTGGCTTCTGGCATCCCTCTGTTGGGTAAGGGAGGCACCACGATAGGGGGGCCTTCCTCTGATGCTGGTCGAGAAGCTGCAACAATGGCATCCACGTGGCTGTGGTTAGACGGCTGGTATCTTCTTTGGTTTCGGTGCGGCGGCTTGAGACTGTTTTTTTCCCCATGATGGAAAAAAATGATGTCAATGGCGATGTGTATCGAAAGTTAGATCTCTGAAGAGTCGGCAAGCCTTATTTAGTATCCTGAAAAGGACACCAAGGGTGATTTTCCAACAGTTCACAAGACAATCGTTTGCGTAAAACAGGCTGCTAAAACCCCACACGCAACGCCGACTACGATAACTAGACTAGACTGACTCAGACGAATATCTAGCGAATCGGTATCAAGTATCTAGTTATCGGGCCACGAATGGAGAGTTAGCGATCGAGCGGGAGACGAGAGGTGCTGACGACTGGGCTGTCTCCGATGTTGTGATGCCATTGATGTACCAGTTCTATGTTGATTAACAAGTTGTCTGGTGTACGTCTCGATTTTTGCTATCTTCTTCTTTTCATTTGTCAAAATCTGCTTGTGCCGCTAGGCGTCGCAGTCTATCAGATGATCGGCAACCGAGCCAGGGCGCGGTCAGTCACTTCATATGCCGTGATGTTATGAAGTCTCAAGTTGTCCGTGACTCCTTCAATCCAACTTCTTCTTGGTCTTCCCCTGCCTCTTGATGTTTCGATTTTCATTTTGTCTGCTCTTGATGCTGGCATCGTTGGTTCCATTCTCATTAGGTGACCAAACCATTTCATTCTTTCTTCTTCTTCTTCACTTCCTCTTTTACCGCTGTGGGTGTCGAGGGAGACATAAGGTTCTGTTTCTGGCTCTTCTGGCCGCCTCGACCTTAGGCACATCGTGCTGTTGTAGAGCTTCTCTGATGTTATCCTTCCATCTTGTTCTTGGTCTACCTCTTGCTCTACGACCTTCTTCTCTTTCCATGTATGCTTTGTATGGTATGGTGTCACAAGGCATTCTATCTAAGTGGGCAAACCATTTCACTTGCTGTCTTTGTATGTAATTTAGAATTGATTCGGTGCCAACTTTTTCTCTTATGATCTCATTCCTGATCTTATCTCTTATGGTCACTCCTACAGCCCTTCTCAGACATCTCATTTCCATGGTTACTAATTTTCTTTTATGGTTTGTTGTGAGTGACCATGTCTGGCACTGGTAGCACAGAGTTGGAATAAATATGCTTTGAATAAGATGTTTCTTTGTGCTGATTGGGATTGTCTTATGCTGTAAGAGGGGGGCTAGCTGTCCCAATACTTGGTTTGCTTTACTGCATCTAATGTTAATTTCTTTATCCAATTTCCCATCTTCGGTAAATGTAGTTCCCAGATATTTAAACTCAGATGCCTGTTTAATGCCTTTGTTCTCTATTGCTATGTTTAGATCTGTCTTCTTTTTTCCTATTGACATTACTTCTGTCTTTTCAGTGTTGATTCTCATATTATTTGTTTTACATTCTTCATTCATGGTTGTTAGATGTTGTTGCAATGTCATGCCTGTATCTGCTATCAAGGCCTGGTCATCTGCAAAGAGTAATTCGTTGATCTTACTAACATTTTCATTCATGGGCTTGGCATTCTTGCATATACTTTCGATTTAGGTGATAAACAGCAGTGGTGATAAGACACACCCCTGTCCTACTCCAGATGTTACTGTGAATGGATGAGATGTTCCCTGATTTATTCTAATTACACTTCTACAATCCCTTTATAAACTTTTGCACACTTCGATGAGGTGTTCGCTTACTCCATATCTTGCCATTACTTTCTATAATAATTGTCTGTCGACTCTGTCAAATGCCTTCTCCTGGTCTACAAAGGCCACAAATAAGTTCTTATTGTATTCAACTGTTTAAGTGTGAAGATTGCATCTGTGCAGCTTCTATTTCTCCTAAATCCCATCTGTTCTTCTGCCAGCTGTGGTTCTATTACTGGTCTCAGTCTTGTTTCTATTCTCTTGGCATACATTTTGTCAACATGGCTTAAAAGAGAGATGCCTCGGTATTGACCGCATTCTCGTTTGCTTCCGTTGTTCTTCCAATAGTTCTTGTAATCACATCGTTTCTTACTCGATCTCTTCTGGTTTTATTCGCAGCCATTCTCAAACATCTCATTTCACAGGTGGTTAGTCTTCTTCTTTTTGCTATGCCGATCTTAATTCGTAAGTCTGCCATTCTGGCGAGTGATGTGGATTCACTACCACCAAAGTCCTCTATCCTTCTCATTTCTCTGAGAGCATTTATAATATCAGCATGATCCATACGCTGACCGTCGGTAGTGATAGCGGATCCAGCCAACCTATCAGCTTTTTTATTTCCATTGATACCTGCGTCTCCCGGAACAAAAATAAGGTGACTTCACGCACAGTGGACTTCTGAAATGATTCAAGCCATTGCCTTAACACCGAACCTGCCTGAACCCTCCGGATATTCTCATTGAAACACCGAGAATACATACGCTGGTGTAGTTTTGTGTTTCTAGCTAGGCGAATGCTTGCGTCACTGCCATCACCTTCGTGCTGCTGGTTGTCATCAATTCTGCCCCTGAAGCAGTGACTGCTTATCTAATAATAAAAGTAGTTCCGGAGATTATCTTGAAGATAACAAGTTTTTAAAAGGAGTAGAAAATTACAGGGAAGAAAAAAAGTTGGGAAGAAACAACAAACAGTTTATGTTGCTTTACAAAATCGATCACAATAAACGAATAAAGGACGTTGCGGCGATTAGCCTTCATCAGCACATAAAGAACAATACAGTACACATACACAAATATGCTCTAATTATGAAGTGACTACATGGGACTAATGTACACAATAAATGATACTCATTTGTGTTCCTGGCGAAAAACTTCCTTCAAAAGGATGTCCAGGACAGGTACTGGCGTATTAATCACCAACGCACGGACAGGGAGCAAAAAACGGGTTCTCTAAAAAAAAGGAAATGAACGAAGTAGACGCCCACAATTAGCGTACACTGAGTGTCTAAAGAGGGAGGGAGGGGTTGGCCAATAAGGCGTGACCAGGGTTGGGTCGTGGGGATGACATTGGTCCATCTCATGGAATAAAAGTGGTGCCTGTGCTAACGAACAAATACCAACAGACAGGCCGGCATGCTGATAGATAGATAGATATAGATAGATAGATAGATAGATAGATAGATAGATAGATAGATAGATAGATAGATAGATAGATAGATAGAACAAGTCACGCTTCACTTGGTCACTGTCCTTGACAAGTAAAGGTTGAAGTGAAGCTGAAATGTTGCACGTGTGTGTTTCTGTCGTTCAAGGTTGCTGGCCACGTTTAATTCAGAGGACTTTACCTGATACCCATTTTAGACTTGGTCGACCTGGGAACCAAGGTCAATTTTGCAAATCATTATTGAGGAAAGATTTAAAACCGAACGAAAAGTATATCAGCTAGCTTCACCGTGTAACAAACAAAACGTGAATGTTGCGGCCATGAAGCCTTCTTCAGCACACACACAGAATAGACAATATTACACAAATAAAATCATCATTATTGTCAATACCATGGCTTTGCTTTTTAACTAAGTTTAAAAAAAATCTGGGGGAATGGGGGGCTTTGAAAATTTAAAAAACAAATGCATCATACGAGGGCACTGATATGTTTGGACATTTGGGGGGGGGGGGGGTGATAAACTTCTTGACCTGCTCATTGATTGAGCGGCGGTTTTATCAAGTATGGTTACGCCTGGAAGTCTTCTTTTCCTTTGTGGGCCAATACTTTCTTGTGACAAAATGGATAGCATAATGGATAACACACTGAGTAGTTTTATAAATCACGTTTAACACAGTAGAACCTACCTACCAGTTAACATTTCTTTCCTAATTGTGTGTATTTTAGACAAAGCATTAAGGTTGTAAAATGTTGCTGTGTTTGTTACTTGACCTCTGCTTGAAAATACACATTTCTGTGACCTGTGGTGCTTTTTAAAGATCTTAAATGAATTAGGTCCGTACTCCATAGGATTTAAAGCTGTACGATAGACATGGCCAATGAAGACACTTTTATGGGGTGCCTAGTTGGCCATGTTCTTAGTACACTTGTTTCTATAGCAAGGCGCACATGGAATTTGAATGTGACAGGTTCGATTCCCAGCACGACAGTTATAGCTTTCAAATAATTTGATGTCTAGTGTGCCATTTTAGCTTTCTAAGAGTGTTAATCAATACATTATCTGTTTGTTTATTATATAGGAAACAGACGAGACGAGTGTATGATCAAACTGCTGCTGATAGTACCGACAGCACTGGAACTTTTCGCTGCCATCTGAAAAGAAGAGCGGCCTGGAAATGGGATTGTTGCACCCCACTAAGACCTCACACAAGCGATAAACACCCGGTGACACAAAGAGCCACCATGCGGACGAGGATCACCTGTGAAGAGGTCCCAGAAACCCCATTCAGTCGTTATGGCCACAATTGTGGTCCAGCTACATACAGGGCCACCGGCTTAAGCCAGGGAGGGGCTTCAAATAACAAAAAATTGCATCCTACAAGAAGATGGTGTGTTTTAACAAGCTAAAATATAAATGGGATTGTGCAGAGTGCTGTCTCTTAACTCAGCTCAAAGTAAAAATGTTAAAGGATCCTTGTCCCCCGGCCTTCCAGCATACTGGGCAAGACCTATATATTACAGACCAATTAGCACTTAATGGATGATGCTGTCCGCCACGTCCAGCGCAGGATTGATGTGGACTCAAATAACCAATTTATGTGATAGTGACTCGTTCAACGGCAGACAACCACTTAACCAGTATTATTTATTTCTTAAAGTGTCTAACTCTCTGCTTTTTATTATTTCCCTTTGCATTATCAGTGCGAGTCGGCGTCTCGGGCTTAGGCGTTGCGAACGAGCCTCGTAATGCCAGGTTCGATCCCTGCTGCTGATGATTTGTCTCGAGCTGGTTTCAACAGCGGTATTGAGAGCTGACCGTTCAGTGCAATGGCAAACTACTGAATGCACAAAATTTGCCTAGAAAAACCACAACAGCCAATAAACGATGGGGTTAATTCTGCAACGTTTTGTAAAGAATACGTAAATAACTTTATTACCTGTCTGAAGCTTCAGATCCCATGTAGTTTTCCTTCTTTATATCCGCTAGCAGGGCATAGTCTTTCAAGTAACACTTGCCAAGCCAAGCCTGCAGTGTTTCCAGTGCAACTGATTTATAATCTCTGTGTGGGCCGTAAGGCAAACAAGAACAGACCCACTGCCTCCATATCAAGCATACCGCCAGAGTCGACTAATTAGGTGTTTCCATTTGAAGTCAGGAGTGCATCCGGCTGAGAGGCAAGGAACCAACAGTCTGCATACCAATGAGCTATATCTATAAAACTGATATGCACACAACACTCCCAATCAAGTTATGAAACAAAACTAAGTTTAGAAGTGTATAAACAACCAGAATATTTTTACAGTTGAACTACAACTAATAAGCGAAAGATTGAAACAACAGAGAAGAGATATGCTAAGAAAGCTATTGGTGCGACAAGAAGAAATAAAATTACGAAAAATTAGAAGACTAGGACTGAAACCAGGTTTGGCCACCTGACGAGAATGCCCTGATACCAACCTAACAGAAATGAACACCAGCTTGTACAATGCATTGGAAGAAGTGCACAAATGATCCTTACAGGACCCCCCCCCCCACCCCCACCAGGTAAACGGTGTGAAGAGAAGAAGAAGAACTGATTTAATTATCGACATCAGAGCCTGCCGAACATGCAGATATGTGGTCGAGCTACTACAGCAAATGTCTGAAGGTGTAGAGTCGGACTGTTCTGGTAAGTCTCAGGTTGTACACATGCCATACTCTTCTGCTCACGCATCATTTCTTGCTGGATCCACACTTGAGTCTAAACTGATGCGACCCTACACATGTTATGTGTAAAAAAACAAAGGACTAAAATTTTGTGCAACAACCTAAACTGGACAACCTGTCTAACTATTCCCTTATATTAGTGGATCTGGAGAAAAGGACTTCCGGTTAAAATGGACGCTAGACAGCGGCGATGTTCGAAGCAGAGGCAAATTTTTTGCTTCTGCCGGACGGTGGCCGAAGTATTTTTGCTCCATTTGTAGACTGGATATAGTTTCGTCGCCCAGCTTCTGAGTTGAATGCATGGCGTGACCCTGTGAGCTGCGGATCACATTTGGGATGTATTTTCGACTGTGACCAACGTGGTGGTGTGAATTGTAGATTCAGAAAATGGCGTGATGGCTGTTGTGCAATGTTGGCGATGTGATTACAATTGATCGCGTGGGCAGCTGCTGATCTGTTGGCGACAAGTTCCGCTATCATCAATGATGAACTGCATTTCTAATGTTGGACTGTTTGTGTTAGCACTTCGGATAGCTACCGTATGCTTTAATGCTAGATATGCTGAGACAGCAGTCTGTCAATCTTTCCACAAGGGACTGTGACAAACATTTTGAGTGTTTTTCGTTGGCACAGGAGCGGAGCAAAGACCCGTTTGCTATGAAGCTGAAACTAAGACTACCAGATCTGGAGAAAATTTGATCTACAGAAACTAAAGACCCAACTAGTGATTAAGGGGCAAAAAATACGAAATGGGCAGAACTATCAGATATGTTGGTATCTTTCGATGTATATACGATTATTCATTTAGAGCTAGGTCGACCTGGAAGCTGTGGACATTTTCGATTTTGGACATTTTCCTCTGCCAAACCAACAAGCCTAACATATACAACCAGGAAAACATTCCATTCATAAAGTTCAACATTTCTTTATTCATGAATACAATAACTCAAAAAGTAAGTTTTATTAATATGTGGAAAAAAACTTCATTTCAAACATGGCTGACATACATCCAAAGCCTAAACGGCTAAATGCAAATAAATTGAACCCTTACAGTTTATCATTGTTTACATATGTGACAATATATAATTATATTAATATCCAAACTGATAAGACAGAAGTAATGGTAATATCAAAGGAACTATACATTAAATTTAACCGCGTTGGTTTGAAACAAGTACAGGTAAACTATTGAATCTAATGATATGGTAGACATCTCATGCTAAAAATATACATAAATACGTTAAATAAATGAAACCCTTAAATGCTGCATTCAAATTATTTTCACTCGCATCATACATTCAGTTTCCTATCTAGAAGCCCAATGAACGCAGGATACGCCGATTTTATGACTCTCTTTACTACCCCCTTGGCTTGTGATGCTAAACCCCCTGGGACTCAAAGAATTAACTTGCCTATATCATACATTCATAATTTTCCACAATGAAGAAACAAGTTACATTGGTCTAATGGAACGAATGGAGGCAATTAAAATAGTTTTTTTTGACAAGTAATGAATCTTATAACTCTAATGTTTAGAATATAAGAGAAAAGTGATGAAAATGTGAATAGAAAATCTATCTCCCTTGCAGTTATCAATGTTCACAACATATTTCTAGACTTATGATCAGCATAAAATCAAAGAAGTCTAGAGATGCAAAGTATCAGTTGCCAGCCCACTTAAACTCATGTAATATGCAACATTATTTTTGAAAAACGAAGCACATGTTTACTGTAATGTATTTCCGTAGCAGAATATCATTTCTTATGTCCTTTCCCAAGTAATAATTGATGTTAGAAGTTCATCAGCTGATTCCTGAAAATGAAGCTAGGCTGCTGTTCAGCAGTTCTTTTTTTGTCATTTACATCAGTAAAATAGGAATTTATATTAGAATTCAGCAGAACACATTGCTTTCCTAAATCATGGTAGAATGCAGCTGATTTGGAATCCAGCAGTTTGAGCTGTTCTTCTAAATCTTGAACAAATTGAGCTTTTATAGAATTCACAAGCTCAGACTGTCTCCTTATTTCATGCTGATGTGAAGTTATTTGTTGATTGAATAGATCAATTCTAGTCTCTAAATCATGAGCGTATGAATCTGTTTTAGCATTCAGCATCTGAACCTGCCTGATTAAATCCTGAACAAGTGCATCTTTTTTAGCACCCAATAGCATAATTTGCTTGTCAAGTTCATCTCCATTGGAAAATGCTTTAGCATTCTGCAGCTTAACCTGCTCGTCTAAATCATGAGCATAAGCATCTTTCGCAGCAGTTAATCTCTGAATTTGCTTGTCCATATATTGATGGTAACCATTGCTCCTAAGAGTTTGAAGCTCAATCATCCTGTCTAATTCATGACGATCTAACTTTCTGCAAGCATTCAACTTTTCCCTCATGTATGCAGTATTATGGTCAAAGTTATCTCTTCTAACATTCATACATTCAATTTTGCATACAACATCATCATGTGATTTCTTCAGATGCTTTATATTTATGTCTAAATTGTGAGCATACGAATCTTGTTCATCCTTCAGTCTCTCAAATTCTCTTTACCACATCAGCATGTGCATCTCTGCTAGCATTCAATCGTTGAATTTTTTTATCTAAATTCTGAGCATATAAAGTCATTTTAGAATTTAACAAACCGATGCCACTCTCTAAATCACGATTTACTGAATCTATTTTAGATATTGTCAGCTTAATTTTCCTCTTTAAGAAATGCAGACATGAAGCAGCATTTCTTCCATATACTCGGGCAGCCTGGGCTGTTTGTCTGGCTGTGTTGGTAGTAGATGTAGAGTCACTAGCTGCAGAATATCCAAAAGCTACACGGTTGCGTGCTGGAGTGTATTCTGGCTGAGACTGACCAACAGTTAATTTTTCATCCTTGGTCTTCCTTCCTCTAAAGACACGACATCTGGCGGCATAAATTTTGACAGATGATTTTTTTCTTGAAGCCTCGGTGCTGGGCCCTGGAGGTGGCCGGGCTCCACTTTCATGTTGTGTGGCCATGGGTCCTCGCACGCTGTGAACAAAAGAACAGGTCACTCAATTCCAACACACCGGGAAGAGGAGAAATATATCATAATGGCAGTACATGCTGGTGCAAATGTCTCGTTTAGGATTACTAGAGAAAAAGCAAGAGATGATTCTCATAAAAGTTCAACTCTTTTGTTCAGATTTTCCTAAGGACAGGAACAAACTGATACTATCCCATTCATTGTTATTAAAACTGACATTACTGTTCATTCTCATGCCGGTAGAGTTCTATGATGCATCAGTCATCCCAGGGTATCTACTGACTGTTGCCATGCAAAGTTGGTTATGATGCTGTCTTCCTCGCCTGGAAAGTGGTTCGTATGTGCCATGCCGCAAATCGCACATTCAGTTTAGCTTTAGAGACTCATAATTACCCACAAGTCTAGTCTGCAGAATATTTAAATCAGCCCTGTTTAGGCATTTGCCTACTGAAATACTGCTCTACTTGCCAAGTTGGCAGAGTCATGAGAGACAGGTGAAGTGCAGCTTTCATGTCTACATATACAGATCAGAAACTAACTGTCTGAAGCATGTTAATGGAGTTTTTATATGATTACTGCATGTGTGTTTGCTTTGTTCTGCTCCTCATATGATCTAAATGTAGTGGTCAACTTTTTGGCCATGCTTGATTGCTTGAATCTGCTGCCTGAAAGACACCTCTAATTTAGTTTACTGTGCACATACAAAAACTTTTGCATGAATAAACCAACAGAGAGAAATAAAAAAAAAATTAAAAAGCAAACAGTATTTCAGCAACGCCTCACACACAGTTGAAGTATGTTTTCCTAATAAGACTCGGAATATCATGAAATGATGTGGGGGAAAAAAAGCTAAAAATGTTAGAACTACAGTAGAACCCTGTTAACATGAAATGAAAAACTTTATCGAGATGAACAAATTTCTTGTATACATTTCCCCAGTTAACAAGAATTATATTTTTTAAAGTGTCAACTCGTGAGTTGCAAGTCCCTTTCGATTTCGGTTAATGGGGCTTTAACATATTAAATCACAAATTTGCAGTCAGTAAATAGAATATATACATATGAATATGATGTGTTAATAAAAAGTTGAAGAAAACTAAAAATATTCCAAGAAATTTGTAATAAGATCTGCGGGCACCAAAGAAGGAGGACTGTAAAGACAATTTCAAAACAGAATTATAAAATATAATACAAACAAAACCAAGTCTAGAATACCAGGTGACAGGGAGAAATATAACCAAGATCATGGATGTCTGCTCCAGAACAGATGCCTAAAGGAGATGATGAATAAGGAGAAAACATTACAGACCTTCAGAGCCTGTTTTTAACATATTGAAATGCAACTTGCTAATGCACATCTCAAACAAATCAACTGAACATGTAACTTACAAACCAGAAAGAAAATCTTTATCCTGTAGCAATTTATGATGCCTCAGTGCAGACAATTTTGAAAACTGGCTACGGCCGATGAAGAAACTTGGCCAGTCCCCCTATAGAGATCCTGGCAAACAGAGGAACCTAACAGAAGATAACAACAAAATGAATCAACGACATAATGAAACCAAGTAAAAAAAAAATTAAAAGTATGGTATGGTTAAATCGAAACAAAAAAGTCAAAAGACATAAAACAACATAAATGAAACAACTGAGAGAAAATTAGAAATGTTGTCAACAGATTATTTCTAAGCATCATATAGAGACCACATTACACATGGCAACGCTTGCCATATTGTCAGTCAACATACTGACAGTGAGGAAAGGTTCAGGGTTTGGGCATACTGCTATGGAAAAAAAACTTCAGAGAGCAAATTCCGCTTTTAAAAATGCCTTGACAAATTTATTTATTGGGGTGGGGGAGGGGACTGTGAGTCCTCCCCAGCATTGAGAAAGAAAATATAAGGGAGGGAGGGGTCTCAGCATGAGCAGTGCCCTTCAGAGACACTACCCCCCCCCCCCCAATAAAGAAAACATGTCCCCCCCTCCCCCCTTATACATTATATAGTAAAATAAGTAGGGACAATTATCAACAATTATCCTTTTACAGTATGGGTTATTAAATTGTATAGTATTCCAAGTACATATTAATGTGAAATTCAGCATATCATTATTATAATTATTAATGTACTGAATGGCAAATAAATACAGTAAACTAACTAAATGGATATGAAACGTATAAACAAATGCTTTCAAAGTAAATCCATATACATTCATTCGATTCATTGTTTTGTTCGAGCGGGAGCTGCTAGATTTTTTTTATGGGACATTGGTGGGGGGTGGGGGGAGCTCAATGGACATGAGCCCACAGGTTCTGGTGGCTATGCGGACATTGACAAAGTCTACTGGTCTCTCCAAAAGTTAAAGAATACAACAGTGCTTCCTGTGGCTCTATGAGGCAAAGTAGGAGGACCCACTGAATTCTAACAAGCATCAGAGTTTCCTTTCAATGTCAGTGTGCGTCTGTCTGAGAGCCAGGAAACCAGCAGTCTGCATACAAGTAAGCCAAATATGTAAAACGGATGTGCATGCAAAACAATATGACAACTAGCAAGGGGCAAGAATAAACATTGATGTGATCCGTCATTCTGGTGATCATGTAAGATGGTGAAACATGACAGCCTACGCTTCATGGCACGGGGACGGGCAGTAGGTGATGCAAAACACATGTTTTTGAACAAGACAGGGCTTGTCACAAGCCCAGAAATGGATGGACGAACGACCAGAACTTTTCCGCTTTAGATTAAGAATATATCTCTATCTCTTTAAAATCACATTTTGTTAAAGTCGCGGGAGTGGGTGGGGATGGTGGTGTCGAGAACTTTCAGTCGCCACCTGAAAAAGAAAACCGAATTAGACTGATACATGCAGGCCTACAAATGTCCTTGCATTAAGAACTGAATCAATATGTTCCTTTACATTCTTCCCTAATTATATACTTTATAATAATATTTTTTGTTTAGTTGTTAAATACTTACATTATAATCCGCTGTGAATCGTATTGACTTGCTTGTGTTGGAATATCTCTTCTGTTGGTTGAAACTATCTATCTGTCTTTTACCAGGATTTCTTTGGATATATTCTAACCGTAACACGCGACGCCGAAGTTACACGTCCACACGTGGAAGATACGCTGCAAACAAATGCCTGACGGAACACACTACGTAATATTACAATGGACACGACACACCTCGTGCCTTGTTAATGTCAACTGGGCGAGCTGGCCATATCGTTCTGCTTTGGTTCTTTGTGACTGTATGACTATTGTAAATAAAAAGAAAGGAAACCATTAAGGCCGTCAAAATATTATATATAATAAATAAACAAATAATGTATTGACAGCCACTTATAGAAAGAAGTACAGTGATAGAACGACACACTAGACAACATAAAATGTTATTGTCACCGTGCAGGGAATCGAACTTATCACCTCTAAATGGCGTGTGCCCAGTTGATATCCGCATTGAAACACGTGTAGTAAGAATATGACCAACTAGGCACCCCTAACAACCAAGATGCTTTCATTAGCCATGTCTATCGTACAGCTTAAAATACACAACTATGGACCCCCGTGTGGGTTCCGGGGCCCTATTGTGGGGAAAACAAGAATAGACCCACTGCTTCCCCAAAAGCATGTCGTAAGAGTCGACTAACTGGGGAGCTTCCTTTGAAGTCGAAGTGCATCTGCCTGAGAGGCAAGGAACCAGCAGTCTGCATTCAATAGAATCAGATCTGTAAAACTGATGCACATGCAACACCCAGGTTCTGGAGCAGGACTGCAGTCCAGAAGTGGACGAACAACCAGAACTTTACGCCAGAATGTACAGCTGGTGAACGCAAAGAAGAAGAAGACAACTATGGAATACGGACATAATCTCAAACCATTGAAATGGCACTATAGGTTACAGACATTTACATTAACCAAGCATAGGTCGAATAACAAACACAACAACAGTTATAAACATATCAGACCATAACGCACTGTCTAGAATACAGAAACCATTTAAGAACGATTTGATTGGTCGGTTCCATTGTGTTACATGTAACTCACATAGATAAACAGAGAGGGATCCCTTGAGGTTTGAAATTCACTGTTATGGAATACAGACAGAATTAATCTCAAATCATTGAAATGGCACCATAGGTTACAGAAACCCCCCCCCCCCCCCCATGTTATTGTTACTGTTGATAAGCTCTATTTTTAGGCATTTGTTTATACATTTCACCTTCTCTACATTAAAAAAAATGTAAATGTTCGTTTGTGACTAATCGCTAATCTCAAAAAGTTCTAATTAATTGCTTTCAAATTTTGAAAGAACGTTGCTTTCGAATAGGCGCTTGTTTTTATATAAGAATCTGCCTGAAGCTGTATGAGATAATACATTATTTCGTTATGGGTATGAAGAGGTGCTGAAAGACTGTTTGGAAATGTAAAGACGTGGGAATAAAAACAAGTTGTAATTAATAGTAGTAGGAATAAAAAGAGAGTTTTTTTAAAGACTCTTTGGGACTGAAAGATTAGTCATGAAGAAGATTTAAAGCCGGAACTGACCTTGAGGGAGGATATCCTCACAGAATTCCCGACAGATCCATAGGTTCTCATGTCTTTTCCTTGGTAGCTCCACAAGCGTAGAAACCACTTATGACGCCTGTTCTGCGGTGATTAATCAGATGACTCTTGTCTTGGTGAAATATTATTATCAGGCTGCTCCGGGCTGCACTCCCATATCCACCACCCCCGACACGATCTTCTTTGCGATACGCATCCCACTTGACATTAATGACAGAGATTTGGTTTTACAGAAGAATGCTTAGAATACATTGGACAGCCAAAAAGAGCAACAAAGAGGTTTTAAAAGAGGCGGGGACCCGAAGACAACTTATCACAGACATCAGAAGGAGATAGTCATCATTTTTCGGCCATATTATGAGAAGAGGGAAAATAGAACATGTTGTGACCACTGGAAAGATCTGTGGAAAAAGGGATAGAGGAAGTCAACGAGAGAAGATGCCTGACAGTCTTGTTGCATAGCATGGAGATGTGTCGGCACCCGAACTAATACATGCTGCAGGAGATTGCAGATTATAGAGAGGCATGATCGCCCACGCCAGTCGGCAAGGCACCTGATGATGATGACTGCACACTTCGGGGAAAGTCACAGTAACCGCCTTGTCCGGAAGATAAATCTGTAGCAGCAGCAGTGGTATTAGAAACAGAACACGGCCAGCACCATATTAGAGAAGGCAGTGGTAACAGAATAGAAGTAGCTGTCGTTGTGGTGGGCTGGGTGGTTACAATGTCGGGTTGTCGTGCAGAAGACACGAGTTCGAATCCCCGGTAAGGTGATGGAGTGTTTCTGTCTGGAGGTACAATTAAACATCCTAAGCCACACACTCCCAGTACCCTGGGTTCACGACCACCTGTTCACGCTGACATAGAAAGGTGGTAGAACAAACAGTAGAGACCGTTTTTGTTTTAGTTGTTGTGGGGCTGGTGATCGTAGTAGTAGTACTGGTACTCGATGGGTGATGTGGTACATATTACACAGGGTGCATTTAATTCCCATTAAAATTCCTGCTACCCATTTTAGTCTTGGGGGACACGGTTGCCAAGGTCAATTTTTAAAAATGTGAGATTAATTTCAAATCTTTCAGAGAGGGAGAGAGGAGTAGTCAGTGGATTGGGAGAGGGGGAGGGTGTGATGACAGAAACCATAAACTGAGAGAGCTTGAAACATTTTACATTTTCATTTTCTAATTATTTATATCTTAATAACGCTATCTCAGCTATTGTCGTTTTTTTTTCTTCTTTTTTTTTTTTTTGTATGCGTATTTGTTGGTTTTTTAGAAGTACAGCAGTAGGAATAAACTCACAGGGAGCAAGTACAGCGGAGATCTACCAGTCATCAGTAGAAATTATCCTCGTCGACACACGTTTCGGCCCACTATTCCTAGACGTATTCGGAGGTGGGCCCTCCTGAGTTCATGACGCTCAGGGCTGGTTCCCCGCTGCACGGAATTACCGGATGGTGTTATACTTTCGGCCAGAGACAAGACGACTTGGTGGTTTCGAAGGAGGTACTGTGAGATAAGAAGCCGCCACGGCAGCGTAATTAAAACAGTCCGCATGCCTGGACGACCGAGCGACAAGCTTATTTTGGTTTACCGGACACATGTTGGACTTTTATTAGCAGTTGGCAGAGGAACACTGGCAGACAATTCGGACACGATGGACTTTCAAAGGGATGAGAAACTCTTTTCCGCTAGACACCCGGACCAGCTCACCGAGGCCCGTCCCCTACGTTGTTGCGCTGCGTCCAAAGCCAGCTAGAGGCCCTTTCGGCCACCTCTCCCTGTTTTTTGAGTGTTCGTTTCCGTTCATTACCGCGCAATCCTAGTTCTTTCACCACATTGTAGAGCGAAGTGGAAACGAGGCCTCTCGCTCCCACTTCGACGGCAAATACCCGTACCGTGTAAGCCTCGTTTCTCCTCAAACCGGCTGCTAAATCACTGTACTTCTCGAGCTTGTACAAATGATTCTCCTCCATACGCGACCCAAACGGGACCGTCAACTCAATCAGGATGAGCTGCCGTTTTTGCGCAGAATGGAGAACGATGTCCGGTCGCAGGCCGGTTTTACGGATCACCTCGGGATACCGTTCATGGCCTGGCAGATCAACCGCCAGTAACCAGTCCCTCGCAGAGTCTAGCACAGATGGAGCGAATGCGTTTTTGTTGACCTTACCAATTGGAACCTGCCCAGCCTTGAGGAAACGAATGGGGGTGATACTAGAACTGGCTCTGGCGTTAGCCCTCATTCTAGCCTGGTCGACAACGGCTGCTAACTCCTTTAGCACCTTGTTGTGGCGCCAGGTATATCGGCCTTGACCTAGAGCTTTCCTGCACGCGGACAGGACGTGCTCGAGAGTTTGCTTCGATTTGCACAGCGGCCGCGCCTGTGTTCAACTCTTCTGGGTAAAAATCGGGATATATATTTATCACGTAACTCCATCACGTTGGGGTATTGTCTAGGATTTCTCTTCTTTTCGTGCTTCTTCAAATGGAGCTTAGGCCCTCAACCAACTCACGCCAGGTCGTTCTATCCTTCGCCATCAAATGGAGCTCTTCCCATCTTTCTTACTTCATTCCCCAGCTCTCCTCTCCATGTGTTTTTTGGCCTTCCTCTATTCCTATACCCCTGTGGGTTCCAATGCAAACACATTCTAGTTATGCTGTTCTCTCAGTGTGTGTCCTATCCAACATCCTTTTTCATCTATTGGTCCACTGGAGCCTGTTTAATTCTCTCCCAAAGCTCTACATTAGTTATTATACCATACCATTTAATTCCCTCTATTATGCGCAGGTACCAGTTAATGAATGTCTGTAATTTATTAGTAATTGCCCTAGTTGTTCTCCATGTTTCCGCCCCATCCAAAAGTACTGATTTGACATTAGAATTAAAAAAATTTAGTTCAGTATTTCTTTTGAACTCCACAAATTCCCTAGTGCTATGAAAGCTCCGCGTGCCTTTTGTATTCTTATTTTGATACCTTTATCAGTTCCTCCATCTTTATCTACATTACTACCAAAAAAGGTGTACGACTCTTTGTCTTGGAGTGGGGTGCCATTAATTTAAGAGAAACCACATTACTATTTGCCTGATTTATTCTCATTATCTTTGTCTGTAGTTTACGGATTTTCAATATGACTTCAGTCGAAACGTTCGATGTTTTTCTGCATGTGTTTTCTCCTCTCCCTGTTGATGAGCTTAATTAAGTGATTGCTTATCTCAAAATAAAAGTAGTTCCGTATATTATCTTAATTAAGGAAGATAACAAGTCGTTGTTTCTGTTGTTTAACCGCTGTCACGCTTCATTGAGTTGCCGTCCTTGGCAAGTGATGTGTGAAGTGAAACTGAAATGTTGCACGGGTGTGTTTCCGTCGTTCAAGATTAAGCAATCAGCTGTGAGAATTACTTTGGCATTCTTCATTTTAGCAAAAGTAAAGGACACCTTACACGCCATTGGGTGTCGAAAGTTGGCATATATTTTATAAACCGTCGGCACTTGGGAGGTGATGTAGTCAGCACCACGCCGACCACTTTTACGTTCCAGTACTTTATCTAGTACCCATGTTAGGCTTGGTCGATCTGGAAACCTAGGCCATTTTTTGAAAAATCTAGCATCATTATCGTCCCAGCCATCATCACGTGGCGTAAGGCTATTCAACCAAGTTTACCCCAGGCCACAATTTGAAGAGGTGGATCGACACCAACCACAAACCCCAGCATAAGCATAGACAGTTCTTTAGCACAATACAACTAGCAATGATCGGTGGGCCATTTGCTAGGCTTCCTGGAGCCAGATATATCCCAGAGGCCGCCAGTTGAAAAGACTTGTAAAATCGCGTTACGCTTGGGTAGGCAAGATTCGCTGTCTCATGCAATTACCACTTCTAGAACGGCTGACATAACATCTTCATCTGTGTAGCAGGTGCCGCGGGAGCTTGAGGCGACCAGGTACAGAAGAGGTCTGCGACAGTCCCCATGAAAATGTGAGTTTTGCATGAGTTCGGGATAAACGTTTCTATGACAACACCATCTAGCTAGGTAAAAAATTATGTTCGTGGCTCCGACCACCTAAAAACGCTGATGCCATCGACTTAATTGAGAGTTAAAATTCCTTAAGAGCATACATAATCAACCAGGTAGCTTATGATTCCATGCTTTCTTTTAGATAAAACAATACACGACTACTGACAGAATGCCTGCTTTCATGCACACATAAATATGTGTGAGTGTATGGGTCGGCGTTGTGAACGCGCTTCGCAATGCCGGGTTCGGTCTTATCTGCACGTGATTTGTCAGGAGACCATCTTGAGTTGGTTTCGATAGTGGTACCGAGAGCCGACCGTGCATGGGGCAATGTCAAACTACTGAACGTAACATTAGCTTAGAAAAACCGCAACAGGCAAAATATGTCGGGGTTGGTTCTGCATAAGAGCAAGTAACACACACATATATACTACATATATCAGGTTACAGTTGTTAGATCAGCAGTTTGTTGGATACCC
The DNA here is from genome assembly GCA_905116865.2 of Candidula unifasciata. Taxonomy (NCBI): domain Eukaryota; kingdom Metazoa; phylum Mollusca; class Gastropoda; order Stylommatophora; family Geomitridae; genus Candidula; species Candidula unifasciata. The sequence continues at coordinate 41,629 of CAJHNH020003392.1, forward strand.
AGGAAGGGGGCAGAGCAAAGAACGGGAATGTTCTGACTACAGTCATGTCAGTTCTTCTTCATGTCATATATTTATTGTATATAGATCAGATCTTTTTTGACAACATTCTTTTAATTATTATTATACTGTGATGGCTTGTAATAAATCATTGCTTTGTCGAGAGAATGGTGCCGTCAGATTTGACCAGGGGATCTGGCCGATATTCTACCCCCGGGGAACAGGCGAATGATCAAACTGCTACTGATAGTACCGATAGTGCTGGAAATCTTCGCTGCCTGCTGAAAATAAGGGCGGTCTGACAATGGGATTGTCCGGAGTGTGGTCTCTTAACTCAGCTCAAAATAACCCCTTTTCACGCCTTTCAGCATATTGGGCACATAGTGGGTGATGTCAGCCGACTCAACACAAATAACCAGTTTATGTGACTCGTTTAAAGGCAGACAACCACTCAACATGTATTAGTTATTTCTTGACATGGTTATTCTCCCTTCCCCTTCGTATTACTTGTGTGAATCTTTGTATTCCATGTAGTTTTCGTTCTTCAAATCCGCTAGTAGGACATATTCTATAGAGCAATACTTCTCAAGATTTCAGTATTTCCAGTCCAACTGACCCACTATTGCAGTCGATAGGAGACTCGCTTTCAAATCCAACTGCGACCCCGGCCGGTGTTCCTCTGCCAAACCAACAAGCCTAACATTCAATACCATGAAAAAATGATTCCATTCATAATGTTGAACATTTCTTTATTAGTGAATATAACTCCAGCAATTCAACTTCTATAACGTATGATTAAAAATCAAAACCATGTGGACTAAAAATTTCATTTTACTGTTTTGTTGTTGTTTACATCTTACATTAAATAGATATATTTAATTAGTATTCCAAGTGAATACTGACAGACAGAAGTAATGGTAATATCAAAGAAACACTTTGGAGTCAAACATGCTAGTTTGAATCAAGTACAGAAGAACGATCTGAACACCATCAGATGGACAAAGAACAAAACGGTACAGGTAAACAATTGCATATAATCAAGTGGCAGACATCTCATGCTAAACATATACGAACTATTGGAGAATCCTTTAAATAAAACTAACCCTCAAATTCTGCATTCAAATTCATTGCATGGTTGTTAAATAGTCTATACCATGCCTCGTGAAAATAAAGTTTTTTTTTCAGTAGAGAGAAGAGTGACTGACACTGGTAAAAAGGAACAAATAAAGGCAATTAAACTTTTGTGACCAGTAAGAAATTTGACTATTGTAATGTTTAAAATTTAAGAGAAAAGTTATAATAATGTAAAGAAAAATTATATCTCCTTACCAGTTATCACTGTACACAACATATTTCTAGATGTAGGATCTGCTTAAAACCAAAGACTATGCTTACCTAGAGATGCTAATCATCATTGTCACTTACATCTCATGTAATATGTAACATTTTTTTGAAAAACAAAGTACCTGTCAGCTTTCAAGAATGAATTAACAACCAGAAATTGTGCAACAACTATTCTTATCAGTGCTTAGTATTCAGAATTAATTTGTTTGCAATAAATTGTAAATATTGCAGTGTCTTAATTTAGCACCATGTTTGTGTGTGATTGTTTTGCTTTTTATTGTTGCTAATGAAGGCCACTTTGGCCTTTATTTACTGCATTGTATTTCCATAGGAGAATGTCCTTTCCTAAGTAGAATTTTATGTCACAAGTTCATCAGCTGATCTCTAAACATGAAGTTAAGCTGTTGTTCAGCAGTTTCTTTTTTCCATACACATCAGTGAGATATGAATTTATATTAGAATTCAGCAGATCTTGTTGCTTTTGGAAATCATGGTAGAATGCATCTAATTTAGAATCCAAGAGTTTGAGTTGTTTGTCTAAATCTTGAGCAAATGGAGCTTTTCCAGAATCCACCAGCTCAGACTGTCTCTTTATGTCGTCATGATATGAAGTTATTTGTTGATTGAACAGACCAATTCTTCTATGTAAGTCTAAGCTATATGAATCTGTTTTGGCATTCAGCACCAGAGCTTGCCTGACCAAATCCAGAATCAATGCATCTTTTCTAGCACTCAGTAGCTTTATTTGTTTGTCTAAATCCTCTCCATTGGATAATGCTTTAGCATTTTGCAGCTTAACATGCTCGTCTAAATCATGAGCATAAGCATCTTTTGCAGCAGTTAATTTCTGAATTTGCTTGTCCATATTTCGATGGCAATTATGGCTCCTAAGAGTTAGAAGCTTGGTTTTCCTCTCTACTTCATGAGAATCTAGAGTTTTGTCAGCGTGCCACATCTTTATCAAGTATGCAGAATCTTGATCAATTTCATCTTTACTAGCAATCATATACTCAATTTCGCTGACAGCATCATCATGTGACTTCTTCAGAAGCTCTATTTCCATGTCTAAATCATGAGCATACGAATCTTGTTCATCCTTCAGTCTCTTATATTCTCTTACTACATCAGCATGTGAGCCTTTGGTTTCATTAAATTGTTGAAATTTATCATCTAAATTATGAGCATATGAAGACAGTTTAGAATTTAACAAACCGCGGCCACTCTCTATATCACGATTGACTGAATCTATTTTAGATATTGTCAGCTTAATTTTCCTCTTTAAGAAATGCAGACATGAAGCAGCATTTCTTCCATACACTCGGGCAGCCTGGGCTGTTTGTCTGGCTGTGTTGGTAGTCGATGTAGAGTCACTTGCTGCAGAGCTTCCTGCGGAATATCCAAAAGCAACACTGTCGCGTGCCGGAGTGTTTTTTGAGTGTGATTGAGTTTCATCCTTGAGTTTCTGTCCTCTAGAGACACGACATCTGGCTGGAGGTGGCCGTGCCCCACTTACATCTTGTGTGGCCATTGGTTCTCGCACGCTGTAAAAAAAAAAAAAAAACAGGTCACTAAAATTCAACACACCAGGAACAGGAGAAATGTATCATAAATGGCAGTTCATGCTAGTGTGATTGTTTAGTTTTAGGATTACTTGACAATAAGCAAAGAGATGATTCTTATAAAATGCTTTTTATCGGATCTTATCAAGGCCTGGAACAAACAGATCCGATCCCATTTATTATGCTATTACTCCACTTGTTCATACCTGTTTAGTTCTATGATGCAACAGCCATCCTGGGTATCTAATGACTGTTTCAATGTACAGTTGGTTATGATGCTGTCCACTTTGGCTGGAAGATGCTGTATATGTGCCTCGTCAAACTACCCCGAAATCACATTTATTTTAGCTTTAGAAACTTATCATTACCAAGTTTAGTTCACAGAGAATGTAAATCAGCTCTGTTTAGGCTTTTCTTGACTGAAATACTGCCCTACAGATTAAAGATTAAGTGCTGGCATGTTCTGAAGCAGGTTCATGGAGTTTTTATATGATTACTGCACGTGCTTTGTTCCTCTCTCCACATGAGTTATCCAAATGCAGTTAACTTCTTGGCCATTGTCACAGGGAGTCATCACTTGTTTGTTAGGAGTTAGGATACTGCACAAAGCTAAGATGTACCAGAATCAAAAAGTTTTGGTAACCTTGACATTCCTCTTTTCTAGAACCTTCGTTTCTTACTAACAGAGAAATATTTTGCAAATGAATAATCTATAAATAGTATATAATGTCACCGTTGATGTGCCCTATCAAAGAGAACGTAGTAGTACTGGCTTTCTAGAACTCTCCATGAGGCCAGCTGTCAATCTTATTACTATTTTTAGGTGAAGATTTATATGACAAAATCTGATGCAATCGAGATATAATTAGAAAGTCACACATAAGAATGCACATAGTAAACATGCTAAGACGGATAAGAAATTTCTAGAAGAGTAAAAAACAAATACCTAGCATTTCAGTATCTAAGTATAAATAATAGGTAAGAATCCACTGAACCTTACCAGACCGCTGGCCCGGTTTTCCGGGAATTTCCTAACCAGCCGCTAAAACGCTTGCCCACTTGTCTGGGAATTTAAGTAGTAGGTGACAAATATGCGTCAAAGACTAAAAATAACCAGCCAATAGCCATCAGACTTCGTTGTTAGTCATTGCGAATGACTTCCCACGCGTGTTGAGATTTCTTTGTGTGGTTTGATGTGGGAAAAATTTGGAAAATTCTCAATGAAAATGACGTAGGTCTATGCTTATCACAGTCCAACAGTTGATCGATACTTTAGTTAATTCAGACTGTGAATACGTTCATAAAAAACATGTTTCAGTTGAAGTGACACAGTCAGTTAGAGCTAGAGGGAGGAGGAAAATTATAGATTTAAAACTAGATCGATAGTAAGAGAAAGGGGCGTATCCCTCAAACAGCAACATTTGGTGCTTACTTTGAGGATCAAGACTGATCCTACTAGCTGGATTGGCACACAAAGGGGGAAGATTGGCGCTAGATGAAAGGTAAACTTATTTTCTATAATGTCTCCAAGTTTTATCTTATTCTAATCACTTGTTTCCATGTAACTAATTTTTTTGGTACATCATGTTGGTTTTTTGCGTGTTAGTGCTCAGGAGCTCAGGTCTGGTAGGGTTAGACTTAGAAAAGGAGGGACTAAGAATATTGGCCCTCAAAGAGCCATCGGTCATCAAGATTTGGAAGAGGAGGGGCTAGTAAAATGAGTAACATGGACCCTTACAGTTGTAGAGATGTCAGCTCAACACTAGAAGCATAGGAACCAGTCACATTGAGCCTTGAAGAGAGACACTAGAGAAGAGACATGAAACTAAACATCCAGCTACAGAGTCGACACACAAGATACATAGATCCTTGATTAACAGACACATTAGGTAGGAACACTACTGAAATGTTAAGAGTTGTCAATCAAGCCATTAGTACCAGACAGCACTAGAAGCCAGATGGCAGTTACAGACACTAGAACTAATTAACAAAGAAACTAGAAATGAAGAACACAGCGCCTTTAGAATATCATTGATGTTGTTTGTGATATTGCTGAAGTAACGACACGACCATCTCTCTCCTCGTCTGCATTCTCCAATCGACTCCTCCTGTAGCAAACTAAAGTTAAACCTGGGTGTGACATTATTGTATGCAAAGAACAGAGCTGTGCTACACCATGCCTGGAAGGAACCACTGGCCTATTCTCAGTACACACAAAAATTGTTGCCTGAATGAAAGAACACAGAGAAAAACAAAAACAAAATGCAAACAGTATTTCAGTCACATCTCACATAAGGACATTGTTGCCATGAATGTAGAAAAAACAAAGGCACATATTAGAAAAAAAAACAAAATGCAAACAGTGAAATACCCGATGAGATTAACAAATTTGGATCCCAGTATGGATGTAATATTTCTTGTATACAGTTCCCCAGTTTAAAGAAACACAATTTTTTTAAAACATAAACTCTTGAGGATTAGTGCCACTGAATTTGGTCAATGAGGCTTTAATGTATTAACTCACGAGTGATAGAGTTGATAAAAATTCATATCTTAAACCAAGAAATTTGTAATTAGATCTGCATGCACCAAAGAAAAAGGATATTACAGAAAATTTTAACACAGAAATACAAAATATAATATTTAAAAAAACCACAGATTCCAGATGATAGAAAGAACAAATAACCCAGATCATGGATGTCTGCTCCATAACAGATACCTGAATAAGATGATGAAAACAGGAGGGGAAAAAAACGTTTTGACGTACAGAGCATGCCTGTAACATATTCACAAATAAATTACTAATGCACATTCCAGACAGATCAACTCAACATGTAAATTACAAACCTGAATGAAAATCGTCAAGTGGCAATTTATGATGCCCCAGTGCAGACTTGGCCACTTACAATGCTGATAAGACTGGGCGTACGGGTCTGTCAGTCTTAAAAACTGGCTACCACTGGTGGAGAAACTTAGTCAGTCCTCCTACAAAGATCCTGGCAAGCAGAGGAACCTAAAATTAAAAAAAAAAAATTAGATGAATCAGCAACATAGGAAACCAATTGACAAAAATTAAAATATGCTATGGTTAAATGAAAAATCAAGAAGTCAAAAGACACAATAGAACATAAATGAAACATTGGAGAGAAAATTAGAAATGTGGTCAGCAGAAGTTGCAGCTTAATAATGTTATCCTGTTCAACAACACATGGACCTTGACACCTAACATGAAAAGAATATACAGAAGATGGGAAATGAGATTATTCCTAAATATCCTCTTTGTATCATCACATACGACAACGCTTGCCTTATCCTCAGTCAACATAATTACCACTAGGTAGGGTACACGGTGATGTCAGCATAAAGGAAACACAGATCAAACCAAGCCTTGAAGAATTTCTTGACAATTTTTTGGGAAGTGGTGGAAAGGGGGAGAGGGCCTGTCCTTCCAAAAATGTAGGGAAAAAATCTACTAGAGGGGGTTTAGTCGCAATACCCCCCCCCCTTTTTTCCCCCAACAACTGGGTAGGGAAGGAGATCCCTTCAGCCACCTCATCTCCCCAGTGAATTAAGAAAACATGGCAGTGCGGAGGGTGCTCTGCTCGAGGGAGTTCCCCCCACCCTTTTCACGTGGCCGTGCAAATTTTAGTCAAAATAATCCAATAATTAGAGGCAAAATGGCAGGTGCTTAAGGCATAATTTTGTAATTTGGTCAAGATGTCCCCTTCCAATATGTATAACAATTATCTTTCTTACAGTGTTGAGTGCTGGTTTATATATTTTGTTATTTCTATTAAGTTATTATATATTCATTTGCATTCAGCTCATTATTTTTAAAAGCATTAAAGTGCTGAATGGCAAATACACTGATTTAATCTGCCATTCTAATGATCATGTAATATAGTGAAAAAGGACAGCCTAAGCTTATAGGCACAAAAATGGGAAATAGGTGATGATGATAAACACATACATGCTTTAATCCAAGACAGGCCTAGAAATCGAGGAACCATCAGAAGTTTACAGCATGATGCTAGTTTATAGCAGTCATCTCCAACCTGTAGGTATCGCACGCAAGGGGAAAGGGGGGGGGGGGGGGGGGGGGGGGGGGGGGGGGGGGGGGGAAAGAAAGTTATAAGCAATTATTTTAAATGAGTACATTTTATTTTTAATAATCTAATACACTAATTCCAACCCACGCCCCTTTTTTCAGTTTCATCTATATATATAAAAATCAATATTTGTGTGTTTATTACCTATAGACTCTGAAACTACTAAACCGATATAGCTGAAATTTTCAGGATATGTTTGTTTTGATACCAGAATTCTACCTGTCATAGTGTGAAATAGGTGGCCATATTTGTGACATTCAATTAAAGCCATGTTTGTAAATACCCATGCACAGTAGTCGGAGCGCACAATATCCACCATTCGCCGGCGTGGTACAGCAAACCAGACTATCTCTATATCTGAGCAGGCAATGACTGCGACATTAACCATACTATTTAAAAAAAAAACTTTAATAAGTTAAAGAGTAGTCTGTGGATTTAAGAGGTGGTGGGGGGGGGGGGGGGGAGAGACTATCTCTAAATCTGCGCAGACAATGATTGCGACATTAGACACATGCGATTTCTTTTTTTGTGTCGTTTCAATAATACTTGAAGTTTATATCTGTCTATAAGAAAACAATTGCCTGCAGTTCTGAGTTGTGGTAGAATCAGGACACAGTAGTCAGGACAAATAACTCAAATGGTTTTGTTCTCTTTTCGTTGCTCAGAGGGAGTGGTTGGTTGTCCGAATGGTTAGAATACTGGGCTCATCATTTAATTTTTTTTTTTTTTAAACCAGTAGGCAAAATAAAATCCTCACCTGCACTGACGTGGCAACAGCATTAGCCATGTGGCCCTAAATACTAAAAAAGAAAGTACAGGTATGTAGGTAAACCAGTTGATAAATAAACTTTATCATTTCGCATACTTATGATTTCATTTCAAATTATCCAAATGCATGGTTACGCTGAATTTTCATAGATTTCCATTTATATTTAATTATATCATATGACATAGCGTTGTAATTAAGCTATGCTGTTGACTATAGTGTTCATTTAGTAATTATGGTGTTTTTTTGTTTGTTGCTTTTTCTTAATTTTTCTTCTCCCATATACTTCGATGAGGGAAAGAGTAGTCGGTGAATTGGGGGCGGGGGAGTACAAACTGTTAACAGAGAGCGTTAAGTCACAGTAATTGCCTTACCCACTCAAAGTAGCAGCAGTAGTAGTAGTTGTGGTTAGGCGGTTACACTGTAGTGCTGTCATGCTGGAGACCATCAGTAAGGTGATGGTGTTTTTCTGTCAGGGAGCGAAATTACACTTCCTAAACTGACCAGTCCGTGGCAACAGCACTAGCCATGCGGCACCAAATCATATGGCTCACGGCTCCCTGTCTACTCTGATGGTTAAACAGATAGCATTATTTTAGTTATTGTGGTGGTGGTCGTGGTAGTAGTTGCACTGCTACTTGAAAGATAATGTGGTACATATTACACTAGCTGCATTTACTACTCATTTCAATTCCTGCTCTCAATTTTAGTCTGAATGGACAGGGATATCAAGGTCAGTTACACAAAATAACGTCAGGTGATGATTTTCAAATCCTTTGAAGAGGGAGAGAGTAGTAGTTGGTGGATGGGGAGGGGAGGGGTGATGACTGAAACTGTTAACTTAAAGAGCTTAACACATACTTTTAACGTTTTCATTTCTTAATTTGTTTATATTTAACTAACGCTACCTTCGCTATTCTCATTTTTTTAATGACTTACTTGGTATTTTCAAGTACAGTAGTACGCTTTACTTCCATCTCTAATAAAATTACAAACAGCTTTAGCATGTGGTGATAACCAAAGAACTTTTTTTTTACTGTGCAAATAATGTTGCGTGTTCTAAAGTCAGAAAACCAGACTATCTATATCTGTGCAGACAATGATTGCGACATTAACTATATTAGACAGGTGCGATTTCTATTGTCTTTCTTTTCCAAAAACATTCGATGAGGAGAGAGTAGTAGGTGGATTTGGTTGTGGTGGGAGGGGGATCGAAGACTGTCTCTATCTGCGCAGACAATGATTGCGACAGTAACCATATTAGACACCTGTTATTTATATTTTCGGCTCTCCTCCGAACTTCTACCCCCTCAGTATTGCGGCCTGATATATCTGTTCGGGGCGCAATCCAATTAAAAACATGCCGGCTCCGTATAACGAAACAAATGCTCTAACAGGGTCTCAGCGATATGTTACTTGCGGACCTGTTTCTTATTATTTCTGATTACCTGACAATTTTAAGAGATGCAACACTGCAGACGATAGTAGCAGACGACGATAATAGCGACTGTTGACACTTTCTTCTGGCGAACAAATCGCGGCAAATCTAGGATTGGCTCGGAAAAACAAAACAAATGCTCTAGCAGGCTCTCAGCCATATGTTACTTGCAGACCTGTTTCTGTGACTATGCCTCACCGCCGACCGTATCCTCTGCGCTGCTATGCGAGGTGTGGATAGGGGTGAAACTAGATGGCTGGGACTCACAAGCGGCAGCTACCGCATCTCCTGCAACTTCCTCTAATTACTTTGCTCATGAGTCCTAGTCCCAGGCACCTAGTTTAGCCCCCCATCCACGCCGCATGTAGCAGTGCCGGGATAGGCTCGGCGGTGAGTTTATTCGCGTTTTGCGCATTCCGAAAAGTCTGACATCTACCGCCACTAAATCCTCAATCGGAAGAACAGTATTGCTAATCTGCGTGGAGCGCGTGGTCTACCCGCCGTATCGCTTTCATCGTCTGTAATATCTTGAAATTGTCAATGGTCGCTTTTATCTTATCGTCTGCAGAAAACACGCGACATTGTCACCGGTCGCTTTTATCCTCTTAAATGCTGCATCTCGTGACATTGTAAGGTACTCCTAGTTTTGCCGCAATTAATTCCTTGGCGGGAACTTCTATAAGTCCGTATTTTTAATTAGACTGCGCCCCGAACGGATATTTCACAGGCCGCAATACTGCAGGGGTAGAAGTTTGGAGAAGAGCCCTATTTTCGTTCTTTTCCATTTGACAAACTATGGCACATCAACGCAGGCGGGTACAGCAAGTTATAAACAAAATGTTTTAAACTATTCATGAAACTAAAAGCCAAGGACGTTTTTTTTTTTTCGTAAGAAGGTTTCTGAATTACCCTACCGTGAAAAATCTAATTAATATCACACTTGCATTTAATTATGGAGTAACAGCTCTTTTTTTTTTTTAATTACACTCTCGTGTTATGAGTTATGCACACACACACACACAAAGCGGGGCTGGGGGGGGGGGGGGGGGGGGTCGGGGGAGGTGATGGATCTTGTTATAAACTCATTAAAGGCGCCACTTGAAAAAGTTTGGAGCCAACTGATTTAAACAGATACGACATACATACAGGTCTACGATTGTCCTCGCGGTGTCACAAATTATGCAGCTATTTGGATGACTTACCCTAAATAATCATTAAGTAGTGCACATGTGCCCTTCACATTCTTTTCTAATTCTGTAGTTCATATTATTATTATTAATTATTTTTAAATAGATGAATACTTACATTATGATCCGCTGTTAATCGTCTTGACTTGGATATACTGAAATAACTTTAAGTTGGTTGAAATGATCTCTAAATGTCTATCGCGAGGATTTCTTTGAATATATTCGAACCCTCACACGCGACGTTTAAATTACACGTCCACTTGTGGAAAGATTTGCTACAGACGGATGCCTGACGGAACACACCGCGTGTAATATTACAATGGACACGACACACCCAGTGTTGCCACTTTTCTTTGACAAAAAAACATCCAAAACAGAGTCTAAAAATATCTGAAAACATCCACATTATAGTGGAAAACATCTAGAAAAAACATCCAAATGGAAAGTGTCACAAATTACGCAGCTATTTGGATGACTTACCCTATATAATCATGTCCTCATCTTCACTGTTGTCTGCCACAAGATCCACAGGATAAACTTAGCTTGGATGACGAAATTGAAGATTCACATCCGAAATGACTCTGGTATGCTTTAGCTGTTCCAATTTCTATTAATACACAGACAGGGAGCTGATAGGTGGAACAGCATTTTCTTACTCTCATCAGGCCGAATTTTATTGTCAAGATAGCATTTAAGAGGTAAGATTTCATCCTGTTTCTTAGGTTAGATTTGATATAATTCATAGCACTGAAAACTCTTATTACGTCAGCATTTGAGTGGGGTAGTATCAAGGCAGACATGACACATTCAAAGAGCTTACAGAATGGACTGTTTGATGAGGCATCTTTAAATTGTCTCACTTCACTCCAAAACGCTTAAGTTTCTGTTTTGTTTGTCCATTCAGCTAACTTTATTTTGGTTCCCCGATATTTTGCTTCCGTGACACTATTATCAGTAGCCCCTAAAAATTTCATAACTTGACAATATTAAGGTATGTTCTTTATTGGCTAAAGTATGTTGCTCACAGAAAAGAGTGAAATATTTTTTCAATACATCTAGATTTTTAGAAAGTCTTTGCTTCAAATGCTTGAATAATGAGATAAGGAAATCTTGACAGCGTTTTCTCAAGTTGTTCTCTTCATTCTCTGTTAAGAGTCCTTTTGTTTAAAAATCATAAATCTTTGATTAGATTTGATATCCAAGGTATGGTTTAGGGGCCTAATTATTCTCTACAGTGCAAGTGAGCAGATCAGCTTTAGAAGTTGGCCCTATCAGTCTTTTACTAACTGAGTGAAATAGCAAAGCGTAGATCGTCAAGTAATTTAACTTTATCAACAAGTTTAGATTCGAACAGTTTATTAACTTTTTGCACTTTCATTAGAATAGGTTGTAAAAAGAGAAGGAATGCCAATTTTTTTTTCATCACTTTACATTCCATATAGTATTTCTGCTGTGTAACACTTTTTACGTTGTTTTGTTATTTCGAAGTATGTCTTCAACTCCAACCATTGGTTCACAACTCTTTCAACAGCTGGTTGAATTGATAACCATCTAGTTTTGCAATCTGACAGAATTTTCAGTGGTGTGGAGCCATCATTCAAGGCTGTATATAATGTATTGTATTGCTGTTGTCTGACAGATAATTTGGAAAACCAGCTATGTTTTTCAGCAATAAGGTATTCCAAATTCCTTGGTAAACATTAAGATGAAGCATGTGTAATGCTAGCTGCAATGAATGACACACACATTTTATAAGTATTAAAGATGGGATATCTTTCTTTAATTTTGCATAACCTCTATTGTTTACACCAATCATCACCGAGGCAGTATCGAACCCAACTGAAGCTAAATTCTTCTAGTTTAATTGTTTGCTGATCAAAAGTTTCTTCAGTTCCTGAACTTTCTGCATCACACTTTTCCAATTGAACTAGTCAAAGATATGTAGAAGCTACTTTGTTTTTACTGTTGCTTTAATTATAATACACACAGAAGCACTTTCAGTACAGCAATGTAATACGATTCGTCTAATAAACTATATTTATTTGTAGAAATATCACTGATCAAATTTTTTTCAAAATGAGAAAATAAAGTGTTTCTTTTAGCAAGTGTATTGCTGAGATGCATTTTTACGTCATCAGTAACGTTACTGTCAGAAATAGTGTTTTTAAACAAATCAATACAATTTCTGGTCACATTTCGAAATTGCATAATAACAACATAAAAACATTGCGACAGATCCTTCAACTTTTGATGATTCATTTTTCGTTGTAGTTCTGAAAATGATGTCAGTGGTGTAATATCTTTGAATGGAACTGCATTTTTATTCTTTTTAGTCTCTGCATGATTCTTCAAGTCTTGTATTTTCGCTTTAATTTCACACTTGCAGTACTTACAACAAGCTTTGGTCATATCCCCAGGAACTGCCATCACCCAGTCTTTAATTTTGTCATCATGCAGTCACTCTTTCCCAAATTTTTTATTCATACTACTTTACTTTCGGCATGTTAAAAGTTTTTTTTTTTTTTTTCAGAGTGAAAGACACACAAAAAGGTGAGCAATTATTTAAAAAAAAAAAATGACATAAAAAAGAACCACAAAGTCAACATCACAGTTATATTTCACAACCCAGTGAGGACACAGTTCAAACACAGTTTGATTTACGCGCGCTCTTAACCAGTATCGGCGCTACTAGATTGTTGAGCGTGGACCCCGGTGAGACTTCAAAGTGTAAGTAATAGCAATTACCATAATGTACTTGCCATACCCCCCCCCCCCCCCCCCCCCCAAAAAAAAATGGTAATAAGTATTTTCTACATTAATTACTAAACTGACACTGAAAGAAAAAAATCAAAAAAATATATAACTCCAAAAGAAAAACAACTAGAATTACATATACCATCTAGACGTCAAAAGCACCATCTAGATGCAAGGAAAAACATCAACATCTGGATGTAAAATAAACAAAGTTGCAATACTAGGCTAAGCAAGTTTCCCAACTGACCCCCCCCCCCCCCCCCCCCCCCCATGGGGTGCTAAGTACTTTTCTGTCCTCCAAACGCAAGAGATAGGTCAGCTGTAAGGGCACTATTTTGTACATCTGAAAATATTTTCACGCGGGGATTACCTGGGTAAGAAGGTAAAAAAAAAAAAGGGGGGGGGGGGGGGCGCTCGAGACACGACAGAAAAACGAAATAATGCAAACACTCGTAGAAAAACGAAGTACTCCAGCAGGGGAGACGACAACGTGGAGCCACGTGGAAACCAGCACACGGTTATGAAATTAGACAACGGACCTGAGCAGACAGTATGTGTTTGCAAGTTGGAACGGAAGGATGTATTTGTCATTCAGTGTGAATGGGAAAGAGTACTTGGCAACGTGAGAAGAAATACTCCAAGACGACGGCTCGACGACGACCCTCCTCAAAGTGACGTCCACCACATTCAGTTGCTGGAGACCGAGAGTACGACAGTCAGAGCAACCCGTGCGGGGATGCTGATGTGACGACTTAGGGCTCCAGAGTGCGAGTGCGTGAATATTCAATGTCTGGGCGTATGAACAATGTTATGCTTTAATTATGGACTTTCTGAGTCAATAGAGACACTGACGGGACATATTTCGTGTTAAAGTGTTAATAAAAGTATATCATAGAGGGGGCGCCTGGCTCTCTAGTGTAGTTGGCTAAACCGGATTGCGCGGAGACAAGGTGACGAACTCCTTGTGGTCCGGGTTTAATGCCGGGGGTAGGCAGGAAAGCCACATTTTCTCCCAGATTTACGGTATTTATCATGGAATCAAGGCCGAAAGGTGGCGATATCCACAATACCGAGCCTAAGGGTTAATAACTCATGGTTTCTGGATACTAAAACAAACAAACATCATGGAGGTGGCGTCCAATCGTAGCATCTGTGTCTACGTAGATTGTCAGTCATGACGTCATTTAGATCAAACCCCTAGATACCAGCTGAGACACTGAGGAGACAACTTCCCACTGATTATACACACGCCGATCTCTTCCTCTCATTTGTTCATCCTTGCCGGATGCATACATTCTTGGCCATCTTATTTCGCCTAATCTTTTTTTTTTCTGCCAAAATTCGTTCATATATGGTCTTCAGAATATCTTCTCTCTTGTCCAATAGTGTTCTGATAGTTTTCACTTTTGTAGCCAGAAAATCCGCTCTTTCATTTCCTAGCGCTCCTGCATTTCCCGGGCAATTTATCCTCGTGATTTTTCGCAATGTTGGCGTACTGACGCATGGTATCCACTCATGCCACATTAGTCAATTTTGCTGTATATATGTTTAACAAGACAGCTGACAATGGTGATCCCCGAGGAAGGCCTGGGTAAATGCGGATTGCTTCTGATCTCCATGCTCACAAACGAAATAAAACTGTTCTTTCCAACAATGCCGCCCCCATCCAATTAGTTAACCAAGGGTTCACACCACAGTCCACCGCGCACTGTATAAGATATTTGAAGGCAATGCTGCTATAGGCATCTTCAAGATCTATCGCGACAGCTTGCCGTGTAACAGATTGGATGAAGAAATGGGTGTTTAAGATCAGCGTGGCCAAGTCAGTCATGGTGATCTTCACCAACAAAGGAGTCAAAAGGTACAACCTGGATTGGATTGGATTTTTTTACCCCACCAGGACATCACACAAGCGATAAACACCCGATGACACAAAGTGCCACCATGCGGATGAGGATCACCGTGGAGAGGTCCCAGAAACCGCGTTCAGACATTTGGCCATAATGATGACCTGCCTATATTGCGGCCCTGAGTGGGGCTTCAAATAACAAAAAATTACGTCCTAAAAAGGACGTAATGATTTGATTAATAAATATGTACAACCTGGACGAAAGCCGCATCGTCATCAATGGCTGCTCAGTCCAGAGAAAGCCGCACACAAAGTTTCTGGGCATGGTGTTAGACCAGCAGCTGAACTAGAGAAAACAAACTGATGCTACAGCTACACGATGCAAACATTATCTGAACAGGCTGAGGCTCATTAAAGGGACGAGATTGGGGTGCCCATACTAGCACCATTACCACGTTCTATAAAGTTTTCATAAGGGGGAACAGACTAAGGCTCCATAATCTACGGGGCGGCGAACCAGAACATCCTGCAGAAACTAGACAGAATCCAAGGCCAAGCCCTAACTACAAATAGGCTTGGGGAGAGGGGCCTGCAGGGAAGTGATGGAGATCGCATTGGGAGTTGTTCCCCTTAAGCTGTGATGGCAACAATTAGCGTTCAACAATTGGACCAAAGTGGGCCGCGATCCCGATCACCCAGCCACCAGAGCTCCCCCTTCCCCACCACCCACCCCCAATCGAACCGGTACCCTTGGAAGGGACCATCCAAACCCATTCAAAAGTTGTAACGACCGACGGCATGGCTAGTCGCCAGGCAATTACAACTCGACGAGGTTGCAGACGTAATTATTAGCTGCAAAAAGTTCAGACGGACACTGCCCCCAAGGCAAAATGAGCTACCCACGACTGAAACCAGCCTCGCCATACAAGCTCCCAAAATGCAAGGTCAGGAGATTAGCAGCGGAGCATATCATCAGGATTACAGTAGGTGCCCTGGCAGCCTACACAGACGGCTGCAAGAACATGAACCGGGGAGCCGGGTCAGAGGTCATTCCGGACCGCTTAAAAAATGCTATTGAAGTTTTATATTTTGAGTATTTACTTAAGAAACCATGACAGCTAGATAGAGATTGAAATAACAAATACAAGGATACCTTATTTAAGCCTGCAAGTCGATTCTAAGCGGAGATTTTAACATTTTAGTGGCGGATACCACCACAGACAAATTGTAGTGGAAATGAACAAAACATGGATTCCCGGCTGCGACCAAGTAAGATGAAATGACTTAATGTTTGCATTTTACGGCCATAATTTTTTTTTCTGAACGAATCCCTTAGCAACTATATATTGCTGGAATTGGGACAGTGAGACCTAACTGCTTATGCATGTCTAAAATACATACACTACAATGTGCGCCTATTTAACATATGAAAATGGCCGCAGGCTGATTATTTTTCATCAAAAACCTTATTTTAAAAAAACAATCATTTACAGTCTGCCAACGAGCCTGGCTTAATACATATCATATTGTGTGTCCCGGCAAGGCGAACATAGAGATCATATAAATGTATCAATTTTAGTTTACGTGACTTAATTAACATATAAAAACGGCCAATTGCCTTTTTTCAGCAAAAACCTTATACATTTAAGGTTGTCTGCCAGTGAGCCTGGCAAGATGCACATCATATTGTGTGTCCTGATAAGGCGAACAATAAGTTTATATAAGTGTGAGTTGACGTGGCCTAATTAACATATACCGCATCCTACCCCCCCCCCCTTCCCAACAGCGATGTCACCCGGGTTGGTCGTATTTCCGCACAGTAATGACACCCGGGGTGGTTGCACTCCCTCCCACAGTGATGATACCAGGATGGCCGCACCCCCTTCCTAATACCCCCCCCCCCCTCTGTATCTCTCCTCTTCCTTCTTTCTTTTTCCTTTCCTTTCTTTTTTCCCCATGTCTCAGTCCCGACTTTCTTTTCTTAGTCTCTTTTTTTTTCTTCCTCTCTCCTCATCCTCCTGCTCCCCCTC
The DNA here is from genome assembly GCA_905116865.2 of Candidula unifasciata. NCBI lineage: Eukaryota > Metazoa > Mollusca > Gastropoda > Stylommatophora > Geomitridae > Candidula > Candidula unifasciata. The sequence continues at coordinate 58,662 of CAJHNH020003392.1, forward strand.
TTTCTTAACTTTCTGCATGGCAGAAAAAATCATGAGCCCACTGGTAGAACACGGCCTGTTTTCAGAATAGGGCAGTGACAGTGTAACTACAGGGCAAACACAACCGGTGTGTTCATTTCTGGGAATTAGGTCACACCGGATTTTCTTTTCTTTCAAAGATGACCTTGGCTCACATGTCCACCCAGCATTGAATGTAAGAAATGGATCTATAGCAGCCACACGCGGACAGCCAAGCATGGGAGGGTTGCCAATGGGATTTAGTCAAACCCGAAGCTAAACTGACCAAAAACGCAATAGTAAAAAGTAAAGTAAAGATCCCTTTTCACGCCTTTCGGGGCATCGGGCATATGGGCAGAGCGTCCCATATTTTTACAGACCATCAGCACTAAGCAATATATAAGCCAAAACAAAACAAACAACCCAAAATTTATAAATAGTACATATTTTATAGTTACGAAATGAAACATTTACCCACTTTATATAAGGATATATATATATATATATATATATATATATATATATATATATATATATATATATATATATATATATATATATATATATATAAAAAAAGATTCCAATATCTTAACACAAAGTGTCGTATAAAAACACAGTTCTTTGGGGAAAGCCCACGTACTTGAAGGTCAGACGGACGGGAACGCGGTCAGCGCTGCTGTTATTTCTCGACCACTTAGATTTACCAATTCCGACAGAAAATTCCGTGTATTCTAAATAATAACAGACGCATTAAAAAAAAATGCTACAAGAGTTGTAGATGTTTAAAAAGTAACTCACATAACAATATTAATTTACTAAGTATCTGAAGTTAATTACTAAAGAATCATCTTAGAAAATGCGCAATGATGGCCGAAATTTATTTTTGGGATTTAGGGGTGATCAGGGAAAAAATATCTCCAACAGAAAATACGAAGAGCTCTAAATAATGACAGATGCATGAAAAAATGCTACAAGGGTTGTGGGTTTAAAAAAAATGATTAAAATAACCTTAGCTAATTTAATAATTATTTTAAGTTAATTATAAAGCGGGACAGACCGTCTTCTAGTGCAAACATATTGGATTTAAAGCAAAGACAGTGATGCCACTAAACAATTTTTTAAACATTTGCGCTATCATCCTAGGAACCGGCAAAAGTACCTGCAGGACAGCCATGGAAGTGACAATGAGAATAACCCCGCTTAACCTCCGAAGAAGACAGCTCGCGTTAAACTATTTCATACGAGCCAATGCCGAACAGGGGGTCGCCGTGGCCGAGCGGCTAGACGGTCGCCATGGTTCGGAAGGTCGTAGGTTCGCTCCCTGGCGGAGCCGGACTATTTTCAAAAATGACCTTAGCTCCCAGGTCGACCCAGCCTTGAGTGGGTACAGGGTGCAGTCCCGGGAAGTAAAGGCGGCCGGTGTGATGCTGACCACATCACCTTTCAAAAATGACCTTAGCTCCCAGGTCGACCCAGCCTTGAGTGGGTACAGGGTGCAGTCCCGGGAAGTAAAGGCGGCCGGTGTGATGCTGACCACATCACCCATCTTGTGTTGATTGGTCTATAAAAATATAGGTCTAGCCCTATCTGCCCTTTACGCCTAAAGGCGGGCAAAAGGGTCCTTTACTTTACTTACAATGCCGAACAATGTCACCCAGCCAGGAAAGCCTTTCAACCACACATACACCAGTACGGAGACCGCAACGTCCCGCGTTTCAAGGAAATTGTAGCCTGGCTACTGGTAAGGGTCATGGGGAATAGCGAAATAGAGCGAGCATTCAAAGAAATGAGAAAACATACCGCCACCTTACCCCCGTGGGAGCAGGCCCCACCCAAGACCGACACCCACCTCGCCAGACTGATCTCCAGAAAGACTGAGAAGGGGGAGGCAAAACGAATCCCTGACCGATTTCGGCAAATGTAGCAGACCAGATGTAAAAGAAAAGATACAGCCACAAAGCAAAAAAAAAAAAAAAAAAAGGGGGGGGGGGGGGGGGCAGTGAACTCACCTTATGCTGGATCCCAGCGCACAAGGGTATAACCGGTAATGAGGTGGCGGATAAGGCCGCGAAGGACGGTGCCAGCTGCAACGATTAAATTAACATAGGGCTGGGAAAGTCTGAAGTAAATGCGGCCACGAAACGACTACTCATCGAAGCGTGAGAAAAACATGGACCGACGATACAAAAGGTAGACACGCCCACAGAATGCTGAGGAAGCCTAAAACCCAGTCGCAGATCAAAGAACCAACAAAAATCCCCACAGTCAACAAAATATGGAAGCTGCGACTGGGTTACTGGCCAGAAAGATTCCAGAACCCCACATGTGACACATGCAAAACACAGAATACAATGGTCCACTACCTGCTGGAATGTCGTAAATACAGCGACCAAAGAAAACAGTTATGCTTATACTCCAGCAAGCAGAGGAAGCCAATATCTTTAGAGGATTGTCTAAAAGTTGACAGTAGCAAAGAATTGCGGAAACTGGTTGCACAGTTTATTTCCAGAACAACAAAAGAAAAGCCCCCGGACGAGGCCAACACAACAGCAGAAGAAATGACCACACCCAAGAAGCAAGTGCCACATCCCAGAGGACAACAAACACAGAACCTATTTAAGCTATCATCTCTATCTCCATCTTCCGACTTCACTGTAAGTCCTCACCACTAACTCTTAATTTTCAATTGAGTCTACTCTTATCTCCACTACTTCTCAACCATGTGTGGCCAGAAGAAAATTGGATTAAAAAAAACAAAAACTGAAAAAAAAAGCCAAAAAGCCACCAAAAAAAAACCAAAAACCATGATGAACAAATTTAGCTACCAAAAAAAAAAAAAAAAACCATGATGAACAAATTTAGCTACCACAAAAAAAAAAAAAAACCATGATGAACAAATTTAGCTACCAAAAAAAAAAAAAAACCATGATGAACAAATTTAGCTACCAAAAAAAAAAAAAAAAAAAAATATGAAAAATTTAGCACGCACATTTACGTGTATACAAAAAAGCTCACGCACATTTACGTGTATGAAGCGAAAAAAAAAAAAAAGCTTACAAAAAGAATTTAAATGTGGGACCCTGGTCTTGTTTTTGGGGAGTCTCTTATGCCGGACTTGTGTGCTTTATGGTGGTATACCTTCTTCTGCATTTGACATCAGTCAAGCCAAACATTGAGTCTAAGGTCGTTTAAGGTCGCCACCGGTCCCCGATAGCTTCTCTCGCAATGTGGCTCCCTTGGACCAGATCTGCAGTCTCTGCTGGGAGAGGTTAGGGCAGTACTGTAGTATGTGCCCAGTGGTCTGTCTTTCTGCTCCACAATCACAGGCAGCAGATTCTTTTATGCCTATCCTGTACAGGTGTGCTCGAAGACCACAGTGTCCATTCCGAAGTCTAAAAATTGATGTTTGAGTTTGTTTATGCTGTTACTCTCTGGTTTGTAATCTCCATTCTGCCTTCTCCACTCCCGCTTGAAAGACTGCTTTAGCGCTTTTTGGTTTCCTTGTAGCTGTGTGGTGGATGAGGCTGTGGAAGATTACTCCCAGCTTTTGCCAACTCATCTGCTCTCTCATTTCCTTGAATACCACAGTGGGCTGGTACCAGGAAGATGCAGTGGTGCAATCGGTGACTGCGGACTTAAAAAACCAGCGAGGAAGATACGGAGCAGCAGCTCAAACACCGGCAGTTAGCAAAAATTCAAGCGTATTGAAACGCCGCAAATGAAGGAAAGATAATTGGAAAACGAATTCCAAGCAGGAAAACACAGTCTTTGAAATAACCACAGCTCAATCTAGGAGCCGGTTAAAAGAAGCGCGACATTTTTTTAGTTTTCTTTTACCCACACCAACTACCAAGCGGAATATTTCACACGTCGGAATCATCCAAAAATGAAAAACTGTTTTCATTACTTTTTGGCAAAGTAAAATACTCAAAATTGTAAAACTGTCAATGGTGGTCCAAAGGTCGTTGTGTGGAAACGCTCGCTCCCCTACGAAATACGCCTGGTTAAATCAGAGGGAGAGTAAACCAAGAGGAAACACCAAGTAAGAGGAGGAAAGAAATACACAGCTAACGACAGGGTGGAGGACAAGCGGTCTGACTCGAAAGGGAGCACTAAGTCCAGAAACGGCGCAAATTCTAGAAATTTAGTCACGAAAGTGACGAAATAACCCAGACCACAAATATAAGGGGAGACTGTTAGCAGCCTCGGCTAGCTAGCAGCAGTCGGAAAGTTGTCGAACTTAATTTTTTTCCCCTCAAAAGGAATCGGAATCGGAATTCATCAGCAGAACCAGAGGCGGTGCTGCATATTTCACCTAACACCAGAGGGGACAGACGGTAAACTAGACCCCAGATGTCCTACCAGAAGTCCAAGGCCAGAGTCACCCGGACCAGAGATCTTTCCTTCCTTACCTAGGAAGCTATCCTTCAGCCTCAGTCCTTCGACCTTACTTTATGTCCCTCGCAGCTTTCAAGCATTCCAGTTCTCTCTCTCTCTCTCTCTCTCTCTCTCTCTCTCTCTCTCTCTCTCTCTCTCTCTCTCTCTCTCTCTCTCTCTCTCTCTCTCTCTCTCTCTCTCTCTCTCTCTCTCTCTCTCTCTGTGTGTTATATTACCTCTACTTTATACCATGTGTGGCCAGAAAAAAATTGGATTAAAAAAAATTGACCCCCCCCCCCCCACCCACGGCAAAAGATTTAAACTGAAAAAAAAAACACAGAATAGGACCTTTAAAATCAGGCACAATCAGCTAAAGCACTTGTATGATGCGGGAAAAATAAAAGCACCAAAAGAATTTAAATATGGGACCATGAAAGGGGCCTTGTGAGTGGCGCAAAGTGGCAGGCTTGTCTGCTTCGGTGAGGTTTGCCAGGAGGCAGCTTTGGTGCAGGAACTGACAAGGTACTTGACAACCAGCAAAAACCATAGAACCAGCTCATTAACCAGAATCATCCATGTACCAACCAGGAACGTTCAGGCATACCAACACGCTACAAGAGGAAGGACAATTAAATCCAATAAGAAATAACGGACTCAATTATAATGAGGCCCTCAGGGCCAATTGAAGAGTCCAGGTTTAGTTGTTTTTTCTCCATTAAGCGAGCAAGCAAGTATCGCAACAGCGACTGCTTCTTGCTTTCGCTGAAATTCTTCATACACATCATGTGCGAACGTTTCAGCATTTTCCCATGAGGCCTATGATGGCATATAGCTACCCACGGTGTCTGGTACCATGACCATTTATTCTAAGAGTAAAATTACTTTCTTCGCCACAATTTTTTCAAGCAGTATATATCTAGGTTGTGATGTTAGAAAGTGGAAAAATGGGCCTCAGTTTGAATAATGGGAGGACAGAAGTAATGGTGGTATCAAAGAAATGAATTATTCTTAAGTGTGTAATAAAAGTTGATTGTGTTATTTTAGGACAAGTACAGAAATTTAAGTATCTAGGCACATGGATAATATCAGATGGAAGATGCATAACTGAGATAAGAAACATAATAGGACAGGCAAAAACTGCATTTTATAAAATAAAAAACATCTTGTGCAATATATCCTTGTCATTGAGAGTTAGACAAAGAATTCTTGCTTGCTATATAAATCCAGTTTCAACATAAGTGTGTGAATCCTGGACAATCGGTAGGCTGCCCAAACAATTTATAGAGGCCTCAGAGATGTGGTTTTAAAGAATGCTCAGAATACCTCGGACAGCCAAAAAGAGCAACCAAGAGGTTTTGAAAGAGGCGGGAGCTCGAAGACAACTTTTCACAGACACCAGAAGGAGACAGTCATCATTTTTTGGCCATGTTATGAGAAGAGGGAAAATATAACATGTTGTGACTACTGGAAAGATCTGAGAGATAGAGGAAGACAACGAGAGAAGATGCTTGACAGTCTTGTTGTATGGCATGGAGGTGTGTCAGCACACGAACTGATACATGCTGCAGGAGATCGCAGATAATGGAAAGGCATGATCGCTCACGCCAGTCGGCAAGTCACCTGATGATGATGTAAATATATCAAGGTGTACAAAAGATAGGCATCACCGATGACGTATCTTTTGCGTTTAAAGAATATAAAAACGTTCATCACAGGTGAGAACGAGATAGTCGGCGTGAAAGTGGTGAATATTTTGTTGCTACCTAGACGAAGGAAATGGATCAACGATTAAGCTTGCTTGCACAGTTTGCAGATATTGGTAAAGTACCATTTCTCTTACTTGTTCAGTTAGATTGAAGATTTTTACTCACGAGTTAGTGTTCAGAGTGAAATCCATGTGCTTTCCATTTTCTGTTTCTTTATTAATATTTCAGCGGGCTGGTTGATAAGCTGCACACAGTCGTAGGATATACAAATCCACGAGATACTCACTGGAGACAAAAAACAAGTTTAAAGTGAAATAATAAAAACTGCCAACTAGAAGCGTTGAAGCCACAATTACTAACGCAGGCTCAGTTTAAAACTAATTGTTTAATTTGGCTTTAAAAATATTAAACCTACTAATTAACAGTCCTGTAAAAAATATGTTTGCTCTTTTTGGGATGAATTATCACGTCTGCGTGCGGTCATTTCCAAGCAAACATTCTGCGCACAGAAAAATATATTTTGCTTGCTAAATGACTTCAGTAGTTGTTATGTGTAGCCTTCATTACAACACCACTGAGACTCTCAATCTGATGTAATTCTTCAAACTGAAAGCTGTTTTATTATAACAATGGTCGATTTTAACTTTAACTTGTTTAAAAATAAAACCTTTTAACCTGTGCTAGTTTCTGGAAGCAGAGACTCAATGAACCCATTTATGCTTAGTGTCCAAAACATCAGATGTCACCAACAAATTCTCTTTTTTATTTAAATATAAATTTTCAGCAGGCTTTCCAAATGTTCAGCGGCCAGCAAGACGGATTATCTTCACAGCACCCTGGACACAGCGGCCAGCAAGTGCCAGCAGATGCAAAATGTTCAGCGGCCAGCAAGACGGCCAGCAGGGCAAAATGTTCAGCGGCCAGCAAGACGGCTTAATACAACATGTACAGTGCCAGCTTCAAAATGCTTGGCAGCGGCCAGCAAGAGCCAGAGGGGCCGGCCCTGATGTTCAGCGGCCAGCGACGGCCACAGGGCAAAATGTTCAGCGGCCAACAATTTTAGGCCAGCAGGGCAACATGTTCAGCGGCCAGCAAACCTTTTTGGCAACCGGCCAGCAGGGCAAAATGTTCAGCGGCCAGCAAGACGGCCAGAGGGGTTCTTAGCAGGGTTTTTGTTCGCGGCCAGCAAGACGGCCATGGGCAAAATGTTCAGCGGCCAGCAAGATGCCAATTTTCGGCCCACAGGGGCAACATGAGCGGCCTGCAAAATGTTCACGGCCAGCAAGACGGCCAGAGGGGCAAAGCCAGCACAAGAGTACAGGGCACTCATGCACTAACAGCCCCCAGCACGGCCGCCAGCAAATCCTACAACTTTCCACAATATTACAGCACATGTACAGCCGCCAGCACAACTGGTGGCCAGCACAACAACACCAGCGCTACATGTACAGGATGAAAAATGTACAGGCCAGCACAACATGTACATCTAGTCTGTTTACACAATATCGTATATGTACACTGCCAGCAACAGCTTGTACAGCCGCCAGCAGGATGTACAGCCGCCTGCACAAATTTACAGCCTCCAGCACATGCAGCCACCAGCACGTTCCATAAATACATTTACATCCAGCACATGTTTGTCATACAGCCGCCAGCAAATGTTCATGTGGCATTTTTGCACAACATATTCATCCAGTAGTGATTAGCCGCTAGCACAAAACAGCGCTAGCAGATGAACAGCCGCTAACAAATGTACAGTTTGCTAGCACAACATGTACAGCCGCCAGCAGAACATGTCCCCAGCACTACATGTTGCCATCAGCACGAAAATTTACAGCCGCCAGCACTACATGTACAGCCGCTAGCAGGTCACATTTCAGCCGCCAGCACTACATTACAGCTGAGATGTACAGCCGCCAGCAACCTTTGGTAGTACAACATGTACAGCCGCTGGCAGGGCAACATATACAGCGGCCAGCAGGGCAAAATGTTCAGCGGCCAGCAGGACGGCCAGAAAGGCAACATATACAGCGGCCAGCAGGGCAAAATGTTCAGCGGCCAGCACAAGACGGCCAGTAGGGCAACATTTACAGCCGCCAGCACAATATGTACAGCCGCCAGCACATGTACAGCCGCACAGCACAGCACATGTACAGCCGCCAGCACACATGTACATCCAGTACAGCCGCCAGCACAACATGTACAGCCGCCAGCACAACATGTACAGCCGCCAGCACAACATGTACAGCCGCCAGCACTACATGTACAGTCGCCAGCACAACATGTACAGCCGCCAGCACAACATGTACAGCCGCCAGCACAACATGTACAGCCGCCAGCACAACATGTACAGCCGCCAGCACAACATGTACAGCCGCCAGCAGGGCAACATTTACAGCCTCCAGCACAACATGTACAGCCGCCAGCACAACATGTACAGCCGCCAGCACAACATGTACAGCCAGCCGCCAGCACATGTACAGCCGCCAGCACAACATTTACAGCCTCCAGCACATGTACAGCCGCCAGCACAACATGTACAGCCGCCAGCACAACATGTACAGCCGCCAGCACTACATGTACAGCAGCCAGCACAACATGTACAGCCACCAGCAGGGCAACATTTACAGCCGCCAGCACAACATGTACAGCCGCCAGCACATGTACAGCCGCCAGCACATGTACAGCCGCCAGCACAACATGTACAGCCGCCAGCACAACATGTACAGCCGCCAGCACATGTACAGCCGCCAGCACAACATTTACAGCCGCTAGCACAACATGTACAGCCGCCAGCACAACATGTACAGCCGCCAGCACAACATGTACAGCCACCAGCAGGGCAACATTTACAGCCGCCAGCACAACATGTACAGCCGCTAGCACAACATGTACAGCCGCCAGCACAACATGTACAGCCGCTAGCACAACATGTACAGCCGCCAGCACAACATGTACAGCCACCAGCAGGCCAAAATGTACAGCCGCCAGCACAACATGTACAGCCGCCAGCACTACATGTACAGCCGCCAGCAGGCCAAAATTTACAGCCACCAGCACTACATGTACAGCCGCCAGCACAACATGTACAGCCACCAGCACAACATGTACAGCCGCCAGCACAACATGTACAGCCGCCAGCAGGCCAACATGTACAGCCGCCAGCACAACATGTACAGCCGCCAGCACTACATGTACAGCCGCCAGCACTACATGTACAGCCGCCAGCACTACATGTACAGCCACCAGCAGGCCAAAATTTACAGCCGCCAGCACTACATGTACAGCCGCTAGCAGGCCAGCAACATGTACAGCCGCCAGCACTACATGTACAGCCGCCAGCACAACATGTACAGCCACCAGCAGGGCAACATTTACAGCCGCCAACACAACATGTACAGCCGCCAGCAGGGCTACATTTACAGCCTCCAGCACATGTACAGCCGCTAGCACAAAATTTACAGCCGCCAGCACTACATGTACAGCCGCCAGCACAACATGTACAGCCGCCAGCACAACATGTACAGCTGCCAGCACAACATGTACAGCCACCAGCAGGCCAAAATTTACAGCCTCCAGCACATGTACAGCCGCTAGCACAACATGTACAGCCGCCAGCATCACATGTACAGCCACCAGAAGGCCAAAATTTACAGCCGCCAGCACTACATGTACAGCAGGCCTACATGTACAGCCTCCACACAGCAGCCGCTAGCCATGTACAGCCGCCAGCACTACATGTACAGCCACCAGCAGGCCAAAATTTACAGCCGCCAGCACTACATGTACAGCCGGTAGTAGGGCAACAAGTACCCTCAGCATCATTGCAACAGATTCGATTTAGACTTATTCGTTCCTCAGCACGTCATATAGGGTATTTTCCTGAAACAGTATCACATCAAAAGCCAGGGATTCACAAAGGTATGGCAAATATAATTTTTGTCAAATGTTACGTTACCTTGATTCATCAGTCACTAATTGTATTCACAAACCTCTCCATTCCATTTCTTCTTTCTCCATCTTTTCTCTCTCTCCTCTCTATCTCATTTCTGCATCTCTTCACCACCTCATCTCTGTCCTTGCGATCTCTTCTCTCCTCTCCATGTCTGATATCTCGTATCCATCTGTTCTCTCTATTTTTTGTCTCTTTCTCTGTCCTCTTTATTTTCTCTAACTTCTTTTCATTGTCACCTATGGTCGTATTTTTATAGATCCATTTGCATGGGTGGTCTGGTTAACATCTCATCTTTTACCATTACTTCCTAGGTTGTTTTTTGGTACCCACTTCAACATTACAAAAGCCCTTGACACATCATGGTTTTGAGGTGTATCTGATAAACAAAAACCATCTTTCTCTGTGGTCCTCTTTTTGAACAAGCTTATGATAACTTATTCCTGTGTATTTTATGATGTTGTGATTCCAGGTTATCTTTTGCCCTTTTCTTCTTATACTACCCCTAACGTTCCTTGGGGTATAGTCTTTGCAATCAAATCATTTGTCCAACCCAAGCCAGCTTGTAAGAGTTTGCCACTGCCAAGAGAGGCTCCTGATGTTCTGCAGTTGTGTTTATTTTGTCTTATCTTCTTCTTCTTTTGTCAAAATCTGCTTGTGCCGCTAGGCGTCGCAGTCTATCAGATGATCGGCAACCGAGCCAGGGCGCGCTCAGTCGCTTCATATGCCGTGATGTTATGAAGTCTCAAGTTGTCCGTGACTCCTTCAATCCATCTTCTTCTTGGTCTTCCCCTGCCTCTTGTTGTTTCGATTTTCATGTTGTATGCTCTTGATGCTGGCATCGTTGGTTCCATTCTCATTAGGTGACCAAACCATTTCATTCTTTGCTTCTCAATAAATTTAACGATGGGTATGGTTCCAATAGTTCTTGTAATCACATCGTTTCTCACTAGATCTCTTCTGGTTTTATTCGCAGCCATTCTCAAACATCTCATTTCACAGGTCGTTAGTCTTCTCTCATGTTCTTTTGTTAATGTCCAAGTCTGACATTGATAACCTAATGTCGGTATAAAGATTGTATTTATAATTTGTCTTTTTATCTCAGCTGGGACAGCAGGGTGTTTTAAAATTGGGGCAAGCTGGTATGCGACATTGTTGGCTTGTTGGATTCTTGCTTCAATCTCTCTGTCTATTTTACCATTGGATGTAAAGATACTTCCCAGGTATTTAAATTCTTGCACTTGTTTTAGGCTGTGATCTAGAATCTTTATGTCGATGGTCTGTTGCTCTCTACTTATGCTTATGACTTCTGTCTTTTCAGTATTGATCTTCATATGATGCTTGAGGCAACTGTCGTGTAGTAGGTTCATGTGGTCTTGCAGCTGTTTACTATCACTGTGAAATATGCATTGATCGTCGGCAAGGAGCAGCTCATTGAAGTCCTCCTGTTTATCGACATCTGTTGGTGTTATGTCTATTTTATTAATATTGTCCATAAATATTATGAAAAGTAAAGGTGAAAATACACAACCTTGTAATTGTTACAATCTTGCTTATTGCCTTTTCTTTTCCAAATTGGGACTATACGAGCTCTTTGCCAGTCTATTGGTACAGTTCTTTCATTCCAGGCTTTCCTAAATATGTGGAGTAGCCAGGTGACTCCAATTTCTCCACAAGCCTGAATTGCCTCGGCTGATATTCCATCAACACCTGATGCCTTATTTTTGGGACTGCATCTGATTTTGTCTTATACATGTTTGAAAATAGACAGTGCTGTGTCCTGGTTGCCCTGAACAGGGTCCTAGGGACAACACCTTTGGATCAGGGGATAATGAAGTCTCGTCAATTACAAGGCTACGAATGCTCAGAGTAGGGTGTGTTGGCCTAAAGGCACACATATCAGCAGCTGTGCTGTGAAAAAGCAGAATACCTTTA